>JAUTXW010004834.1:52500-652500 GCA_030620095.1 Kuschelorhynchus macadamiae
TTTTTACAAATCTTTGCATAGTGGTATGTCTTCTTGGTAATTAATTTTGAAATTTGAACCAATGTTTTTGGGGACTTTCACAATATTAATGACTATGTCGATGATATATGCGCCAGTTTGTTGATGTATATGAATTGTTCAGTTGGATTAATGAATTGCAATAACGATGTATATCATCACATATAGTGAGCAGCGAGCTTTACCAGGAAAAGTCATTTGAATCTGAACGCAAGGAAAAGAAAATGGTTCGAGGGAAGAACATAATAAGCCGAATGGTAATTAAGATGTAGAGTAAGCAACAAGAAATCTAAATAAAATTTGATTTCCATTCTTTTTAAAATCTTCTAAATTTCTAAATCATACCTTTCCCATGTTGATGAATAACGATGTACGTCTTCAAATCAATATCTCCAAACATTCAAAGTAGCCTGTTCTAAACTAGCTAACTATTTAGATCTACGTTCCAATCACATTTTTTACATAATACTCGTATACTGCAAATATTCGCTAGTTTATTATTGAGGTTATGTTTACAATTATCATAATACAACTTTCCGAAGAATGTTATCTATATATCCACGCTCAAAGATCCGCTTTAAACTGCTGTTTATAAAACATGTGCAATAAATGAAAGGTTAATTCACGACTTATCTCATTTCCAGTTCTAGTCATAGTCATGCTTAAAGTAAATAATCTTATCTTATTTTATCTTCTCATTAAAATCATGTCGTTGCTTGTCTTTGTTTATTTTACATGTTCTATACATCGTAACTTTGATATGGTTTTATCTTCCTTTTTCCTGATAAGCTATCAGCATTTCTTATTTTAATATACAGTGTGACCCATTTAAAGGCGGAACACCCTTATATCTCACGAATTAACTTCCAGGTTAGTTTCAAATTTTGGTGATGTGTATGGATTTAAAATATGATTATTTTGACACATTCAACTTTGACATCGCTCATTGGCGTGCGAGCCTAGAGGGGGGAAATGGTACGATTTTTAAGAAAAATATATTAGTGATTCTTACTCAACATCATCAAGATCCCCTTTATACCAAATTTCAATAAAATAAGTCATTAGCCTTAGGAAATATGAGTTTTCAAAAATTTTTTTTTTCATTTCAAAGGCAGAAATCTCTTAAACGATTGTCTTGATCAAGAAACACTATTTTACATTTTTTTTGTCATTTTAACGATCTTTATTGAATTTTAGTAAAAAATTGCTGTGAGACATTTTTTTTATTTTCATAATTTTATACAACAAAATGCAGAGCTGAAGAACTCGAACATATTTTAGAGTACGTCTTAGAACTATTTTGTTTTCTAAATTCGATAAAGATTTGAAATGAAAAAAAAAACATTTTTTGAAAGCTCGTATTTCTCTCGTATAGAAGATAATAGTTTATTTTATTGAAATTTGGAATAAGGTGGTTTTTGATGATGCTGAGTAAGAATAAAGAATCAAATTTCAAAAAATCAAAGTTGAATATGTCAAAATAGTTATATTTTAAATCCATACACATCACCAAACTTTGAAACTAACCAGGTAGCTAATTCCTAAGATATTAGGGTGTTCCGCTTTTAAATGGGTCACATTGTATATATAACAAAAATCGGACTGCTGCATCTTTCGCACGATACATACATAACAGTTGGGTGCTTGTTACAGTAAATTATCTTGTTTATTGTTAGCCGTAAAAATATCGATTAACAACAAGGAATTTTCAGTGCATTTCTAAAACCACATAGTAAATAGAAAAATTGCAAAACATTTTATCTTATATTATTATTAAAAGTAACTACACAGTGGTTATAAATATTAGTTTATAGAGTTTAAAATAATTAATTTGACCAAGAAACAAATCTGATCGAAAATCAACTCTATACGCAATGTTATTATTATTACTATTACTATACTCATTTAAAATCATGAACTTTCAGCATTAAGTCTTGTCATTGTCTGATACCTTATTGATTTAAATTATAAATAATCAAACACGACAAAAATATTTGTTTCATTATCTTTGGGTTTTTGATACACCATTTATCTTGTATTTTCTCTTATTCAGCAGTTTTATTATTTTATTTGAGATTTATAGTATATTTTTGTTAGAAATGCAATTACGAGTATATTAATCAAACCATTGCTTCACTATTCGGGCATATTACACTGAGCAAGTGATCTCGATAGGATATAAAAGCATACCATAAAAATTATATACTTGCAAACAGAAGTATTCTAAAAATTCAGAGTGAGCGTGTATTTTGGTTCAATCAGTATTTTACTAATATTTCAGTATGCATTTGCAACTTAAGCACTCTACCTAAAAACGTTCTAAAAATTTTCGTTTTTCACTTATATGTTGATTAAACACTTCGTGGATTTTCTAGTTAAATTCGTCTTTCCTCGTAGTTTTCCGATAAAAATTGTTTCATTTACGAAGCTGTAAAACCAAACGTATCATATGGAGAAAAACCGGTGGAATGAGACATTTTGTAAAAAGGCTCTACAGGCTCATCTAGAAGAAAGGATCGACAGTATGTCGTCTATTGCTTGGTTACAAGTAAAATGAACCAAAATTCCAACAACTTTTAATGAGAAGTTGACGAAGATAATAGACGAAGGAATTAATAGCTTACATTTCGGTGACAAAAAATTTTGTAATTTAAAGATTTTTTCAGATGTCTTTCACGAAGACTTAGTACTCATTAATCAGATTGCAAAACATGTTGAAACTGCTTAATTAATTACGACTACAGCTAGAAATCTTATTAAATGAGAGAAAATTTCAGCAGCACAATGAAACATCCGTGAGATTATTTATTAAGTTAATTTAGTTTAGCATATCTTACCAGCTCAATTATCACTTAACTAGCTAAACTTGATTTCTACTTGGTGATTATCACAAATTGTAGTGTAATTATTTCTGTAGCAGATATAAATATATATTTTATGAAATATAGAAGCTTACATAGCTTGGCAGTATTGCTGTTTACTGGTAAAACAAAGAACATATTAAAAAAATATGTTAAAAATGTAATGTGGTCAGTATAATTCCAGCTGGATTTTTTTTGTTTGTAATACAGGGTCGGTTCAATTTTAGTTAACAAATGGAAATATTGTTTATTATGTACTTTAGAAATTCAAGTTATTCATCTTAAAAAGTTATGCTTACTTTAAAAATAAGATTTACTTGAAAAGATATCTTATTCGATATACAGGTTACTAATTCAGCTATCACTAAAATTTTGACTTCACAATTTTTTTGTTTTGTTTTCTTGGGTTATTTTTTGCACACCTTGGATATTATATTATGGGGCATTTTTTGTAGCCAAATTTAATATTTTAATAAGCAAAACTTTTTATACAGAATAATTTTTTTTGGCTAAAATGGATAATAAAATAGTTTTCTCTTTGTTAACTAAAAATTTAACAGACGCTGCATATAGGCAATGACCAAAAATGTATTAGATATATCAATATTATATCATATTTCTTTACTTTTAAAATGCAACATTAAAACTTCAAATCATGCATTTTTGGTATCTCTTATTTATCTTAACAACATAAAAATTAATGGTGTTGATGTAAACATTTCTCGGTCTTTCGACCTGTAGCTTTACGTATTTTTTTTTAGTCCTACTCTACCCTTCGTCGAGTATACTTATATCGGCAAATTACAAGTTGTTTAATTTAAGCTCATTATACTTTTTATTTTTCAAAAAAATGTCATTGAGTTGAGTCCGAAGAGTCAACAATCATTATAAAAAATGTACGGGCTCATTCTTTATACTTCGCCACGTATTGACTTAATTTTAAGAGATTACTTATGTGTATAGGATGTCTCAAAAATATGTAGTAGATAAAACATATTTGTTTATGGAACGCCCTCTATATTGGATATCTATAAATGTGATTTCTCTTGCTGATTATCCATATACCAGACTTGATACCTTTATCTTTAAAGATACCAGACAAATTTGACAAAACCCTGCTATAAGAAACAATGCATTCCCATGAATCCACACCACACCCAACAAAAACCAATTATTTTGTTAATTAAAAAATAAATGAACTTTAATGACTAATGATTAAAACTAAGCACTAAATCAAAAGTTAAATAAATCTCTACGTGAACGCTTGTATTTAAAAGTTAAGGTTTAACTTATCCTTATTACTAATACTAAAACTAGAGAAAACGAAAACGCACATATCTTATGACAAAAATTTACGTAGTTAGATATAACTGGAATGTGAACTTTACACAAAAGTATTTTATGTACATAGAGAACTTTTAAATAATAACTACTAGAAATTAAAAGTCAGATATATGATAATTTTTTCCATAATTAGTAATTTTAGTGTATAATTTTAATTTTAGATTTTTATTATTATTTTTCCCACAAATTCGTCACTTTTTCGATTTTCATTCAATTATTAGAAACGTTTTATTAATATGTTTATTACCGTTATTTTTAACACGACTTTTATTTTCTTTTTGCTTTGTTTACTTGTTTGTATCTTCACTAATATACACCCAGAATGCTCCCACTCGAGGCTGTATCAAATCTTTACTAAAGACCAGATGTACTTGGGTTGATAAACTTTCAATCATATTACCTATTTTAATAATTATTATTCATATAACAAGAATGTAAAGGGTGACTCAGAATTAATAGCAAAGTTTAAATAATTTATGTAAAAACAAGAATAATAATTCTCATTTACATAGGTCTTTAAAGACATCATTTTGTAATTTGATTCTGTAAAAGAGCTGTCAAAAACCGTTCTTCTTATTAAAAAAGAAATCTTTAACATTAGTTAACTAAAGTGTTATCATGTAGGGTAATCTCATATTTAAGATGACTAAAATGTGAAAAGGGTTAAAATTCCAAATAAATAAAAAAATATCTTTTAGCTAAGATAGGTTCTCCAAATATTTTGATATTTAAATGTTCAGGCAATTTGGAAATAATTGTAATGCTTTACATGTCACTAGAATGTGACATAAATATATGATAGTATTTCCCAAATTTAGGTCATTACTATTCAGGGCCTAATACTAATCATACATATACACCAGTATGACAACAATATAACTACCTGTTTTTCTTTTCTTTTATCTCCATTTTGACCTCGCTAATTATCTATTATATCAGGTAAGTATCGCGTAAATTATCCCACTGGTATCTACCTATTGTATGAAAATGAATTCGACCGTTTTTGTGACAATTTACATTATTAAATAGACAAACGGCGCCAAGTTCATATTAAAAGAATCAGTTCATTTCCGGTGTTTTTGATGTTAAGTAACCTTTCTTGAGAAATATTTATTTTTTTAATACTTAAAACCACTCAACCTCGTCATTTCGATAGTATCATTAAAGCCGAGCTGTTAGTGCGAGGGGTTGTGATGTTAGTATGATGGGCCTACTATTAGAGGCAATATTAATAATTATTTTTTTGGAAAAATGATTATCGACAAAGTTATGAGCAAAAAAAAGACTGCAGCATGGATAAACTAAGATTTTATGTTCTATTGAAACAATAGATAAATTATGTAGTCCTCACTAATAATTTTTTATAATTTTTAACTTTGAAAAGGACCTTTTAGCAGATTCAACTCAATCCGGCAGAGTACATAACATTTCTAACGCTGTTGTGTTGAAGTTGAAATTAAATTATTCTTAAAAAAGTATTGTGAAACGGACTTAGGACTATTCATGGGTGTTCAAGTACCAACGGAGTCGGCGCCTGCGGTTATTAAAGGTTACTATAGCCAATTTCATAAATGCTGATAGCGTTACTTTTTATTCTACATAGGATGAGCCATGCTGTTGTATACGCTTTCTTTATAAGTTAAAAAACTATGTTTAATTAAGCTTTATAAGAATTTTTTGTTTTTGTTGTTGTGAAATCGTCATGTCATCGTTTTTTTTAAGTTCTAATTATATATGTTTACTCTTGTGTGTATTGACATAAAGTTCCATATTTTAAAATAACCCCGAGGAAGACTAAACATTTAACCATTACTTACCATACTAACTAATAACATATGAAGAAAAAACGTTGTTCTGGTAAGGTGACGTCAGGTCAAAGGACCAAATGTCGTATGGACTTAGCTTGTTTCTACATTAAATAAAAAACTACTAATTCTTTTTATGAAAACTTGAAGTGAAAAAATACTTCTATAATAAACAACATTAAACTGATATACTTCTCTATTAATTTAATGGGGACTGGGAAGAGTATCCTTTTTTTTAATGTTGTAAAAGCTTCTGTTGTTGCACTGTTATGCTGTCAGTTAATATTTAATGTTTAACCTTTTTAATCTGCCAGTGTGAATGAATATGTAATCACGATCAAAACCCAATGTAATTGAGTTCTGTTTAGTCAGAATCTCCTTGATAAAGAACATTAGTTTGTTTCTCTTATTCCAATGGTAATAAATGTTTAAAAACATCCGCAAATTCAACTTAAATCCCTCCTATCTATTTCTCCCTTACAGCAGTACCTGTTTTACCAAACAATTTACACTAAATTACTTTCAGAGTTAAACAAGTTCGGCAATTTCTAAAAACATAAAACACCATAAAATCATCTGGTCAGACACCAGAAACTTATCTGTTTAGAATAATAGGACCTAGTGGGATTAATTCTGGCAGAAAATAGAGGTAACGGGAAAAACATAGGTGACCGCTCCTCTAGAATAGACCTATACGCTACAATAACATCTTTTCGACTTTTTTTACTGAACAACAAATACTGTGATATTCTAAAGGTTAACATAATTATTCTTTTACATTTCTGGGTACTGATCTTGTTGTTGTTTCTACGAAAATGGAGTGCACCTAAGTCCTGGACTAAGGTTTATTTTTGTTTCATTTGCATTTTGATTTTAAATTAAAATCAATTTTATTATACAAAGCGCGTCAAAACAATAATAATTAAAAAAGTGTTTGAAACAACGCAAATTGATACATATACGAGTTTCATATTTTAAGATTAAAACGTGAACTTTAATTATTAACTAGTACTTAAAAATCTCTTTTTGCCACGAAAATTTAAAAAATATGCTAAGGTAAAATTCATTTTCAATTTTTAAGTCTTACTCAAAATTTGATAGAGAAATGTAATTTTAATTTCTCCCGACAATTATTTTAAAATATCAGGTTAACCAACTTAAAAATATAAAACTACTAAATATTTCATAAACAATCATGGCAACTTTTCATGGTGTATTTTTTTCGATATTAACGTTTTTAATATAATACACCAAGTAAGAAATAATTTACGTTATTTAGTCAATGTTATAGTAATTGTTATCGAGTGAATATATTAGTAAGTTTTAGAAAAAAGAAAGGTAAAAATAGTGAAAAAACATTTTTATGGTGGACGTTTAGACCATTAAATTTAGGTTCTCTTTGCGTTTAATCGATAGCACTTAGGGTGTTTTAAAATCAGCGTTTCAATTATATTTTTTTCTTTCATTTTAAATGACTGCTTATTTTATAACTTGCTAAAAGTTGTAGGTATGCAGAATTTCACCTACTATAATGTTCATCCACTGATGGAAGTTTTCAAGGGTTTCATAGATATTTTTATTGCAAATGTTTAATTTACCTATTTGCGAATAATCAATAACTACATGTTTTATATAGTTGACTATATAGTCATTAAACAACCATAAAAGAGTGTAAAAAAGTGTGCAGCACTTAAAAAGACGATTGATAATATTGCTCTAATTATCGTATTTCTGTTTTGTTACGTGTGGCGCTACAAGTCGTCATTTCATACTTTCCATGTCAGTGTAATCGTAATACTTATCCATCACGACCGTGGATTACAAACTGTAAACAATTAAGGAATTTTGGTGATAATTTCTATTTCGAAAAGCACACCTTGCTTGTTCGTTAAAGTGTGATAAAACTGAAAATTATGTTTATGGTTTACGGCTGAAAGAGGGTACAAACTATTACCTAAAAACGAATTTACATACCAATGGAGTTTATTATTTGTAAAGCAAATTGATATGACAGTGGTCTTTGTACAGGCAAGTAGTAATTTATATTTATTGAAATTACGAAAACCAATGGCTAATAAAAAACTTTAATGTCAATATTTTGTTATAAGTAGTTGGTTGTGCTTTCGCCAATAGGATCCTGAGAAATGTAGCTGCTCTATAGTCAATTAGCATACCATCAAGTCTTCCTTAATTAAATGTCCTACACATTTACTCCACTTTTGGAAATTTTTGAGGACTCCTGAAAAATAGGTACTTCCTTCATTTTAAAATTGGTAGTATGTCTTGTCACAAAACCAACAACTTCATCCTAAACCATGTCAGTTAGATTTAGTCAAAATGGTACAGTGAGTCAAACATATATAATATTTTGTTTTTTTCATTTCATCAATTCATATCTTGTACTAGAAGGCTTTTTAAATTGATATTATTAATTATATTAATTATTTATTATATAGTACTTCATTTAAACTAAGTCATTTATACTATTTTTTTTCCAAAAAGCAGTTGGTACCTTTTTAAACTTCCTAGAATGGTAACTAATGTTGCCATAAGGTCCAGCATCTGCCCAAAATATTCCTAGAAAACACCTGCATTCATGTCTTCATGATAATCACCAGTTTCCTTTAATTGAAATGCTAGTAAATCGCCTTACATAATTCGATTTTAACAAACAATATGTGTGATTACTAACTGCCTTCGTTCGGCAAAAGACACTTTAATTCCAGTGGACCATTGTTTCAATGTGTATTCTTCGTTTAGCCAAGTTTTGTCCAAGTAATATATTTAGATTGACTTCCCGACACTGACGGCTCCTAAATATTGTCTATACCAGCAAATTATTTCGTCTCTTTCAACCAAACGGGACTTTCTACTTAGTTTTTCATAATCAACATTAATTTTCTTTAAATCTCTCCATAGTGTCGTCTGCTCATTCGTTTTTTTTGCACCTCAGCCAATATTTCATCCACGGTACGTATTTTTTCTTAAAATAAAGTGAATGTATAATTGTTATAAATTCTTATAATGGTTTTCGTATTGTATTCAACCTCAATTTGCTTTTTTTCTGTTCTTTATTTACGTAATTTTTGAAAACAATTCAAATATTTTGGTTAAAAAGTTTGTTGGGTTTTGGTATTTAAGGGCAGTAAGGATGTTAAGAAAAATAACTTTTTCATTTATAGACAGATATATATATATATATATATATATATATATATATATATATATATATATATATATATATATATCTGAAACGTACTATTGTTGTTGGAAAGACGAAGATAAACGGAAAGTTGTAGACTGTTAGGAAGTTCTACGTTTTTTGCTTAAATCTATGCACGGATAATAAATTTGTTTATAAAAATTAATATGCAGAAATTATAAATAGACGATCTAGATTTATATGTTGAGATGCCAATAATACTTCATTGACATAACCAAGCGGATATGCGGTTTGAGATGTTCTGCTATTAAACTGTAAACCATCGTGACTCATTGTTTAATTATCCCCACGTGACTTGCGTTTATGCAGTACTTGCATAACACATATAATAATAATAATGGCAAAATCAAAGAATTAGAAATAGGCTTACTAAAAAATCAACATTGCCTTAAACTTTTAAGAGATAGAAAGAATGTTAAATGCAAAAGGTTTAGTACACTTTCGAAAGGACATTTTCCCTGATTTTAAAATGTTCATTATAATAATTATTGCATAAATTATAAATGTATTCTACGTAGAAAAGTCCTCCAAACTAACTCATAATAAATATAACAAAGACGGCTTGGGATTTAATTATTTTCATTCTAATGCGACCAAGGGTGTGTTGAATCCACCCCCCCCCCCCGCGCAGCACTTAATAAGTTAAACACTTATAATTTTGTCTAAATATGACTAAACTTTTTCGCTTGATAATTTGAAAATTGCTGTGACTCAACCCAACATATGATAGAAAACGTATCATTTTAACATAAACCACTGTCGATGTTTCAAGCTAGTTTCACTTACTTAATCCAGTACTGCCGCTGGAGCCGCCTATTTTTTATTGCAACTTACTACAAAAATGTATGTACCAACATCCAAATTTGATATTTTGATGAAATAAAATGTCGATGGGTTAACAGATTATTGATTTTAACGTAATATTTTTTAAATATAGGTATGTAAAACCTTAGATATTTATTTCAAACTCAGCACTTATAAAATATAAAATCAACATACTTAATACTAAGGTAAGTGTAAGATAATAAAAAATATACATAAAACATTATGTTGTAGACACGAAATTACAAACATTTTTTCCTAAAATTTCCTACTTTAACTAGGAAGACTATTCTTTATATTAATTATTTTAAACAAATCTCAGGGGGGGGGGGTATTCGTAACAACTTGTGAATCACATCATTTCTTTAGCGAGTAATAGATTATGACTTACATTTAAGCAGATTCTATTTTTTTAAAATTAAATTTAGATAACAAACTAAACAAATTAGGTATATTTTGAAGAAAGGAACATAAAATGGGAAATGGTTTTTCATTCAGAGCGTTTTTTAAAGAATTTAGTCCGATTATAAATTCTTTCACGTCCAAGTACTTGTATAATTTATTTTTTTGGTAGTTCTGTGAGTTTTCTACATTAAGAATTAATTTTCAAATTGCTGTTCATTTACCATATTAGGACATTTTTATTCAATAATTGAAATAGCTTGTGCTGGGTCCAACCACGTTAATTGTTCATACAGCTTAGTTTTAAATGGAAAGCTAGCGCTTTTATTTGGGATGTTAATTCTACGCAAACATTTAAGCACTGAAATGATGCAATTCCTGTGGTTCCATTTGGTTTGGGTAATTTTCTATAATTGAAGGTTATAATTAAATCTTATAACCTAAGTATATGTTTTTTAACGCTAAAAAAAAATTGCAGGATTCTTATTATTAATTTTATCTCTTGTAGTATTATTTGCATAATCTGGTTTAAGATAATTTTTTAAAATTCCTCTATGAATTAACGAAACTCGTGGCAGTCTTGGTTTTTCAGATTGAAAATCGATGTTCGATTCGTCAGATTCTGTAAAATACAAAATTGAAACTTCATACTGCTCGATAATTCTTTCCACAATTAATGTGGTTTTAATTCACAAAAACTGATGAAAAGCTTTGTTCTTTTTGGACTATGGGCAAAATGAGAATAGCTATCTCTAATTCCTCTAGTGAACTTGGAATTTTAAAGCATGCATGAGAAAGAAGAACATAAATTGAAAGAATGGGAGGTGTAGCCTACCATTACTAATTTGGGATTCTATTTTTTAATAATGCTTGCAGTCTATTTAAATGCCCCATCATAGTAGAACATTTATCGGTAGCAAATTTGGTCATTTTTCCAATTTTATACTGCCTGAGGTTGAATAATTAATCAAAGACTTATAAATATTTACAGTCGTAATATTATTTCCTAATTTTACTAATCCTCAAAAACGTATTAAGGGTCAGTGGGGATGACCTGGATTTTGGTAAAAATCCAGTCTGGCCAAACAAAATAGAAATGAAATGTTAAAAAAAGTATTACTATATACAATAACTTCTAGTATTACGTAGGAATTGGTATGAATATAAGATGGCGAAAACAAATTGCCCTTGAATAAAATATTTAAAAATGTAGCCTGAAAAACTACTTAATAAATTGATTTCAAATTGTGTGCTAAAATTAAATGCGGTATAAGATGAACTGGTAAAATTGAGGTATGAATTCAAGATGGCGGAACAAAATGGCGTCTAAATAAAATGTCTGTAATCTTGGAAAAAATCACCCTTCCAGATTTTATACACTTTCACGTTTTAGCGTCCCTAGACGCCAAAAAATATGTTTTTTCAATTCCGTCGGGTTGTCTGTCAGACTTCAAATTTTGGACAAAAATTAAGGGTCATATAGGGACGACCTGGTAATATTTTGAAAAAATCCAGTATGGCGGAATGAAATGGTGGCCTAGTGAAATGTGTAAAAAAATTATTACTAAAAAACTAATTATCTAATTTACCTTACATTTTGTACAAAATCAAGTGTATTACATAGGAATTGGCAACATTTTGGTACAAATCCAAGATAGCTAAACAAAATGACGTCCTAATAAAATATTCAAAACATCAGCCTGAAAAAACTACATATTATACAGGGTTAGTCAGTCCAAAACCACTCAACTGATCTAAACCACATTTGGTGATTGGGCGTTACTGAATACCCCCGAACCTTTGGGCATGCTGCAATGCTGTAAGAATTTCAGGTCTTCTGCAAACTAACCTAACTTTTTTTTCAAATCAAATGACACGTTTTTTTAACGTGATTTATATCCCGTGTGCTCCTTAGTATAGCTCTAAAATTGTAAATTTTTGTCTTGATCCGTTAAATGGTAAATTTATTGAATTTAAAAAAAAACATCAACAAATTGGAATTTAAAAAACTACTACTGAATAATTTAATTTCACAGCATGACAATATCCTAAGCAGTCAATAAATTCTCGAATAGTGATTTGGAGTCATTCTTCTGAGGGTATTCTTTCTATTTTAGCTCTAATTTTTCCCATTAGAACTTCAAGGTTCTCGGGCTTCTTTTTATACGCAGTCTTTCTCAAGAGATCCCAAAGGAAAAAATCTAGCGGATTTAAGGCCGGTACCTTGGAGGCCACTCAACAATCCCTCTTAGCCCAATCCAGCGTCCCGGAACGTCGTGTTTAAATAATGTCTAATAGCAACTGCAAAATGCGGCGGTGCCTCATCCTGTTGGAACCATACGTCACTAAACCCTTAAAGGAAAATATCGTTTAATGCTGGAATAATTTGGTTCTTCAACAGATGCAAATAAAGTGCCCCATTCACATTTCCTTGAATGAAAAAGGGTCTAATAACCTATTATACAGTCCACACATTCACTTGCTTGGGAAATTGCGTATGAGCTTCCATCATCCAATATGGATGGTTTGCAGATCAAAACCGACAATTACGCCGATTCACAAAACCGTTTAGGCAAAATGTGGCCTCATCTGAAAACAGAAAATTCTGCTGGGAAGATTTTTATCCTCCTTTCTCATTTCCATAAATAAACAGGAAAATTTGATTTTCCTATCCGGGTCGCCTTCAGAAAATTCTTGAAGAAGATATATTTTGTAGGGTCTGTACTTATTTCGTTTCTGTACTAGACGTTTCAGGGTGCTCAGTTGCGGAAAGTAGAACATTAAGCGTGTTTTCAAGTGCCCTGTTTTTTATTTCAATTCGTTGTCATAGTGGACTTCACAATATTGTTGACTTATCCGGATGCTCTTCATTAAAAAGTGTGCAAACATTTTCATACGAACGTCTTCTATTTCAGTGACCTAATAACAGCATTGCATTTACTGTCGTTTTTCAGAAACGGATCAAGATAAAAATTTGTAATTTTGGAGTTATATAATACGGGGAATAAATCAGGTTTAAAAAATCATTTGATTTGAAAAAAAAGTTAGGTTAGTTTGCAGAAAAACTGCAAATATGACAACGTTGCGATACACTCCAACTGGTCGGGAGATTAAGTAATCCCTAATCGCCAAATATGGTTTAGATCGGTTTAGTGGTTTTTTTTTGAGATATTTGACCGTTTCCAGACATTTGACTAACCTTGAATAAATTTCATATTTTATGCAAGCATTAAGTGTGACATAGATTACGTTCTAAAATCATGTGGCATAGGTAGAAAATAGCAAAATATTGGTACGAATCCAATATGGTGGAACAAAATGGCGCCCAATATAAATGTTTGAGAAGATAGTATAAATGTTCTCATTTATCTATTTCTCCTGCTAAAAGAAATCCTTCGGAAAATTCAGTCAGTATTCTCTCTTCGTTGATGAGGCACATGCCCATGAAATTCAGTTCGGGACAATTCAAAAAAAGCAGAATTCTCATATACTCACTGGTACGACAAACTTCAGAAAAATTGGGAGCAGGCCTACTTTTTACTTCCCTCGTAAAATGGAAGTATTGTAATGGTGAAAAAATCACCTTCCGAGATTTTTTCAGATTTTTACCATTCAGGTTCCCTAAATGCCGAAAAATATGTTTTCTCAATTCTGTCTCTCAGTCTGTAGGTCTGTCTGTTCGAGGTATAGCTAAAAAACTACGCACCCGATTGACTTCAAAGTTTGTTCAAAATTGGTCAAAAATTAAAGATCATATAAGGATGACCTAGTAACATTTTTGTAAAAATCCAAAATGTCAAAATAAAATGGCGGCCTAATGAAAGGTTAAAAAAATGATTACTAAAAAACTGCTTATTATATGTATCTCAAATTTTGCATAAAATCAAGTATTATGTACGAATCAACTGGTAAAGTTTTGGTACGAATCCAAGATGGCAGCTTAATAAAATATTTAAAAAGTCAGTCTAAGAAAATGACTTAATGGACTGATTTCAAATTGTGTGCCATATATAGAGATATAGAGATGAATTAGTAAAATTGTGGTACTAATTCAAGATGGCGGAAGAAAATGGCGGCCAAATAAAATATTTGTAATCTTGAAAAAATTACCCTGTTTTCATATTTTCACGTTGTAGCTTCCCTAGTTGCCAAAAATATGTTTTATCAATACCGTCGGTCCGTCTGTCGGTTTGTTTGTCAGTTCGTGGCATAAATTAAATACTAATTATAGGATTAACTTTGAATTTTAGTCAAAAATTAAGGGTCATATAGGGGTAACCTGCTAATATTTTGGTAAAAATCCAATATGCCGGAACAAGATGGTGGCCTAGTGAAACGTTAAACAAAATATTACTAAAAAACTAATCATCCAATTTACTTCAAATTTTGCACAAAAATCAAATGTTATATAGGAATGAAAAGGTAACATTTTGGTATGAATATAAGATAAGATATAACAAAATGTCGTCCTAGTAAAATATTTAAACATCAGCCTGAAAAAAATACTTTTTAGATCAATTTTAAATTTTGTTCAAGCATTAAGTGTGATATAGAGATAAACTCATAAAGTTGTGATACTAATTCAAGATGGCGGAACAAAATGGCGACCAAATACAATTTCTAAAAAATCAATCTAAAAACAATCTTATTTAATTGTCTTTAAATTTTGCAGAAAAACTAAATGTGATATAGGGATCAGATGGTATGAATTCAACATGACGTAACAAAATAGCGGTGTGTGTCAATGTAAAAACTAATTATTGAATTTATCTTAAATTATGCCCAAAAATCAAGTACGGTATAGGTATAAACTGGTAAAATATTGGTAAGAATGCAATATGATGTAACAAAATGGCGCACAATAAAAATGTTTAAAAAGACAGTATATATATATATATATATATATATATATATATATATATATATATATATATATATATATATATATATATATATATATATATATATATATATATATATATATATATATATATATATATATATATATATATATATATATATATATATATATATATATATATATATATATATATATATATATATATATATACAGTGTGTCTCAGATTCGCTTTTCTATATACGGATCTCGGCTCCTATTATACTTACAGCAAAGGTTAAATAGGGAAAGTCTTAGAGGAAAATTATTGCATTCGATATCTGGCTTCAGATTTACGATCGATCAATAAGTTTGGGAAATATCGGCGAAAAACCGAAAATGGCGGATTTCGTTTTTAACCAGTATTTCCAGAAAGGTAAATTTGACAGCTGTCAAAATGTGACATTATTCGGACACATTTCTAAGACAAATAAAATGACGTATACGACACGTCTTCATTGTTTTTTGTTAACCCGCAACCCGCCTTAACTTTCATTTTTCTTATGACCGCCATATTGGATTTTTCGATTTTTGGAAAGAGCCTAAAATTTCCAGTCTAGTGATATCTCACAAGTGCGTTAAAGATTTTAGTGTCATCAAAATATCACACTTCGTAAATTAGGTTTCAATGTTTTTAAAGGAGGCCATGATTTATTTGTCGCAAGATTACATTAATAAGTAAGTAATGTATTGAACGCATTGAATGTTCAATACAACATGAACGTAAATAACGAGTTAAAAAATCTAAATGAGCTTTAACTAATATGTAAGTGGATAACATTAATTTACAAATCTGTAAAATGACGTCCATTTGCATCGAGACATTTTTGACAATTGGTGACTGTTTTTGTACAACCCTGGTAAGTGTATTTCGGTTAATATTTCTAAATGTGTCCAGAACTCTTTGTCTCAGGATTTCTATGGTCACGGGGGGATCAAATTCATAGATTTCATTCTTCGTGTGACCCCAGAGGTTGAAATCCAAGGGCGACAGGTCAGGGGATCTAGGAGGCCAAGATATTGGACCATTTAAAGAAATTATTCTTTCGTCAAACTGCTCTCTTAAGACGTTTCCGACTTAAATGGTATTGTGAGCCGGATATCCATCTTGCTGAAACCAAGTTCTTCTTAATTCATCATCCGTTAGAATAGCTCGTAAGGCTGGTACAACCTGGTTTCGCAAAAGCTCTAGGTACCTCTACCCGTTTAGGTTGTAGTCACACAAAAATGGTCCAATAAGTCGATATTCTGAAATGATTAATAATTTATAAATAGGTGCCCAACAGTCAAGGGCGGCAGGGTCGGCCGGGTGGTACTAGAAACTATAAATTATAAAGGGAAAATTATCTTTATTAAAAAGTGGATATTTTCTTTCCAAAAATAATTATCGAAACATTCCGTAATGAATGAGCTTGTATACAGTTGAAATCTATTTAGCTTTATTATGAAAAAGAAAAACATATTTGGTTAGCGGGAAGTAATAGCCGTAATAAATTATTTTGTTGGTATTGCATATTCATGTCGGAAATACTAAATCAATTTATTTCAGTGATATAATAATCTTAAAGAAGTACACCGTGTCTTAATAAAACATAAAATATCAAAAGAACAAACCCCTTGCGCTTTAAAATTTAAATTATTCGGAAATACAGTTTAACGCCTTTCTATAAATCCTAATGAAAATCGAAAAATAATTCGACATTTGATTAATATGGTATTTTTTTCATATCGCAAGAACTAGGCTTTCTGGGTAATAATAAATCATTAAATTCAGACAATTAAAATAATTTTAGAGAATTAGCTAAATCTGCAGAAAATTTAGATAGTGTTAATAAATTTATAGAACCCAATTCTATTTTTAAAGGTTCTTCGAAACTACAATACAAAATGGTTGAATGAAAATGTAATACAATATCAAAAAAGTAAGTTGACTGACTAAAGTAGAACGTTTTACTTTTTTTACTCTTTTAGTATCATTAAAGAACTAAACGAAAAAAAAAAAGATTATTATTTGACTATCATTTGGTGCCTATTTAAAAATGATTTGTTATATTAACTTACTAATGATCCCACACCAAACGTTACTTCCAAATCTGATCTGTAGACGTCTCTCTGCCACTTCGTGAGGATTTTGCACATCCCAATGATGACGGTTGTGCCTATTAAAGACTCCACAATTCGTGAACCTGGTCTCATCGGACCACAAGACATGATTTACAAAATCAGGATTTTCAATACATCTCCTAGTATACCACTCACAGAACTGTAGTCGTCTTGGAAAATCAGTTGCCTTAAGTCCTTGTAGTATTCTTTTTTAAAACTCTCTGTACTGTTGATTTTGGCACATTCGTTTCCTGTTCTACAGTTCTTACCAATCCAATATGGCGGCCATAAGAAAAATGAAAGTAGAGGCGGGTTGCGGGTTAACAAAAAACAATGAAGACGTGTCGTATACGCCATCTTATTTGTCTTAAAAATGTGTCCGAATAATGTCACATTTTGGCAGCTGTCAAATTTACCGTTCTGGATATACTGGCCAAAAACGAAATCCGCCATTTTCGGTTTTTCCCCGATATTTCCAAAAACAATTGATCGATCGTAAATCTGAAGCCGGTTATCGAATGCAATAAGTTTCCTCTAAAACTTTCCCCATTTAACCTTTGCTGTAGGTATAATAGGAGCTGAGATCACTGTATAGAGAAGCCAATCTGGAACACACTGTATATATATATATATATATATATATATATATACATATATATACATACATATATATATATATATATATATATATATATATATATATATGTATGTATGTATGTATATATGAGTTGCTAAATGATTAAATTGGATTACGCTTCCTTATTCCTAATGAAATGAGCGATTCAACGAACGGAAGTTCCGGTTAAAAGAAATTTCCAATATCTGCTAAAATATTGCAGGTAGAGCAATTATGAAAATGTGAAAAATTAATATAAGGATATCCGGACCAAAAATGACGCTGATTATTTTTTTTTCTAAATACGATAGAAGAAGAGAGAAGTTGCTGCATCTCTGTCAAGGGAAAAATTTGAACATTTTGAAGATATCCGGGGACCATTATAAATTTGGTCCCTCCAGCGAAATTTATATATTTTTTTATGTTTAGAAATGAATTTGAAAGGAGAAATCCGCGGCTACAACATGCGATAATTAGTTAGGTGGTTTTATTTATTTATTAATTATTTTTTACCTGCAAACTTTCCAAAATATGGAAACAAAATTATTGATTTTTATATACTTAACATTCTTATGGTTTTACATTTTAATCGTATTTTTATAAATAAGTGTTTAGTGACTTTGTCCGCGTGGTGTCATCTTCCATAGACGATCTAAAACTGTATCAATAATAATAATGCCTTTTATTAATTGATTACCAACTCCATATACTATTTAAGAAATCATGGTTTTTGGGATTAGACCATGAAAGCTTTCGTTCTATCCATATACCATTGCTACATTGAAAAGCTTGCTTTCTTTATATGGTAAATAATCATAAACTTATTCATCTTACTTTTTAGTACTTTATCTTTATATTTAGATCGATATTTAGTATCACAAGAAATCTTCAACACTTTTTACACATTGCATGCTACACCTGTATCAAAATATTAACGTAGGGGACCAATAATGTTTTTTTAGACTTTGTACATTTTTTTTAAATATGTGCATTTTATTTATAAATTATGTATTTTACTTTCCAAAGATGGCGCCGGGCGTAATTTTGTATTGAAAGTCCTCTGAGTACATTTAATAAGTACATAAAGCGCCTATTTTGAAAAAATGAGTTTCATGCGATGTTTATCTCAAATAAAGATACAGTGCAAATATTGCTTATATTTGTAACCAATGCAGAAAGGAGCAGTAAATGTAAATAAGAGCACTAGAGATACAAATTCTGAAGAACACACTGAAATAGTGAAACTACATGAAAATATATTCGAATTATAAAAACAAAATGAAGAAAAAGTAAGCAGACCCAATACGGAATTGTTAATCAAGAGTTAATGGAATTCTACTTTCGTATATTATATTATGTAAAAAAAACAAAATATTTTATACCCCATGGACCCCCTATTGGCCATGTGGCTGTCATTTCTCTTTTACGTCATCGAATTTAATGGGTTTATTCACCTTAATAAGTAAACAAAGCACCTAGTCCAATATATGTACGCAAATAAATTGTGTGTAGTTTTTTTCTGAATATCAGACTTATATTTTTATATAAAAAAAAACATCTTATTTGCACTAAAACAAATTAACGAAAGGCATCATTCAACTAGTAGAGATTGAGAAATCCCTATGAAGCATATTTCTATTCAAATTTTGAATACAACAAATTAATATAATTTTTATGTATTTATTTATTTATTCTTCTTAATTTATTTACCTATTTAGATTGCATACAGAACAAGCATATTACCGATTGATGTAACCTAACAAATCAAATCCTTAGAATTTGCGTTCTGTCCTGAGTCGTTGAAAATCATTAGTAAGTTGTAAGAATTTAAAACTTACAAACAGTGGATTAATATAATATGAAAAAAATTAGATTAATTTGACGAATTAAATAGAAACTAAAGCCAGTTATGTATTGCAAACGAATAATATTTTACCTTGCTGTCAAATAAACTTCTTCTTTTTAAGAAATCCCCCCTTTCTATTCGTTCATTCTTCTTTTTCCACGCACTAGCTTTTTCAGGCAGCATTGTTAAACTTCAGTTTTTTTGCACATAACTACATCACACAAATCAAACCATTATTACATATGCAAATACAAATTGATAATGGCGTCGCCGTTGTTATGACTGAAATATGTTCCGTCACCTACGTAGTTTTAAACTTTAAAATGCTTTGTTTAAGCCTGTGTGTGAAAAACTGTTGGGCTGGCTTGATAGTCACGACACTCCGTCCGTAGCTCAGTCCGATACTGACTGGGTTACACAAACCTTTTTAGAAATGCTTTATTACCTGCGAATTGAGGAAAGGCAGGTCGTTATCTTCTTATCTTAGACCAACGAAAGATGGTCGACTCGTTCTTAGATAGCGCAATGGGAATTCTTAATTAAAATCCGGGATATAAAATGATAAATAATCATTATTACACTGATTTTGTTTCTTATCTGGGAATGTTTTGTGCGTCAACAATTTAATATACCCGTGAATAATATATTCGTATCTGGAAGCCTTAAATTATCAGTATCCAATAATTAGTGTACTTTAGAACTGTCCATAAATAAAGTACCATCTTTACGAGGAAAAAGTAATGACTAGATAAGGGACATATGACGTTATAAAAAATTGTAATAATCAAACTGATATTCGTGGCCTGAACCATCAAATCCGAGTTCAAATTTGGGATGTTTTATTGTTTTGGGTAACGAGGCCATTAACATACGTAGTATCTCTGTATATTGGCGAAATTGGCGCCTCAACAATGCTTTAATGTTTGAATTTGTCAGACAATATAGTCCACGTCCAAAGTGTGTGTTCATCGCTACACATCCGATAATGGTCGTTACAGACGTTACAAAAAATGGAAACGATATCTAAACTTATCCCTGCGGTCTGACACGCATCTAGAATATCATACTCGCAGACATCACTCTTTTCTGCATAATTTTTCGGCAAAAAAAATTATTCACCCAAAACCTAAACTTAGCGTCTTGCTATCAAATTTATATTTAATATTAGATAAACAAAATGAGTATGTTGATTCTGATTTATTATTATATGAGAAGACGACTTCTGGCCAAAGGGTGATCAATAAAACAATTTTTTAAACTTGAAGACGCTAATGTCCCCGAATGGACAAAAACCTGTGAACTCAAACCACAGGGAAGGTTAAGTATTCTCCATTACAATGTAAGATTCACACGAAACAAAATCCACGATTTTGAATCGGCAATTGCGGACCAAAATTTTTCCGTCTTACTTACTGAGCACTGGTTAACGGAGTCGGAGATAGAGGTTTTTAGCCTGCAGGAGTATAACATTGGAGCATCCACAACTCGTACACAGTCAAGAGGTGGAACTGCCATATTAGTAAAACGATCTTTTGAGTTTTCATATATTAATAATATGCAAGTTTAAAATGTTGAAAAATGTATTGAGCTGTATGCTGTTTTACTAAAAAATATTTACAGAACTCCAAGAAGTCACCTTGACACTTTTCTTGAAGCAATGGAAAGAATGATCACTTTTTTGGGATCTTAAAATAGGTTGGCTCTTGCAGGAGACTTGAGCGTGTCGTTTGTTTTGTCACACAAATACCATCCAAAGTTAAAAGCGATCTTAAATTTGACATACGACATTTCATTCTTGGCAATCCACTATTTTATTGATTTATTAAAATACCGACCTTCATTTTTTATTTGATTTTTAAGTCCTTTTAAAACCAACGATCTATCTCACTTATTAATTGGATAGTAGGTTTTTCCAAAAGAGACAATATCGCTAGATAAACGGAAAACCAGAATTTTGTCGAATTCATAATGGCAACTTTTTATTGTTTTAAATGCACGAGGCGAATCATTGGTATAGGGAGATCGAACGCTTGTAAAAAACGAGAAACACTTTCAGGTCTGTAGTTAATAAAAAATAAGTTTTAAGTTTCTAAAAACGAAATGTCCTATACTGTATAAAAAGTGGCAATGAAAAAGTTAAATTTGTTCTACAATATCTCTTCAAATAAAGTCAGAAGACAATAAAATTGAATTTTTAAACTTTTAGTTATTTCCAAAAATCTCCAAAATTGCTAAACATTTCCAAATTTTGTAAATAACATTTAAATCGGCCAATTGTGATTTCCGAATATGTTGCGGCCTGTATAAAACATAGATAACACATAACACATTCAATTTTTTTTTTAAAGAAAATGATAAAGCTTGGGCCTAAAACAAATCCTTAAGGGTCATAATTTTTTCACACCTCGCTATCGCACGATTCACATATTTTTACTTCACTCGTAAAAGTGAAGTATTGTAATCGTGAAAAAATCACCCACCGAGATTTTTTTCAGATCTTTACGTTTCCGGGGCCCTAGATACCGAAAAACAGGTTTTCGCAATTCCGTCGGTCGGTCTGCACGTCTGTCGGTCTCTCCACAAACAAAATGGCTGCCCAATACGATATTCAAGATGCGGAACAAAATGAGGACTAATTACCTTTTCCAAAAATTAACGCAAAAAAATCTTATTCATTTAAATGTGATTTAGGGATAGACAGCATAACAAAATGGCGATGTGTGTCAATGTAAAAAATACTTATTGAAATTGTTTTAACTTACGCCCAAAAATCAAATAAGGCATAGGTAGAAAATGGTAGAATAGTGGTAGTGATATGATGGAACAAAATGGCACCCAATAAAATGATTGAAAATATAGTATATATGTGTTATTAAATGACTATGTATTGAACCAAACTGAATCACACTTAACTATTTCTAATAAAAGAAAATATTCATAACGAAATTTACCGATTTTTGGATGTGGTATTATACAAATAATACCATATTTTAGATGAAATAATATGATGGGATATAAGTTATTTTTGGAATTTTATATTGACAATTATGTAAACCTAACCAGTAAGCCTAATTAATAAGCACTCTTAAGAGAATTTGGCTATTTTTTTAATAGTTGTAAATCTATTTAACTTACATTATGGCATACAGTCATAAATTTGGAGACAATCATTGTTATATTGGAATAAATTATTTGATTGAATTTTATATACGACTTCTTTGAAAGAAAATAATGTATCGGTTCTGATAAAAAGCACATTATAGAAGGCAAAATCACTTGATTTTGCTCGAAAACATATGATTTCGCCCGGCCGAAATCATAGGTATTCTCGAAACCGCTGTAAGATTTTTGAGGAGTGAGATGTCCCTCTTAGGATGCAAAAACCAGTATGACAAATAAGTGTTCTTGAGAGAATTTGACTTTTTTACTTCTCTCGAAAAAGGAAGTATTGTAATCGTGAAAAAATCATTTTCCGAGATTTTAGCTGATGTTTGGATTTTCGGGTTCACTTCCGAAAAACATGTACCCATTTGCGTTAATCTGTCGGTCTGTTATTACGTCTATGGAGGCTTCACAAAATGTATTAAATGTGGTATCATCAGGGTATACTTCTCGGGAACATCTGACCCCCCCCCTCTGTGCTGACGATATGATAATAATAATTTGTGTCTGTATAACAAAGCCACTCTATTTAAAGTTATATTTATAGCCTCTAGTGGTTGCATATTCACGTTTATGACCAGGACTTGACGTTAATATCTACGGATTTTCGCCATTCATGATAATATTGTAATGCCCGTTCAAAGTCGTAAATAAACGAAAACAATCAGTCAATGCTGCAAAAAAGACAGTAAAATTTAATTACATCAAACAGATTTTGATACAGCTTATTATGGATAATTTATTACCTATAGGTGAATGGATATCAGATTAGCAGATGGTTGGGCGACTTAGAATAATAAAAAATGGTTGTTTTCAAAAAAAAATCTTTTTATCTGCAGTACAATAATATCAGTTAAATAATCGCGTAAAAATGGCAAAATACAAACATTATCTAACATCTAAACATCACTAAAAAAATAATGAAAATCGACCCTAGCCACGTAAGAAAGTAATTGTCTTTGAACGGTTATTGATGTTAATGTCTATTAAAAATAGTTGTCCGTAACGTACATATATCAGGTGATGCATTGCCGAGCGGCATATAGGAAATCCCAAGTGAATTTTAAAGTGGTGAAATAATGGTTCCCCTGTTAATTTTAGAGAAAAATGTTATTTGAATTTTTTAAAGGTAATAAAAAGTTAAACCCGCCTGCGAAATATGAGTATTTTTAATTGAATCACCTATTATTTCCAATGTATTTGTTAATTTTTATATTCAATTATAAATTTTACTCTGTTGTACCATATAATAATCACGACAGTGACATTTCAAATCAATAGATAGACTTTGTCAAATACTTAAGGTCCTTTCACATCATTCATACTGTCGCGTAGCCTCGCCTCCTATAGAAAATTTTTATTTATTCCTTTTTTATTTATTTAGTTTACGGGAAGCTCTCTTATCCTAATAAGTACATAAGTTCGTCACTTCGTCTAGACATAAATAATGTAACCAATGTTATTTTGATAAATGACGCTAAAATTCTGTTCGATATTCTGTCTTGTAAGACTGTGGAAGCATATCAGATGCAATTTTCTTCATTCACTCACATTTACATACGAACAGAAGAAATAAAAAATAAGTATGCTAACTGGCTAGAAATAGTAAACAATAATTATTCGATATGTTTGCTGCTTCGTTGATAGACATATCCCGAGAAAATCTACAAGAATAACTGAAAAATTGGAAGCGAAAGGAACTGTAATTCATAAATACGATAAACGTAAAGAATATTACTGGACTAAACTTAGACCCTATAATAGTAACAATAATAATCTAACCAAAAGATCAACAGGGTTAAACAGAACTTGAAAGTAAAACACAAAATATTTCATAATTCGAAATAAATTAAAAGGCAATTATGAAAAAACTCCAGTATCTAATCTAAATTAGTCCCCCATTAACTGCCAAATAATATCCCAGCGATCATAAAATGCATTTCTGACATTGCTCAACTGATAACAAGATATCACATTCTACGCGAATTGCATTTTTTAATTCATCTAAATTCTGTATCGAACGTTTCGGGAGACCTGGCTAGTGGCTGGCTAATTAATGATGTAATTTGTAACAATTACTTTGTCTCCAAAGAAATCCTCAAAATGTTCAACAATTATTTGAGAGTTGTGAGCTGTACATCCATCCATTTGGAACAAGATTTCTTTATTTTCACGGACAACTTCTTCTAATGCGGGTTCGACATGATTTTGTAATGATTCCAGAAATGTTAAAGATGAAAAAAACGGGCCTATAGCGGTCCAAATATTCCAGCCCAAAGATTTACTTCTGTGTCGTATGAAAAAATCCATTTTCGTTCTCTTCGCTCCAATATCGAAAGTTTTGAACGTTTGGTTCGCTGTTTATTGTAACAGTACATTCACCATAAAAACAAATATTTCTTAAGAAATCTCTGTTAGTATTAGTCTTTTCCATTATCTCAAAACAAAACCCCGAAATTTCATCCCATTCCCTAAGTTTTCCCACTTGTTTGAAGTAATATATGTACTTTTTTAAAGTTCTCAATACAGTTGACTGGTGTTTTCAAATTACATTCCCTAAGCTTCTTGTAATAACCCCTTTATCTTGTACATGAAGTAACAAATTCTTTACTCGTGCCATTGTTGTTTTTTGGTCCACTATAAGTGAATTTATCAATTACAATGCCGTTGGTTTCAATTTTTCAATTATTTGACATGCTATCACTGTTCATTGCTAGTTAGCAGCACTCACCAGTGTTTTTGATAGTTCTGTTGCTAAAGTACACCACACAGATCTAGAACATCGACGAAAGGGGGAGATATGTCAAAAGCAGGCTGTTTCCATGGATATAGAGAGTTGTAGCCAACCGCGAATGATCATTGCACTGTTTCAATAGTTATTCACATTCTTTTCATAGACTCAGATTCTTCATTTTATTCAAATATTTTGCGATTAGATTATTTTATCAATCTCTTCAAAAATCTAAATATTTTTTTTCTAAAATTAACAGGGAAGCCAATATTTCATCACTTTAAAATTTGCATGGGATTTCCTAGGACCCGCTAAGCGAGGCATCACCCAGTATATATACAACCTTTTAATATTAAAAGTATAGGTTGCATTGGTCTGAATCGAGATTACCCGTATCTGTCAGATCTCAACTTGGTACATGAGTTTTCTTGTATGTTAATATGTATAGTATAAGTGTACATATGTAATCTAATTATTTGTTATTAAAGTGGTAGTTAATTTAATTTTTTCCGGTAACTGATTTTTGTGCTACTAACTCTGAATAAAAGAAATGATCCCAATCAAAGTGATTAAATATTCTAATACAGAGAGCCTGATTGTAGTACCCCGAGGTAATTACGCCATAATAGCTATTGTTGAAAAAGGTAAGGTCATAACAAACTATAAAAGTGTTTTCAGTATACGTCTATTTGCACCAAAAATCATTTTAGTACACAATTCTTACATAAAATAAAAAGCCAACAGGTGAAATTGACGGAGATATATTATATTTATTCATTGCCTGAGTTTAATATTCATCAATGAAATATAATTCTGATTTGTGATCAAGAAAGGAAATATCCTCCTTCATTACTTAAAGATTCTGAACCTACGCTAATTGCTTTTATGTCGTTTTTCTGAAGCATGTGATAAATATATTACTCAGCCTTCTAGTAGTGTTTTTATTATGGTCCTGATATTAAAACAGTTAGATCTAGTCAGAAAAAATATTTCTCTTGAATGTAATTTAAACAAGATAGGGCTAAAAAAGTAAAATGATTATTTTAGGAATTAAACTCACAGAGACCTGCTTTAAAGATTGTTATTTCAAATATGATTATATATTTTTCCTTTAAATTAATCGAATTTCGTCGTTACTAAGTCATTTATATTTCCTACTAGTAATTTCATTTGTTTTACTTTATTGTCTAACTACAACAGTTTTAACTAGTTTTACCACAGTGCTGTTCTCTGTGCATGATTTTGGGCTTGGATGACTCTATTCTATTGTGCACTGTTCTAAGTACTCTATAGTAATTATCCATGCCATACCATCGATCTTTGCAACGATAAACTAAATGTAAAACCTTGTTTATTAGACCTGAACATTACATTACTGTCTTCAACTATTGTTTCTCTCATTTGCTTAATTCATAATACTTCACTAAATTATTACTTCGTAAAGTGATTCCTATACCTATATTATTGCCAACAATGTATAGATACGCAATGTCATAGCATTTAATTATTGCATATGGCAAAGAAGATTTTTTGGCAAATAAAAATTATTTTCTTACCTTGAAAAAAGTCGCTCCTATTAATTACGTTTATAAAATATTCGATAAAATAAAACATCTGGTATATAGGGACCAGCAGTTACCGAAGTTTGGCACTAAACCAATTTTCATTCTTTTATGAATAGAAATATTTTGGACCTAGGTCCATAAACTAGCATAATATACAAGGTTATTTTTCCTCTCGATAAGCGAGGGATTGTTCTGTTATTGCAGGCACCAAACGGGCGCCAAGGTACTTAAAAATCCGGATGTCCCGTATAATAGGTCTTTGACCCGATTTTAGCACTTTCTGGTTATTTTAAGCTTTAAGACGTGTACAATGTATTTATAATCGGGCCTATAAGGATCCTGTGTATAATAAAACGTGTTATAAAATAATGTACATCTGTCATGTGCATTGAAACTTTGTTAGTTATTAAATGTAATTGAAATAATTTAACTGACCTTAACCAAGTGTTTGTTTATTACGAACAATTCTTATATAACAAGTAAAAAACATATGTGCGCGTGCGACCACTTCCTGTTAGATTTTTGAGTCAGTTGTTACCTGGGCTGTGGCTGTTTTTGATTTATCCATAACAGGTGTCTCTCTGGTCATCGTTGACAGGCACTAAGGGAAACTTCACTGGCGAATATATACATTTTCACGGAACTTGCTCGCGGAAACACGTTCGCATACACGATAATCACACACGCTTTAAATACAAATCAATCGGTTGTAAAGCTGTAGCCGGCTGCCGACTAAAAAGCTGGCGGTCTTGTGTTGTGTTTTACAAGGCCGATGGGTCGAGAGGACAACTTGCAACCGCGCAATTCTCGAAGCTTGATTGTCACAATGAATGGCCCCACATTAGAAATACGGAGGATTCAAAATTTGGCTCCGCATATGTGGGAAGAGAAGTAACGTTTCTCTTCGGCTCGAAGGACCCTGATTTTAGTTTAGATTCTTTGAAACCAGTTCCTACACTGTTTAGATAAAATGAAAATAATAATTAATACGACGTTTAGTGTTAGTAACTAATATAAGGTACTAAATAATGCAGGGGTTCAGGGGCGTAAACATTGAAATTATCACATTAAAACGACATGTACATATTAATTTTATATATTATTTTATACTATATTCATAAAGTACGCATTTAATTCTATGCATATTTGAGAAATTATGTGACGATCCATGTTGGTTCAACTCGTTAGAAACGTGTTGCCAAATTTCAATAAGCCTTTAAGACTATATTTATTTAAACTTAATTGGTAACAATTTTTCCAAAAATAAAGTAACTTCCTAAATATTTGGTGCAGTTCTTGATATGTTTTTAATACTAATTAGAAATGTATATTTTTTTATTATAAAAATGTTGAAAAGTAAGACTGCAGTTGAAAATAGTGATACCTAGACTGGTCTGTAGCTACAGCGGAAGCTTGTTATGAAATTCCAAATGTTGTTTTTGTCAAATAGTTATATATAACCTTTCTGGTTTGACGGTAATATCTTTTGCATTCTACTAAAAATGCTCTCCACTTCTCATTGTTTTAATAGGATTCTTAAGAAGCCTAATGCTTAATATTTAAATGTAACCGAAGTAATGCTTCCGACACCAACGAGAACCATGGAGGTCATGCTATGCTTGCATGTAAGCTCTCACGCACTGTATATTTATTTAAGTGAGGTTGCTCTGGCGACTGTAACACTTCAAAATCGTTGGTTTAAAACCAAATATAGAATGCCGAAAAACTCGGCGCCGCATATGGAATAACGCAATTTGAAAAATATCTTTCCTAGAAAATGCTACTATGCTAAACATCATCACTAAAATCGGCTGCAGATTTAAAAGCAAATAAATTTTGCATTTCCTTCAAATTTGCATTTTGTGGCCAAACACCGTTAAATTACGTTTATTTTTGTTTTCATAATAGATATTTATGGTATTATCTGTTAAAACTGCAATTCAGAAGTCGAAACTGAGAGATAAGAAGCCCAAAAGTGGCAAAATAGAACGGGCAACATTGAACAATGGTTAACTATTTTAAATATTTCAGAAAATCGTTTTCTTTTTTGAACTCTCTCAATACTTTTTTTTGCAGCATTTTGATATCATTTAGGTTTCATAATAAACTAACGTGATATTTTTGAATATTCATTAAACATTTTATTTCGTATTATGTAAAATTCGCTCTTGGGAAAAATTATGAAGGTTAGTTAAACAGTAAAACGTCTAATGACATATTATGATTGGTTTGAAGTTTTTCGCGGGTTTTAAAACAGTGCAAGAACGATCATCTTGCCAAGTTACTCGCAAACTTGGCAGCAATTTTCGTGTTTCGCAATGCTACTCTACAATGTTATAATAATCTTCTTGATATCTAAAATAATATTTACTTATCTGCCAAACGAATAGTATATTTAATCTACTATTATAATTTGGACGGAATATAAAAAACAGCGTAATAGTTAACGCCAAAAATTCGTTTTCAAATCCGTTGTTTGCTCTACGATAAAATTATGGAATATTGAAGTTTTAAACACCGACACATGACACAAAAGTGTAGATTTCATTCCCAAACAATTCTTGTTCTGGAGGTAAGATACTGAAAACAATCATTTGATGAGCACTAAAAAAGCCAAAGTCTAGGTACTTTTGAATATATACATATATACGCATTTTGGTTGTGACTATTTGTATTTCCCTAAATGAAATTAAAGGTAAGGCAACTGGTTCCACATTTTAGTATACGTATCATATTGATATAGGCGATTTACACAAAGCTACACTTACTTTAAAGCACTGAACATATGGCAACTAGTCCATCGGCACCACTCGAGATAGTCCTTATCATAACTTTTTTTTTCGACACTGATATTACCCGACATACCTAGATCTTGGCTTTTCCCCAACTACACTAACTCGTGCGCTTAACGTACTGGTGTATCAAAAATAGATTTCTGTTTAGGTTGAAGGACGTAGTTATTTGCACACCTTTGCAAAGGTGTACAAATATTTTTGAAATGCTTAAATAACCACACTGAATTTTCACTGAAATTGTGGTTTACGCTTTAACGGAATAGCATGATGCTAAGTTATGTTCTCATAATTCATGCGAGTTGCACAAAATAAGGCTAAAAAGTTGTAAAATTCTATATAAAAAACATAATCAAGGGAGGATTTTTTCGAGTTACATAGCTATGGCAAGAGAAAACATTTATCACTTGACGCTAAACAAATAGTGAAAAATGTGTACGAAACTTTGGTACAAAGAAGTTGTAAACAAAGTGTTTTTCAAGATATCAATGAGCTGACAAAAACCACATTTCCTACGATTAAGGGTATTGAAAGAAAACCATTATTTAGCAACAGAAAAAAACGAAGATTTTCAGACACATTATGTAAACGATTGTGAAAAAGACATCATCAGGAGAAAAATATATTCCATGTACGAAGAGCAATTGGTGCCTACATTGGCCAAATAAATTGAAGACCGGTGCAGGATGGAATCAATATACATTATAGCCGATCAAATAAACGTAAACGAATAACTATTTTGCATGCTGTATCTGAAAACGGCTGGGTTTCAAATTGTCTGCGAAAACCATAAAATATTCAAGTTTGGACTATTATAAACACACAACTGCGGAAATGTTTGAAAATTGGTTTAAAAATTCACTTTTATCGACTGTTCCCGAACATAGTGTTATTGTTATGGACAACGCAAGCTACCGTAGTTGCCTGCTAAATAAAAGTCCGAATGCAGCCAACAGCAAATCAGAAGTACAGGAATATTTTGAATTTAGCTATAAGAAAGTAACCTTTTTAAAGTTTTAAAAGACTATATATATTTAAAAAATCGGTAATTTCTTTTACCCGGAACTTCCCTCGTTATGAATCTTTCCTTTTATTAGGATTAGTGAAGTGTGGCCCAATTTAATTCAGTACATAGTCATTTAATAACACATATACATATAGTGTATTTTTAAACATTTTTATTAGGCGTCATTTTTTTCCATCATATTGTAGTCCTACTAATAATTTGCCAGTTTCTATCTATAGCACACTTTATTTTTGGGCATAATTTAACATAAATACCGCCATTTTGTTACGTCATGTTGAATTCGTACCAGTTTATCAATATATCACATTTAATATTTCTACACATTTTAAGGTCAACTGAATAAGAAATTTCATTTGACCCCCATTTTGTTTCGCGGTCTGGAATCCGTATCACAACTTTACCAGTTTTCTCTATATCACACTTAATGCTTCCACGAAATTTTTTTAGGTTGAATTTTTCATAATTTTATTAAGCCGCCATTTTGTTCCCCACGTATTCTTACCAAAATTTTAGCAGTTGTTTTCTACATAATACTGGACTTTTGTGCAAAATTTGAGATAAATTGTATAAGTAGTTTTTCAGCAATAATTTTTTTTAACATTTCACTAAGTCGCCATTTTGTTTCGCCATATTGGATTTTTACCAAAATGTTACTAGCTTATTCGCTTTTTCGTTCGTTTTCGCCATCTAGGGACCTTGAAACGAAAAGATCTGAAGAAATCTCGGATGGTGATTTTTTCACGATTACAACACTTCCCTTTTACGACGGAAGTAAGAGAAATATGTTTGTGATAGTATGGCTGAGAGAATGGGACATACGGTCTTGTAGCTTCCTCCATATTATTGTGTGTTTAATCCGATTGAATATATCTGTCATCAAGTTAAATAAAGAGTGACGGCACAAAACGTGTTCCCTATTTTGGGTGTGTCAGTGGTTGAATTACTAAAAAAGTGATGATATATAATTTGTGAAAATTGGAAGAATTTCTTTCAGCATGTTGTACAAGTTAAAAATTTGTACATTTATAAAAATAATATAGAACCAGTGATAATTGCCTTACCTGATGACACTGATAGCGAAACTGAATTACGCTTAAGTTAAAATATTTTTTTATTTGTACAATATGACCTATTTGTTCCTTTCTTTGTTTGGTTTAAACTTTACAATTAAAATCTTACGTTAAACGTTAAATGCAAGACCAACCCCTTACATCAGTAAGTAGTAGGAAATCACCTTTTAACAAACATCAGCAAACTTGTCTAAATATAAATTTTTCTATTCTAAGGTGTGTAGCTGTTTTTTTAATAAAGATTATTATTATTGGTGTGGAAAAGATAACAATTTTTATAAAGAAATCGACTTAAGAAAAGCACTAAACAGTAAATATAGTAATATTTTATTATATCTTGTTGTTAGGAGAGATGTAAAATGATAACAAATTTTTTAAAAACCATTGGTATTCTACTTTGAATGAATAGAACGCACAATGACTTACCACAGGCGACTGGTGGCAGAAAAAATTGAATTAACATTAAAGATGCAGCTCTTTACTAACGTATATCAACTGCAAAGTTTCAAGAATCCAGCTTTAACCGTTTAATACCTAAATGAAATAATATTAAATTTTTAACACCCTATATCTCAGAATTTAAGCATTTCTGGACATACGTTTATATGAACTTTTTTTTATTAAAATATCGTCAGGAATTGTACTCTGAAGTTATGTACCGTACTTAGGAAACACCCACTATTTTAAATACAATACTCTATTTCTTATTATACCTTTAAATTCTACGTAAAAATTTTATCACACATTTTGATCTCATTTTCAACTGTTTTGGAGATATTCACGTTTAAAATATTGACAATTTTCGTTTGCGAGATACAGTAAAATCTCATAAATTTTAATTAGGTTAAAACGCAATATAAATTTTTATTTTCAAACCGAAAAATTTTCCGCTAATATTTCAGTAATAAGAAAGATTATAAAAAAACTAAGACAGGAAGCTGCAATCAGATTTGCTTTGACTCAAATTGTTTAGATTTTACAGTCGACTAAATTGTCAATTTCCAAATTTTCGGAAATCTCGAAGGCAGTTGAAAGTAAGACATGAAACTAGTTTAGAATTGCACGTAGAATTCAAAGGTTAAATAAAAAGTATGGTGAATTTAAAATGAGGAAATTATGTAGGGTTTTTTCGCATATCTTTTAAACTTTATGTATATTTGATTCTTTTATATTGTATTTCGGAAGTTTTGTAATAAGTTTTATTTTCATATCGCTAAAAATAACCAAGATATTAGCAGATACTACTCTCGGCTCTGTGCAGTATTTTTCAGAAGTATACAATAAACAACTATATTGATAGCGTCGTAACTTAGGAAATCATTAGTTTAAAATCTTGTGACATCTAATAGATAAATATGTAAATTTTATACTTACTCTATGTATCACGACTTACAATATGGCACTGGTTTTGCTCGTTATTGACTTACCTGTAAAAAAATATAGGATTCATTTACTAACGAATATATCATTTACTAATTAAACTAATGAAATTATGGTTTTCTCTCTAAACACCAAAACACTTTACTCTCTCCTGAAGGAAGATTTATACGTATCCAGTAGCTGGCGCCAGTCTCACTGGTACTCCAGTACTGGACCAAATTGTTTACGTGAGTCCAGTCAGTCGTGAGTTTCCACTTGGTTTGTGTCACTTAAAAAATTAATTCGGAAAAAACGGCTTTTAAACGTTTCCACCAGCACCAAATCTTGTGAATTTTTCAATTTTATCTAATTCTAAGTAGTATGTACTTCTAATATTCTTAATTTTTGCTTTTACATCATCAATACTAAGTCCTATATCCATTCCCTCCTGAATTTTTTGTAGTGCCGATGTGCGCATTTGTTTGCTTTTATATATGCCGCTTTTGATATTCCATAAACATTCCTGCTCTCTATAAAGCTGAACAAACTTTAAAGTTTCGTCTTCGGGTTTTCGGGTCATTTTCCCGGGAAAATATAACAATTTATTATTAAGGAAGTAAGCCAGTGGCTGGCACCAATACGTAGGTACGCCAGCGACTTGCACGATGCGTTTAGACGCGCCCGCCAACGCTGGTGGGGGGGTTAGGGGGGACACGGGTAGAGGCCGCTGGCACGAAAAATAGACGGGGTTTCTATTCGGTCTAGCGCTGGCGGACAACGCTGAACTGGCACGAAAGTATTTACACGGTGGTGTAAATCTTGCTTATAATCTATTCCGCTAAAAGGGGTAACATCATCGGTATATAATTAAACATTTATCCTCCAATTTTAATAATCTCGCGAAGCAGTGGCGGATTTAAAGGAGGGCCGAAAGGGCCATCGATCCCCCCCCCTGAGTAAACCTACTGGTTACAATGCTATGCATAAAACAAGCACTGCTTCAATTGAAAATGATAATTCGCCCTCCCACCCCTGAGTGAGATCAACCCATTTTGTTAATTAAAACACGATAAAAAAGGTCCTGTCTTTACTTTATACGTAAGAAAACCCTAAAAAAATTCGACAACAGGGAAAAGAAAGATAGTCCTCACTTTATACGTAATTAATTTTTGCCCCCTTCTCCCCCTCTTGATATCATTTTAGATCCACACCTGTCGCGAATGGTTTTACTCTTAAAAGGTTTTGCTTTTTAATGGGAAACTTATCATTAAGACTAATTTTTAAAGCTTAATTAATTTTTACATACTAAATATAGCTATAATTTTTTATAGTGTAGTGAATCTGAATTTCATTTGATTAATAGGTACAGGGTGGTCGAAATTGGTCTGTTTTAACAGAGAAAACCTATTTCCTGACTAGATAGAGCAAAACTGACTTAGGTGTCATGGGCTCGATTTCTGAGAAATGTTTAATGGCAAAAACCGCCTGCCGATATTTTCACTGCCAACTGAGATATAGGGCGTTTTTCAATTTTCGGCCATTTTGAAAATTGTCCATAACTTTTTTATTTTGCGGAATATTAACATTCTGCAAAGACATTCTAAAGGCACTTTTTTATGTGCAATCCAGTGGCATACTCAGATTTTTTCTATAGTTGTCCGTTTTATCATAAATAGGCAAAACTTTTTTTTTTCAAATGGAAATCATAGTTGGCTATAAATTATAAAAAATGCTCGCGTTTAGCCCTTTTCAGTGATATAAAGTTGTAGGTACTTATTTTCAAAAATAACGAAAATATTAGGTGTTTTTGGTTTACATCGAAGTAGGCTTTGATTTGTGATGACAATATTTCAATTATGTATTGTTAAGATTTATAGTTTGTTAGCAACTTAAACACAACTTTAAATAACACTAGCTAACGTTATTTTAATTATTTATTATTAATTTTTTTTATTTTTTTTTGTTTACATAGCAAAGTTGAACAAAATTAACAAACTAAACTACTATTTACAGCTACAAGTGAAAATAAAAAATAATTATGAAAATCTAGGTATTTAGTTAGATAGGTTTCTGATAAATATATTTAGAGAAGTTGTTCAAATTGAGCTCCTCCCTGTTGAATACAAACTAAGCATCTTTTGCGTTCCGAGTTGCAACTATTTATTAGTTCAACTGGGCTAATAGATGCAAAAGCTTGCCTAGTGGCCTCTTGCAATTCTTCTTTTGTGTGAAAGGTTCTTCCTTTAAATATCAAGTCCTTAAATCTTCCCCACAAAAAAAAATCTAAGGGAGTTAAGTCACAGGACCTAGCAGGCCAAGGTATGGGGCCCCACGTACCAATCCAATTTTCTCGAAATTCGAAGTTTAAAAGATCAGTTGTGATCCTTGCATTGTGCGGGGGACAACCATCTTGTTGATAGTAGATATTTCTGGCATCAGCTAAAGGTATGTCTTCCAACAAAGGGACAATATATGTGCGCAAAATATTTACATAATCATCTGCAGTTAAATTTCCATCGTAAAAATAAGGTCCCACAAATCTTCCTCGGAATATCCCCACCCATAATTGAATCCACACCGACCTTGCCGGTCTTGTTGCACAACTACGTGTGGATTTTCAGTGGACCAGTGATATGAATTATATCTATTAAATATACCAGAAGTATCTACTCTGGATTCATCACTCCAAATAATATTTAATGGAAAATTCTCATTTTCCATGAATTTTTGCTCATACCACTGACAAAATCTCAATCTTCTAGCGGCGTCCCCTTCACGGAGTTGATGAACTCTTCTCGTTCTGTACGGTTTGAATTTATGTTTTTTGAGTATTTTTAAAACGGTGGTCTTTGGAACATTCGTTATATTAGCCAATGTTCGAGAGGAGGTGCCAGGATGATCTAATACCTCACCAATTATATTTAGCTGCTGGATTTCCTTTTCTTCCTTTAGTTCATAATGTCTTGTTCTTAACTTTTTAAAACTTCCGTAATTTACTAAATTACTTTTTAATGTTTGATAAATTCGGTTATCCGGTTGACGTCGCTCGGGAAATGTATTAAAATATAATTCACTAGCTGCTTCAGGAACTTCGTTAGATAATATGTAACATTTTAACATATCATACTTTTCATAATTCTCAAACATATTTTGTCAGCAACTTAACACAACTTTATAAAGATAACACCAAAACGCAATAATTACACCAGACTACAGTAATCTGACAGCAATATATTCAAAATATTGAACGCGCGTCATTATTCCAAGGCCTACTTCGATGTAAACCAAAAACACCTAATATTTTCGTTATTTTTGAAAATAAGTACCTACAACTTTATATCACTGAAAAGGGCTAAACGCGAGCATTTTTTATAATTTATAGCCAACTATGATTTCCATTTGAAAAAAAAAAGTTTTGCCTATTTATGATAAAACGGACAACTATAGAAAAAATCTGAGTACGCCACTGGATTGCACATAAAAAAGTGCCTTTAGAATGTCTTTGCAGAATGTTAATATTCCGCAAAATAAAAAAGTTATGGACAATTTTCAAAATGGCCGAAAATTGAAAAACGCCCTATATCTCATTTGGCAGTGAAAATATCGGCTGGCGGTTTTTGCCATTAAACATTTCTCAGAAATCGAGCCCATGACACCTAAGTCAGTTTTGCTCTATCTAGTCAGGAAGGGTCTCTGTTAAAACAGACCAATTTCGACCACCCGGTACATATCAAGTCTTTCAGTGTGAAATGTGAAACAAGAAATGGTTTACTCTTATTAGAGAATTGATTTCGTCGGTTTTTTACTGAATTTCTATAACATATATTTTTTAGTCCTTTTTGTAAATTAAATTTAATTTTTAGAAACCTAAAAAATATTTAACTAATTGGCGATTGCTGGCTATTTAGAAAACGAAAATAGATCATAAATGTAAATATTTTCTCATAAATAGTGGAGAATTGTGTTTACTTTAAAATATCAATAATATTTCAACCTTGAGTATTTACACAGTTACAGACTTAACCGGGATTTTGTTCCCATAAAAAATTTATCTAGACTGGAACAATAATTCAATCGAATAGGTGGGCGCCAACATGTTATTGTCAAATAAATTTTATGAGTGTTGGAATAAATCGCATGATAAAGAGAGTTTTGGTTTCATTTCAGACTTATTGTTTAAACTTTGCATCTTAAGTTGTATTAACTAACGTTGTTAAACGTAACTGCTCTTGATTTTTCTCATTTATAATAATTAAATTTGATAAAAAACGCTTGATTCGGATCGTTGACACTGAAAATAAGTATGATATCGAGGATATGCTCTCGTTATCCTTTCAACACTACGGAGACCAAAGACAGACCTTAAATGGCTCCTAGCCTAGCTTTACCGCTTTTCAGTAGACTTGTTTGTGATCTATCGAGAGATTTCCTTGGAGTTCAACTCATATCAAGGACAATGTTGCCAGTTCGCGGCGGTCTTTGACCTGCTAGTTAAAATCGTTTACAGTTCGGTGTTACCTGCTAGTTACATTCGTTTACACTTTGGTTTTACGTAATTACCAGGCACTCCTATTTATCTTTTTAAAACTAATTTTTATTGTTTTTTTAATTTCTAATAGCCTTTGAAATACGTATTAAAATAGGTATGTCCAAATAAATATACCGAAATCGCTCTACTGGCATAATCGCGCCGAATCTTGCTGCAGGCGGCTAAATTTCGATTAAACGGCGATACAAGGTATTGATGTAGCGAATTTATAAAACTGCAAACATTCTATAATTTTTAATTAACATTTAAAAATTTAAAAAATTGAAAAGTAAGAAAACTAATATCAAGCCATGAAAGTTTGAAAGAAAAAGTCGACGCATGTTTTCTCCTTCTCAGTATTGCCAGGACTGAAGACAGATAAAGGAACGTGCTCAAGAATGGTTACCTCCAGTATCCCAGATATACAAGCAGGAACTCCAAGACGACGGACTTGGATTGTTGAGATACCTACATTTCCGACCGTTAAAGACCTAATTTATGTAGACAAAGGCATAACGCACTACTTTTAATAGACGAAGGAGAAAATAAAGAAGGCATAACTGTTCTTGCCGAGATCGAAGGACATCTGCTTAGAAAACGAACCCAATTATTTCTAGATGGTACATTTAAATGTTACTATTATCTTTTTGAAGAACTATGCGTGCTACACCTGCATCTAGGAAGTACTAACCAAATAACAATAATTGTTCCTGCTATAATGATATATGCTTTAATTCCTCAAAAAAAGCAAAGTACCTATGCAAGGATGTTCAAAAACATCCAGCAATGTACGCCTATATTTTCCTCAAAGAAAATACATATTGATTACGAAAGCAGCGGTTAATGCAATTAATGAACTATTTTGCAGCATCAGTAATATAAGGATGCAATTTTCAGGCTATATGAGGACGAGTGCAAGCATTAGGACTGGTTACAGTTTACAACAAAACGAAGTGATGTGTGGTATCACGTTCGCATGTATGCAGCTCTGGCACAGAGTATATATTACCAGACGCATAATGAAGATGGATAATGATCTTTTATGGGTTGACCACAAGGAAAGGCACAGAACTTCAAATGCAGTAGAACGTTGGCACAACAGGCTTAACAGGCTTAACAAAAGGGTTTTGTTAAAGCCAATCTAAGTTCATAGGAACTTTTGAAACTCACTGAAGAAGAAATTATATGAAGGGTACACGGGAAAAAACGCTAAGTCAATTTTTGCTCGATTTAAGCTAATAGCGCCATCCGTTGGCAAATCCAGGTATTTTTCAAGCTACCTATATAATCAGGAGAAAAACAGGCCAAGTTTCGTAAAATAAATTGTTTTAAAATACGCATACATGGGAATAACAGGCCAAGTCCTTGCGGTTCCGGGGAAAAACAGGTCAAGTCATGTAGCTTGTGATGATGCAGCTGCTTTATTGTTTTGTTTTTAATAGGTTAGGTTGATTTGCAGTTTTTTCATGTTTGGACAGTATCACAACTTATTTTGTTTGTATAATTACTGTTAATAATGGAAAGGGCTAGTAATACGGAAACTGTCTGTGCGAACAATAGTACAAAAAAAAGACCAATACATGGAAGAATAAGCGATGCAAGTAAGAAATTGCACTTACAAAGCCATGAATTGGGCGAGGAGTGCTGTTGCAAACGATTAAACTGTTGTGCAAAAATACCCGCGGTAGCTAAACAAAAAATGTTAAGTGATTTTAATAATTTATCGTCGGTAAATGAGCAGAACTTATATTTGTGCGGCCTAATGAGTGTTATACCAGTGTAAAATAGGCGCCCAAGAAAACAGGTGAATGAGGCTTCCCTTAGAGATTGCGCCGAGATATACTTTTGAAAATAATATTACCACTGAAACTGCTATATGTCGCAAAGAGTTTATGCACTTTGCACGGAATTACCAAACTGAAAATTGAATACCGAACCGACACGTGTAGTACTTGCGATACATTCCTAGCTAATGTAAAATGTTTGGGAAAAAATATAGCTAGTGAACAGAACGAGACCACTAGAAAATCGTTGGAACTTGACTTAAAAAAGGTTATCACTGAGAACAAAGTACACAAGGTTAAAGCACAACAATTCTATATCCGAAAAAAAATCTAAAATCGCTAGTTGTCAGGACCTAAAAAGAGATTCTATTTGTATCGATTATGAAAAAAATTTGCCTGTGCCGAATATTACCACTAATGACGTATACTATAAGAGGCAGCTTTCTATGTATTTATTCAACATACACATCCTTTCTACAGGAGCAAGTTTTTTCTACGTTTACCCAGAAAATATTGGTAAAGAGGAAGTGATGATGTAGTTTCTCTATTAAATGATTTTCTTTTCAATCATCTGGATCCTCAAGTTCGAAGGTTGGAGATATTCTGCGACTCATGTGGCGATCAAAACAAGAACTATACATTTTTTCGATTTCTGCATTACGTTGTACACGAACAACAACGCTTGGGTTCTGTTAAAGTTACGTTTCCGATAAGAGGCCATTCCTACATGGAAAACGACAAGAATATGGGTATTTTAAATCATAAAGCTAGGTTTGAAACCCCAGATGATATATGTGATTTAATAAAAAGCGCAAGAGCCAAACTTTCTCCGTTTGAAGTGATTCAAATTAATCAGAAAAACCAGCACATTTTTCGGCAGTGGACAAACCATTTGAGTAAATATTACAGAAATAAATGCCCTTTTCCAATTCGCCCAATCAGGGAATTAGAACTGACCAGAGAACATCCGCGTTTGATTAAATATAGAGATTCTTATAATGGTTAGTGGGTGAGCGGAATTGTGAGAGATAAGAATATGAAAAGAACAGCTCTCGGGGGAAAACCGTTAAAGGAAAATGAGTTCCTGTTTCCTAATTCTAGTTATGAAGGTAATTAATAATAAAGCAACAATAATATTTTCATATATATTGTATTATTTGTAGAATTACTGAAAATATCTTCCGCAAAATTTTTAGACCTTTAATGCCTCAGACGATTTTGTGGTCCAAGTGCTCAAGAATATTTTTCTCATTTCCCACATACCTGAGCTGCGCATTGTTTTCTCTGAGCTATAAGTTATTAATTCCATTTTATCAACAAAAACATTAAAATTTCGAAAAATTTTTTTTTTTTCAGAGAGAAGTCGAAAAGGCCTGGAAGTTGGGAATATAAACTACATTTTAATTATTGTTACTGCTGTTATCATTAGAATTATTAGTAGTTTTCCAATCTTAGGAATTACATTATGTAGTAACTAATATTAAAATAAACGTTTCTTAAAAAATAAAAAAACTGGTTAAAAACAGGCTAAGTCAATATTTTTTTGAAAACTGGCTTTTCAACAGACTTCAAACTTAAAGAATTAATAGATATAAGGGACATTAGAAATATAAAGTACAATATTTAGACGCTATCATTTTAGAAAAAAGTTTATCCAGAATATCAATCTTAAAACAGCGATAATTCGGAACTATAAATTTTGACTTAGCCTCTTTTTCCCGTGTACCCTTCATATGCAAAAGTTATTAAGACTTACATTTAAGTACTGTACTCCCAAAAGACAAAAAAATATATAAATCGTGAGCAACAAACACGTGCAAACGTTGAATATTTTTTAAGTTAGAAAGAATATTTACTTGCCACATTACGAAAATTAAAGTATATTGTAAAATTTGAATAATGTATCGCCCGTCTTATCACGTATGGATGTATCTGTAAAATAATGAAAATTAAGTTACGCCAGATTTAGGCATTTCTTCTCGAATAGGCGTAATCCACCGATGCCCAGAATAAGATGGACGAAATGTATATTAGGTAATAGGTACCCGTATGATCTAATTTTATATTTTTACCTTTTAATTTTCTTTTTAAAAGCGCGGCTTTATGCTGTTGTGTGGTAAAAGAATATCAAGATCGGCAAAAATTTCGGGTGTTTTTAGGTTGTACTCATTTCTCTACTAGTTGAGTGTATTGATGAACCATCTTTGGTCACATGTCTACGGTTTTTATTTTTGGGAACATGCAAGTTTCCTTGCTTGTATGATATTTTTTTTCTGAAATGTTAATATTGATTCCACTAGCACGTTAATCAGAGGGACATATTCAACATATTTTTGAATGGCCAGTTTTTGAAATTTTGCAATATTCCATATACGTTCAAATGACACTTGCGGAAACACTCAGTTTCCGGAAATTAAAAATGTTTCTACAAATAGTTAGGTACAGTCTAAATAATCTAATCGTAATCAATTACCACATATGTAATCAAGATATGTTTTATTTCAAATACAATGAACCGAGCTTATAAGACGGAACTACGATTAAATCTTTTATTTAATCTTTTACTCATCAGTATTTTCCGTGTAGACGCATTTTCTTGAAGATTTAATAAAATAGATCATTTTTAAAATAATGTTCATAATAGATTAACTGAAGGTTAATATTTTTTTGCTTAAAAATAATTTTGTTGTTTTTCTGTATTTAAGCTGTTGTACGTTGATTGACTGTCAATAGATACATACTTAAATTTTTTTTTTTAAATTGTCAAAATTTCTCCTATATAAATATATATATGTATTTACTTAATGTAAAAACAAAGTTTAACAGGGTAAATTAAGATTTCAAAAAACACTCTCTCAAAGATAATATATTATTCCAAGATTGTTGCATTTGTTTCACTGTTCATTAAGTGAAAAAAACCACGTTGTTATTCCTAATAAATAAAATTGTTTTTTTGATAAATTTGTATACATGTACTATCTTACCATTTTATTGTGACCGTTCATGAACATTGTGCAGGTTGTAGGTGTTTTTAAAACTGTAAATCACTTTTATTGCAGCCGTCGCTAGTACTTTTTAAATATTTGACACTTTTTTGGTCTATGATGGTTCAGTAGTTAGTACCGTCAGTTACTTAAACGTCTTAGGCGAGTAGCAGTGAATTAATATTCCCTAATTTGACGATATTTATCTGGAAGTTTAGGCTATATGTGTAATTGGTTATTTTATTATTCATGGTTCTATTACGACTTAAATGCTGAATTAACAAAAACATGTTATATAACATATTATATTAAACTATTTGCATTCAGTAATCAAAATGGCATTCAGTGATCCAATTGAGTGATTCTATGAGTTTACCACACATTATGTATAATTTTTTTACAAAGATTGCACATCATCTAGTTCTCCGTAGAAAGTACAATAAAAATATCTTCGTCATTAAGAGTAACTTCCTGCTGTGAAGAAAGGATGTATTAAAGCATATCTACATCCTTTTCAGTGCAATTATTAGCAATCAACTCACGTCTTACTTAAACTAATAACCTTTCACATTCTTTTTATTAAGCGTCAAGTGATGTCAGACTTACTCTCACTATTGTCTGGTGTTCCCTGATGTTTTTGACGGGCAATTTATAACATAACATGAATGACAATAATTTAAATATAATTTATTTTGGCTCTTTATTGACTATATATCTATAAAACATGTCACAAAATGGTTTACATTTGTGGAATAGAAGAAAGATTTAGTTTAAAAAAGTAGAAAGTTGCGTTAAAAAATTAACTGTTCTGTTTTGATTCTACTTCATAAAGCCTAACTTTCTGGATATATTATAGAATCCGATTGATGTACGCCAACAGTAGATTTTGGTAGCAGGTCAAATCGAATTCCAACCTGTAGTTGTTTTCTACAACTTTTAACCATTTTATGACTTCATGTGAATCGGTGAGCACGTGACAGAGCCATGCCACTGTTGATAAGATGATGTTCTGCTAGTTTGGGGTAAATCGCTCTCGTAATTCATAACCACCAGCGTTACTTTGTGGGTTCATTAGTTTGGTCTAGGCTACATGGTCTTGTCCTTTACCCCTAGACTACAGAGATATAAAGTGCAAGACACGAAAGAAAACCTGGCGGTCTTTAAAATAAAGGTTCACAGTCTTAAGCAAGCGGAAGGTAAAATTTGTGTACGCAAATAAATTTTATGTTATTTTATTTGTTGTAATAGTTTGCCGCTTCACCTATAAAGTGCGCCAGCTAAGCGGTACGGAAAACTAATCGAGGATTTAGTAAATTTCGCACTTGCCCACTTGTAATTGGGATGTGCCTAGAGTCTCCATGCACTTGCCGCAAAAGGTTCTAGCTATTTCCAGTGGCGCCTATACATTTCCAGCATTGGTTTTCATTTCTATGTAAATGCGTTGTGTTAAATTTGAATTATTAGTGAAGTAACGATGGCGAGCAAAAGAGGAAAAACAATTCGAAGCGGTGCACGTGAAGTTATTGTGACCGTTATAGAGCCCTGTACTAAAGAAGCTGAAAATAATACTTTGACTATTCCAATTCAAAATCGAACAGAACGCGCTGCATTTTACACTAGTGTTTCGGAAAATAGTGTAAGAAAAGGTCAAAGAGAACATAATAATCGCCCATGTTCTACTTCACCTTTAAAATCTCCTGGTAAAAAAAGACCCCGATTATCATACAAAGATAAAATTGACGATGGTGATTTTCAAGTAATTCGACGAACAATAGAGTATTTTTATATAAACTTAAAGAAGGTTCCGACCTGCAAACCCCTACTTCGTGCTATAAAGAACAAAATAGATTTTCCGTGCGGGTATAAAACCTTAAATCGGCTTTTACGATCAAATGGTTTTGTTTGGCGCCAAAATGCCAAAATAAACGAAAATTGCTCATTGAAAGACCAAATATTTTTCACTGGCGGGTGAAATATCTATCAACTGTAAGGCAATATACGCAAGAAGGACGCAATATTGTGTATCTAGACGAAACCTGGGTAGATAATGATATGACAGTGAACAAATGCTGGCAAAGTGAAAGTGTTACAGGTGTTGTTCAGGGAAGCAGTTCTAGTAGTCGCTTTATTATAGTTCATGCTGGTTCAGAAGCCAGATTTGTTCCAGGTGCTGCTTTAGTTTTTCGCTCGGGACTAACAACTGGAGACTATCATGGACAGATGAATAGAGATAATTTTGAAAAGTGGTTGCTCGAGAAGCTTCTCTTATCATTCTCACGTAGAAGATAAAGTGCCAACTAAATACTTTACAAAAACTCATATTATATCGTGGCTTCAATCGAACAATCTTGTATGTGATCCAACATGGAGAAAATATCAATTATATGAAGTAATATCAACCAACAAGCCTAGAGAAAAAAAGTATAAAATTGACGGTCTTTTACGTAACCTCGATCATACACCTTTAAGGCTGCCTCCATACATATGCAACCTCAACTCTATTGAACTTGCATGGGCAGGAGTAAAAAAATATATTCGAGAGCGCAACACCGGTGAACTTTCAATTAAAGATTTAAATAAAATAACATTAGAAGCGATATATCTGCTGAAAATTGGAAATCGTATGTTAAACATGTTCGTTCTATTGAAGATAAATACTGGACAGTAGATGGCACAATTGAAACGGTTATCGGTGATTTAGTTATCACACTGGGATCTTTAAGTAGTGACGACGAAACCTCATCATTTTCAGAGGAAGACAACGATTTAGAAGGAATCGAACTATTAGAATCACACCCGTCAACCTCAGAAATGGCTTAGTTTTCATATATTTTGTAAAATTGTTCATAAAGTAGCTGTCAATAAACTGCTTCAAAATAATTCAATTTCTGTTCAATACCGAGTGCCAAAGAATATCTAATATTGCAATTAACATTTGAAAAACTACAGAACTCATATTTTTCCAAAATTAACACATCAATGTAGTTATAGCAAGGGAGAGAACACGTCTGTCATATTACTTTGTACAGGGGGCGTCATTGTGAAGTACTATACAAGGCGTTTTCTAATTGCGTGCTAATGTTAAAGGGGGGTGATTCTTGGACCTTTTTAAGAAAAAAGTTTAATATGAACCTAAAAGTCTTAACTTTGGAGATACAGGGTTTTAAAAAAAACATTTCTTTTAAATCTTAATTCTGACGCTATTATAGATAAATAACTGTGTGAAATTTGATACACGTCTTTTATGCATAAAAGGGCATTTTTTATTTTCAATCAATTTTTGAAATTTCTACCAGTGGCGTGCATATGTAATTAACCTGGGTAAAATATAACTAATAAAAATAATAAAAAATAAACCGTATGCTCCTTAATATATAGAAGATGTGTATCAAATTTCATGCAGTTATCTACAATAGCATCAGAATTGGGATGAAAAAAAATGTTTTCTTTTTAAACTTTACCATCCTGTATCTCAAAAGTTAAGACTTTTAGGACATGAAAACACCCCCTTTAACATCAGGACGCAATTAGGAAACGCCCTGTATAGTACTTCACAATGACGGCCCCTGTATAAAGTAATATGACAAACGAAGGCAGACGACCACTTTTGGCATACCCGAGTAGCCCAAGGTCGAACTGCATAAATTAAAATTTTGATAAATCTCATTCACTGGATCTGATGCTGGCTGCCCTTGTAAAATCTGGACTTGTAAATCGTGTATCATTATACTGGGTGGTCAAATAATAGTGGACGTAGGCAGTAGCCCGGGAACCGTTAATGACAGAACTCAAGAAAAAATATATTTATAGGTAAATCGATCAAGGAAAATCAAAATTAAATCATTTTAAAATTCGAAAGTTCGCCATTTTTGCAACACAAAAGAGATATTGAAGTGCGGTACACGAAAGAAAACAGAGAAATATAGATAAAGTTTCATTAAGCATAGTTACATTGGAGTGCCATATTATTTAAAGAACGACGGGACACCACTGGTTTAAAGAGATTTCATGGCCGACCTTCCTAAACCGATTGATTCCGCCCGGTTTTCTTTCGTGTCCCGCACTTTAAACTAGCGTCGGTCTTATATTAGTTAAATACAGTTAATATTGCTGTTTGACTGTTTAAATTGTATAAACCAGATGCCATTCTAGATCTGTAACAAGTAAGCAATACATTAACGACCCGAAATAAAAACAAGAAATTTTTATCGGCGAGGTTAGTTGTTTAGGTCAGATCCTTTCTAGCTTAGTTTGTTGCATTGCTTACTTAAATAGTATTTTATGGATTATGGATTTAATTTGCCACTATTCATACAGTTTAGTGACTTATTTAGTTTCTAGGTTTTTTTTTCCGCTGAGAATGTTTATCACAAGTTCCGCAAACTTTGATAACGGATATTATTTGGAGGATTTAAAGCTGCCCGTTACTCCCTGCAGAAAAATATATTTTCTTTACCCTGTCCCTCTTTCAACAATTGCATCATTGAGAAATTTTGATAGAACGTTATTGAATATCGCCTTTATATCCATAAACGCATTGAAGCTGCAATCTCTTTGTTTCTTAAAGAGTAATTTATGTTTTAAGCCAGCTAATGCCTACATGGCCAAATGATCCCTTAAAAGATAAATTGAAAGACAGAATTGACAAAAAATAAACTAATTCAAGAATACTTTACGTTTCCTGTCGGTATTTTTTACGTATAAGTATCGAATTACATATATCAGAAAAAATAATCTCACTAAATCCTTCCTATCGATATCGGATGTTTATATTGTCGATTACCATTCGTTTTTGCTATGGATGAAACGCCACAGTGCTGCAATCGTATCCATTACACGCCACTAAACTGTTGAGTAAGCAAAGCTATTGAGGATAATAAACAATGATAATGAGTCAACGCAAATTCATTTTCTAAATAGTTGATTAGAAATCTTCACTACCTAAATCACGTATTTTATCAATAATTTCGAATAAATTGCAAAACAAATGGACTTTCCTAGAACATAGCAATCTTATGACAAAGTTTTGCAGAATATATCTAATTATGTAAAATTGTGTAATTGTGAATACTGCTGGATATTCCTCTCCTGTTGGTTTTTTAATTAAGTGTTTTAATTGAAAAATTATAGCCAGTTTAGTAGGCACCACATTTTAATATATGATGAAAATATGTTAATCTAAATAACCAAATCTAATTTAGGACTAAAACATGCACCTACTAAAAGTAAATACATATGTTTGCCTTAACTTTTCTTAAATGTAACAAAACAGAACAGAAAAATATAAGAAAAGATAATATTGAAAATACACCATATTAGCTACATGAATATAAAGGATTAGGAAACAGAAACATTGTGCCTCTTATAATTTCATCCACAGGTATCACGCATAAAACCTTTAAAATACGTCTGGCAGAAACTTTCGTAACCAGTTCCAGTTACTACCATGAATGCTCTGCCTAAAAACATTTTTTTTTCATAAAAGAGCTTTGAAATATTTCAGATCTTCTTTCAGATAATATTTCCGTATTTTGAATCGAGCCCTTCAAAGCTACCTTATATTCAAAAAGACACAAATCTGTGTCGTTTTAGCAAAGTCAATCTACCGAAATTTTTGTGAAATAGAAACTGCTCTTTCCTTTGGATATTTTTGTATACACATACCCATACACTTCCTTCCTCCTGAGTTTTTACATCGCAGAACATATTATTTTTTGACTTTTGTGAAAAGATACTTCTAGTATAGTAATAGCATTACAATAATTTGAAAATTAAATCGTCTGTAGTTTTTGTGCAAACCAGTCAAGTTTTATTTTTTATTCTCTTCAAATAACACTAAAAAAATATTTTTTAAATAAGAAATTCTATTTAAATTATAATTAAAAGAATAAAAATTTTGGTTTTTATGTTATAAATATTTATTTTTATTATTAAATATACAGAGAAATGCGATTATACCAAAAAAAAAGCCAAATAGTTACAAAAGCTTATTTTTAAACAAAAAAAAATATTAGTTTATTAAAAAACTTGTAACTTTTTTATTGTTTTTGAAATTCCCTTTCTCTCTACATTTAATTACAAAATATATATTTTAAACATCAAGTTTTGTCAACATTTTTATTTGTTTTTAATTAGGAAATTAAATGGAAGTCCTTATTAAAAAAATATTTTAGTACCATTTGGAAGAGAATAAAAAAAAACTAAAGACGATTCAAATTGTTAAATTTAAAAAGTGTTTAACTGTTCTTAGCTACAAAGCCCTAAATTTTCGTATGCTTATTAGTGGCCACCAATATCGCTTCACAAGTTTTTATCGAAATGTATTAAACACAACTGAAATTATGAAGAAAATTCGATTTTTATATGTCATGTGTTTGGTTGTTTTGTAATTTATGTTTTGGACATAGACAGGATTGTACCAATAGAAGCCGTTATACTTTATGTTCTTGTAGGGTTATTTACTTTCTTTTTTATTTGTTTAAATTCCCTTTTTTCCATCGTTCATTTAAGTTTATCTCTTAGTTTAATCTTTTATAGAAATTCCAACGTCACCCCAGTAATTATTATTGTTTATTGTCACTTTGTATTTATTAATTTATAAAAGTACTCTACAGAATAATAAGGGTTAAAATAAGAAAAAACTAACATAAAAACACTTAACAGAAACAAAACTAAAAATTAATTACTTACACGGAAACTAGTAAGAAACTCTTATTTTTAGGTTTGAGAATGAAAAGTCAAATTCTGAAAAAAAACTATTACTATGCAACATGCGTTCGATGAACCATATCTTTTCAGTGGGTCTGTTCAGAGAATAGATGTTTTTTTCTACAAAAGTAAAAAAAGTAGTTTCCGGTCGCTGTGCAATGCAAAAACTCTATTTATGCAGTTGCATTTATAATGTCCAGCTTTTATTTCCAAAACTCCATTTGACAGATTATCTTATATTAAACAAGAAAATATATGTATAAATTGTCTTAGCCATGCCCTCCATAAATGTAGATAAAAAATTGGAGCTATATATTTGCTCAAATATAGTCGCACTGCAGGCAATCCGGTTCGATTGGTTATTTGTTTGGGTTCTCCTTGGAAAAACTCAGGACACTTCATTTTCTATTGATTCATCATTTTATTGGATATTAGCATTTAAAAATTCTGGGAGCTAGAACCTCTCCTTGTAAAGACATTTTCCGAAAAACTTTCAATGCGTTTTATTGTTTCCTTGCCTACTTTGAGACTCAGAACCTAATGTTTATGTGATACTACATAAAGAATAACCATATTTTGATCTTTCAGTGTCCCCAACTAAACCTTATTTGTTATCTACCTACACCCCGAATCTAATCTAAGAGATACCTTTAAGCGTACTGATATTTTGTATCTCTAGAATGTAGACTTTTAAAAAATCCCATGTCATCTTCACTTTATTTATTTGGAACTGAAGGGTTTCAGCTTCGTAAATAACGAACCCAAAGTACTTACTTCTTTTTCTTCTTCAGATTATCAAGTTCCTATTTCTCATCTTATGGATAAGGAACAATCTTCTTGTATAATAGCTTTAAGGTTGCAGTTGTGTCACACTTCAGATATGTTCTCTTATAGTTACAGACATTCAGAAAAACAAATACCAAACGAAACATTTTTACTGTTTCTAAACAAAAAAGTACAGTTTTTTTTTCAGAAATTTTATGAATTCGTTTGTTGTGTAACATGATGGGAACGAGATAATATTGAATAAAAACCTATCTATTTAAATAGATAAGATATTTGATGACCTTCTGGGATACTTTTAGTTTCCGGATTTTTGCAAAAGCTTAATCCACAACACAACATACAATTTAAATAGTCAAATTGGGCTTAGTCCCAGACGTATTAATACTTGTATAATAACTTGTGTACCCGTAACATAAGGACAAACATCCTGGGGTTGCCTCCCTTACGGGAAACGCGTTGACAAGTACCTAATAATGGAGGCTATATCAAATGCTTAAATAATTTAGTTAGTGATATTTGTTAAAAAAGTGGTATATTCTGTACCTCGTAATATTTATTCTTACTAATCTATCACTTCCTCTAATTGGTTTACTACTTCATGAGAAAAATAAACAAGTCAAGGAAATTCCATAATAAAACGTATCATCAATAGGCGCTTGGTGAATACTTAACCTATTTATCATTACTATATATGTCCCGTGTTTTCTCCTTATCATATATTTACACTTGTATAATACAATGTTTATTACTTTACATGCTATTATTGCTTGTAATGTCACTAGCAATTTTAAATCCGTTCAACAAAATTTGAATGACTCATTGGTCATTGCGATGAATCATGCACATCATCTCATTGATAACAACGTGGAATTAAAAAAAACTATTAATTTATTCACAGTTGTTGTTGTAGGTATAAATAATAATTCCATAGTGCTGTCGTCACAACAATAACGTAGATATTACTTAATGGTTTTTTTTATAGAATTTAATCAGATGACAAGTGACATGATTTCTTAGAAATATCGATATGCTTAGGAATATGTTAGGCAAGTATAGTACTTAGTACTTACTATACGATTGTACTTTCTAAGTTAGGCAGTGTTAGCAATAATATATTCATTATTATTGTGTACAACGTATTTTTTTTATTAGGATCGGATTGGAGAACAAGAACATTTTATATATATAAATAGAAACCAAACATGATCATGGGAGGGGTAATTTTAAGGATGGGGGTTGGTTTATGGAGCAAACCAACAATTTTGTCCATCGAATTCAACATTATGTAGATCCAATTGAATTTAAGTCCGGATTTCTAACATAAGTAAAAAATGAATTTTTGTTATGTGTTTAAAAGTATAACAGCAAAACTATGGCCCCAAACTGGACACAGGTTATGAAAAACAGAAAATCTATTATAAAATACTTTAAAATAAAAGTTTGAAATCAACAGGTGTTGATTTAAAGAAGTCAAATGATTCAAACAGTTTAAATAATATAATCAATTCAAATCGCTGATAAGTGTAAGCAAACCAATTAATAACAGTATCTATATTAATGTAAGTTGCTCTGTAGACATTCATATGTGGCAAACAACATACATAAAATGGCAAGCAATATGTCGTCTTCTACACTGCTTATGTTTGGTAATATCGTTATGCGTTTATGCTATATAGTTGTCTGTAATGGCCTTTAGTCGTTTTAAAACCGAAAACCATATTTCTGCAGAAGCTACTTTAACATGCAACGATAATAGCATTTTCATAATTTATCTTGTTACTAATGAGGCACGAATTCCTCATTAAATGAGGGATACAGTCCCAGAGTTTAGTATTATTTTTTAGCAAGGTTCCTTTATAAAGCTTTTAAAAACACAGTCAAATATTTTATGGTTCAAACCTTATATATTTCTTAAATCTTCGTCAAATTAGACAGTTATTCTGTAGTAATTTTCTGGTTTATTATATATATATATATATATATATATATATATATATATATATATATATATATTTGCCCTATGTGTCAGCCACATTCTTTTCAGGAAAAAAACATTTATTGGCGACGACCTAAACTATTTAAATACTTATTGGTTAACTAATTTGTAATAATTTATATTCGTACTGTTGCATGATTATAAATATCGTATTTAAACACTACACTGATTTATTTCTTGCTAAAAAATGTTTAGATCCGCGCTTGACTTGATTGAATTTGATTATGGTAGATTTATAAAGTCCACTGCACGGTGTATTAGTGACAAGACGATAAAACTCTCCGCTACAGTACATATTAGTGACAGAGTGATAAGCACGTCGTTGTACTTTTCATTGGTTCACAATGTGAAGTTATTGTGACACCTCTGTTTGAGGAAGATGCGATCAGGAGAGACGATGAGACAGTTTCATATAATATACTTCAAGATTTCTACCAATCACACGATTTAAGTTCCGTGAACTCGCCATTACCTTCTAAAAAAAGACAACCTCATAACCTATTTTTTAATAATGGTCTAGGATAAATTGGGTTCCCAAGGAGGTTCAAGGGGGCCTAGTGAATCCTAGGTGCTGCCATGGAAACGAGCCACCGTCGTCTGCCCAAATATCATTTTTTAACTTTCAACATATCTGGAAGTTCGTGCGTGCATATTTGAAATATGAAAGAGATTTGAATAATTTCCAAAATTATGGAACGTTACATTGAAAGAATATAGTAATGACATTGAGAAACAGAAATCCCTAAAAACTTTGGTGGAGAAATTTAATAACATAAAAAATGAGGTGCAAATAAAACTTCACAGTCTTAAAACCCAAAAAAAAAACATTATTGTAAAAAATAAAAAAGAGAAACCGACAAAGTACCGATGAATTATTCAAAAGTTTTTGGTTTAACATGCTTTTAATAGCTTCAGTTAATTGTAATTAACTATGTATGCAAGCTGCAATCTGCATGCAAAGCTAAGAATTCAAATTTAACCTACTTCTAATTTATCGTATTGATTTGAAATTTTGCATGTATATGTAATTCAGATGACAATATACAATAATTTGATATCAACGTACTGATCAGATCCGTACCAAATAGTACCTGTCGATTTTAACCTACTTCTAATTATTTAAAAGTTTAAAAGACTAGCTTTTGTAAATAAAGTACTAAAAAGTAGAAAGCAATGTAATTTACTTAAAATATTTTGTTACGATATATCCATTCTACTCTTGATAATTCAATGATTATTCCAAATAATTACGTTTTTCTGAAAAACACGTACTTTTAATTACCTTCGACAAAACGTCCACCTTTTTGACATAGTCATTGCATTGTAAGGGTAAAATGCATATATCGTAATAAAATATTTTAAGTAAATTACAATATTTTGTAATTTTTAGTGCATAGAACGGAAACTTTCACGGCTTTTGTTAATTAAGAAATCATGGTTCTTGGGATTGACCGTGTCAAGTTGGAATTACTATCCAACATTTCACCTTCGATTGCACGAGGCCTCTTCAGGGATCTTTACTCTATGAAATCTGAATGAGTTCGGAAAGATTCAGGCGGGCTTTTATGCCCGACTTGTGTTTGCCGAACAGTGACTCTTGTTAAGATCGGTTTCCATGTGTGTTGTAGACTGTAACCCGTATCTCTGTTGAAATTTTTTGTATGTTTAAAACTTTCAATACCTACATTCTCTAATTTTTCATCTTGTTATCGATGCTAGAACCTTGGTTTCCTTACATTACATAATCTTAATAAGAACTTAATAGACCTAATGGAGTCTTAGAGAAAAGTAGGACAGACAAGGTCTAAAATGAGCACCCATGCAAAACATTTTTAGCAAATATCCACTGCTACACAGTCACTTAAATTTTTTAAACGAATATTGTAGGATTTACCAGAATTTTCAATGTCTTTTTTAGTACTAATTGTCAGCACACTTGTTTGTCGACCCGTAATTAAAAGGTTCTTTTTGTCATCTTCTTTCCAACGGGAAAATGGAGTTTCTAACAAACTCCAAAACATGTCACTAACGGGCCCAAACGAATTCATGTTTAACCACATACACGCGCCATTCCTTAAACAATAAAATAAAAGACCGCCGATAAAATACTGATACTACGATCTACTTTACGTACAATACGAACGGAAGGGTTAAACTGCTGCTCTTCCCTAGAGGCGCGGTCTTCGTACATGCGATACTCTCGTGGCCAGAGCAATGCATGACTTTCAGGCATTGTTTTCGTTTCTTGTTGGAAGGTTTTTACGGAGCTCGCACGTGGCTCTTCCGTTGGTGGATCGACACAACAAAAGTTTGCTGCCGGTGTGATGGGCGCACATACAAGTTTGCTTAATACGCGCAAGTATATCATTTCGTTTTGTGTTTGTCTCTAGGTTTCTGACGAGCGGCCAGAGACGATATTACGGATGCATTAAATTTAACATTGAAATTATTGATAATTTTTATTAAATGAATTAGATTTAATATTGAAAGTTAGTATATGATATTGATGTGTGTTAAAAAATAATTTGCCAGGTTTTTCTTGGGGAAGAGGCACGTTCCTTACTTTCTCGGAATAGCCGCCCCTGACATCCGCTCCATTAAAACCAAAATACTAATTCAGATATGTAGATGATACTTTTGTTGTTTGGCTTCATGGACAGGATAATCTACTCATATTTCTGGATCACCTTAATCAACAACATGATAATATTAAGTTCACAATCGAAATTGAATTTAATGGAATGATTCCCTTTCTAGATGTATTTGTGCAAAGGAAGGAAAATGGTATATTAGGACATTCTGTATCTAGAAAACTGACGCATACAAATAGGTACTCATATACAAATTCCTATCACCATCCAAATCGATTATTGACTCATTAGTATTTAGAGCAATTTCGATTTCTAATCATCTGTCTAACATTAGAAACATCAAAGCTAACCGAAGCTCTGAGAGGGAATAGTTATTGAAGATAGTACACGATGAATTTAAGGAAGTAGTAACCCGACTCCGCGAAAGGAGAATGGTAAGGAGCTACCATTAGGCAGTGTTGTTCTTCCCTATATACATACATATGTTCAATCTTCAATATACATAAGAAGATTGGATAATGGTGGCGATCACCGAAAGATATTGTACCTTTCCAAACAGAAGGAGTATATAAAATTCCTTTCTCCTGTGGAGAAGTGTATGTGGGAGAAGCAGGACGCTCAATATCAGCTAGACTTAAGGAACATGAACGATATATTAAAAAGAAACAAATTGTTCAATCTGCTGTAGTTGAACATCAGCATACCACTGGTCATATTATGAATCTTTAAACATACAAAAAACTTCAACAGATATACGGATTATGGTCTACATCACACGTGGAAACCGATCTTAACACAGGGTCACGGTTCACACTCAATACAAGTCGGGTATAAAAGCCCGCCTGAATCTTGCTGAGTTCATTCAATGTTCAGATCTCTTTTCAAAGGCGAATCTTCGGATAGTAATTCCAATTTAACACAGTATAATCTATATATTTCCGAATACTTTTTAGTGCGTTACTGACAAAAACAGCAGCAGCGACATTATAACCACTACCTACGTCTATAAGTTTGTAGAAGAAGTATACCTTCATGAATTTCGTGTAGACGTCATTGCAAGAATTTGCGGTGAGAGGACAAAAAGTATACTTTTGAGAGTAATTGCTGCGAAATTTCTTCGCAAATTATTTTCATAGATGTAAACGTTTGCGCAATTAAAGCTGAACTGCACACAGCAAACGAAATATCAGCGACAAGGTCAAGTCACGTTCAAAGTAATATGAAAAGGTACTGACGTGTTGGCAAATACAAATATAACACTGAAAGAAACTGGGAATAAATTACAATTATTATTTGCGCCTCGGATAATATTTAAAAATTTACTTGCTTATAACTGTCCGTAGGATGATGTCGTGGGAAGGGGGCGAAATTATTTTAATTTGTATAAAGTGAAGACTTTTTTTTGGTTGTTGAATTTTATTATGATAATTGAACATGTAAAACAGATAAAGGGAGTATCTATAGATCTCGTTCAGGGAGGGGGCGATTTACTATTTTCAACTGATGCAGTGCTTTCGTTTATACATAACATTGCAACGGTGCCCCTTTCGCTCCCTCTAAATCCGCCAGTAAATTTATCAGCTTTGATTTCGATGTGCGGATCCTTATTCGTTATTCCCTCGTTCGATTTTCGTTTGATTTTCGACCTACGATTTGCGAATTTATAATAAAATGTATAAGCGTTTTCACGATTACAATACCTCTCTTTAACAAGGGAAGAAAAAATTACCCTCCAAAATGTTTGCACTCTTCACCTAGAGGCCGTAAAACATATTTTCTTCATTCCGTCGGTGTGGCTGTCTGTTCGAAGCATAGCTTAAAAGTTACTCACCCGATGGATTTGTTGACAAATGTTGGTCAAAAATTACGGGTCAATGGAGATGACTTGGTAACATTTTGGTATGGTATGGCGGAAGAAAATGGCAGCCTAGCGTTAAAAAAATTGTTACTAAAAAAATAACTGACTAAACAAAATGGCGGCCTAATAAAATATTAAAAACATCGGCCTGGAAAAACTACTTATTGGATTGATTTCCAATTTTGTGCGAGAATTAAGTGTGATATAGAGTGAACAGTTAAAATTGTGGTACGAATTCAAGATGGCGGAAGAAAATGGTGGCCAAATGTATTTGTAATCGTGAAAATATCACCCTCCCATGTTTGCTTTATTCCGTCGGACTATTGGTCGGTATATCTGTCAGTTCGCAGCATAGCTAAAAGCTACTTACCCGGTTGACTTCAGGTAGTCAAAAATTAAGGATAATATGGAGATGACCTGATAACATTCTGGTAAAATTCCAATATGGCCGAACAAAATGGCGCTTTAGTGAAATGTTAAAAAAAATTAAAATTACTTATATAATTTACCTCAAATTGTTCACAAAATCAAGTGTGTGAACTGTTAATATTTTGGTCCAAATCCAAGATATAAACACAAAATGGCGGCCTAATAAAATATTTAAAAAATCAGCTTGATAAAATTACTTATTAGATTGAATTCAAACTTTATGCAAACATTAAATGTGATTTAGACATAAACTGGTAAAATGTGGTACAAATTCGAGATGGCGAAACAAAATGGGGGCCAAATAAACATATTCATAATAACCCGGCTTTAAAATTTGCATAAAAATTAAAAATAGTATAATTGCACTTTTTGTCCCTGAAAACCTCGAAAACTATATGAAAATTGATATTTTTAGATTACCCCCTCCGCATAAACATTTTGTGCCAAGAATAAAGTTATTTGCTATGTTAAAAACATTTAAACTTATGACACCAGAAATATCGTTACTAGGTAATGAATACCACCCCCCCCTTTTATGTACTAAATTTTAAGGCAATATAATAAAGCAATTTAAAGTTACCGCGGGAAGGGATTCAAAATGCCGCCATGCCGCAATTTTTTTTTCAGTGCTTACTATATAACCACCCCGGTACTCTCCTGAAAAGTTTATTCAAATCGGTCAAGGTATTACTAAGTTTAAGCGAGGTTTATAGATAAATAATCGGTAAATTTTCCTTTACCTGGAACTTCTCTCGTTATGATTTTTTGTTGGGAATAGTGAAGTATGAGTGAAATAAGACCCAATTCGGTTCAGTAAATAGTCACAGTGTATATGTGTTAAAGCATATACTGTCTTTTCAAACATTTTTATTGGGCGCCATTTTGTTCCATCATATTGCATTCCTACCAATATTTTACCAGTTTTTTTTCTACCTATGATACAATTGACTTTGGGGCATAATTTAAAATAAACTGAATAAGCATCATAAATAGTCTTTAAGATATGCCGCAAACTGACAGCTATACAGACAGATCGACAGACGAGCCGACGGAATTAATAAAACATATTTTTGGCATATAGAGACGCTAACTCATGAAAATATGTAAAACCTGAGAGGGTGTTTTTTCACGATTACAAGCATTTTATTTGGCTGCCATTTTATTCCGTCTTCTTTAATTAGTACCACAATTTCACTAGATGATCCCTATACCAAAATTAGTTATGGCACACAATTTGAAACCAATCCATATTAATTTTTAAATATTTCATTAGTCCGCCATTTTGTTCCGCCATCTTGGATTCGTACCAAAATTTTACCATGTGATGCCAACATACTACTTTAATGTTCGTGCAAAAACTTGAGATAAATTGGATAAGTAATTTTTTAATATTAATTTTTTTTCACCATTCACTAGGGTGTCATTTTGTTTCGCCATATTATATTTTTACCAAAATATTATTAGATCATCCCCAGATGACCCTTAATTTTTTGTCAAAATTTGAACTCAATCGGATAAGCAGTCTTTAAGCTATGCCGCGAACTGACAGACAAACACTCCGACAGATGGACCGACAGAATTAATAAAACAAATTTTTAGCATCTAGGGACACTAAAACGTGAAATGGTGAATTTTTAACGATTACTAACATTTTATTGAAGATCTGAAAAAATCTCGGGGGATGATTATTTCACGATTACAATACTTCCTTTTTTGAAGTCGGTATCAATTCAGTTATATCCAGATTGAATTAGATCCGACATATTTTTAATTTGGGTTAAATTTTACTGTAAAATATCTTTACATTAATTCGTTAATAAAGTATCCGTAAGATTTGTAAACAAAACTTTAATGAAGAATATACGCCACAAACAAATAAAAGTTAAAATTTTACATGAGACGTTCAAACAAGTGTCTTTCGAACTAACGTTAATAATTCGACTGAGTACCGGATCGCACTTCTTTCTTCCTTACAGCCGGTTCGGGATATTGATTTTCTTATAAATCTAAAAATAGATTTGATGCTTATTTCTAGGTCAAGTTGATCACCGAAGTAGTGGAATTATATTTATTTCTATAATTTAAAAGACTTAGTGTAAATATATTTTTTTATCATAACATTCCACCTGTTTTATATTTTGCATCATTTTTATATTTATCCACATTTTTATTTTTAATTAACAGAAATATACTTTTATTTTACTAAGTCACTTGTACGTTACTTTTAAATATATATTTATATATTTTTGGTCACAGTTTTTTCAGTGTATCATAATAACTCAATTCGAGACGTTTCCTTCACGTCAGAACTTATAAAATTAGGCTGTCTATAGGCAACTTAAAATACATTTCGGTTAAAAACCGGCTCAACGAGCTTCACGCGCTGCAGAAATACAAAGACAAGAGTGCGATTTAACATCTCAAATTTTGCAGTTATGTAGACAAAGGATCAGTGTAGGGTGGTAAACAGCCATTTTGAGAAAAAAAATTATATGGGTTGGTATCTGCGTCAAAAAATGATCTAATGGACAACTTTGCCACTAATTTTTTCATTCTAAATTCGAATTTTTCATAAAAATTCGCATTTAGCGCCCAACGATACATATTTTCCTGTTAAAACCACATTGAAGCTAATACATATCTTTTATAGTTTTAACACAATATTGCAGCGGCGGAAGGCTTGCAACTGATCCGTAATACTGCATGCACTTCCCCCTTAACTCTTACCATCTACTCTCCCTAGTTACTTGCCCGTGTACACAGGGCTTAAGGCTGTGCCCGTACCTATTTCATGACTGTAACACGGACTGAATCTGTTCCCAATAAATATTAGCTATAGATCAACTATACTTTTATATAAATGAAACCTGCTTTCGGTAACGTCCTAAAATACGAGTAAAGGGAAAGTGAATTATTTTAATTCATTTATATAAAACTCTTAACACGAATACCCTGCACGTATGTATTTACTTTTTAATCGTTGAATTGGAACCAAAAGAAGAAATAACCGTTAAACTAGCTCATTTAGTATGAACGATGTCGTCGTTATAAATCTCGAACTAACCGAAATTTCGATCTCGCAAAACAAGTTTTTCGATTTTAATATTCCATCAATGGTCTGAAACCAGCTGGAGTGATGTTATTTCACATAGAGAAGGCCACGATGCAAATTTTGGGTAAATTATATTTTTAGACATTGCTCTTCATTAAAGAATGATATTTTAATGAGGATTGGGCATAAACTTAAAAGGGATTTATATACTGTTTTTATGTATTTTTATGTTATTCTAGTTTTTATTCACTCAGACTAGGCATTTCTGTTGCTACTTTACTTACTTTTACTTTTTACAGTATATGGAGCTCTGATATTATTACAGTAAAAAATTTTTATTTATTAATAATAATTGTCCTCTTCTTTTTTATATTATTATCAATGTTACATATTTTGAAAAATTATTCCATACATTTACAAATACAGATATATGTACTATGAGGTTGTGCTTATAAAAAACCCATCATAACATTTGGTGCGCGCTATATTGTGGTACTTGAAAATGTACCTTTTTGTAGTTGCTCACTTAAACTTAAAAGGGGGTTCATCTTGACGCTTTTATAGGAAAAATTATTATTAACACTACCTAAATGCTTTAAATTCTCAGCTTATATACATGTTAAGAGAATTTAACCCTAACGCTGTCGGACTGTTCTGTTTCAGGGGGCAAATTATTATTGTGTATTTACAATGGTAGAATTTTTTTTCGATAGTCACCAGTTTTTCAAATCGATAGCTCTTTAAAATTCAAGAGAGTCTTCTGAAGTTATTTGATTTTATTAATTTACATCATGCTGACTACAAGGTAATGTTTTGGCCTGACCTAGCGACATACCATTATGCCCGCACAACACAGTGGTTACAGGAGACTAACATATCATTTGTGCTCCGTGAAGACAACCCTTCTAACACACTCCACGCGAGACCAATAGAAACTTACTTTTTGCGCACTACTTACAAGAAGGATATACGGCAAAAATGAAGATCAATTGAATAGAAGATTTTGTCACATGATACGCGAAGTAAACTTTGAAATTTGCATTAAATTTTTTTTTCGAAAAATGTTGTGACATATGTTAGGAGAATTTAACCCCAATGTATATTTTTGCGTCGTTTACGAAAACACAGAATCAGAAATCATATTCAATAGAAATCAGTGTATAAAATCGATAGCTCATCTTGAGAATAATAGAGCAAAACTAAATCGTTAGTTTTTCTGGAAAACAATAAAACGAAATAAATACCTATTAACTAAACTAACTAAAACAAACACATAACCCAATAATATATGTGTTAATTCCCTCTATACGAAATATAAAAATCGTGCGGGGTTGTCTTAATATTGTCCTAAAGTGTTAAGCACAAAACGGTTATTACTTAACATATACATAATCACCGATCGGAAAGTGTTGGTTCGAGATTTCGCATGGTGGACCCTTCTCGGTACTCAATAATCAGTATACCTGGTCCACTTCATGGGACTAGCAAGGCACGCATTGTAATTCCCCAACGCACGAATAGAGTATGGGCCCAAAATAAGGTCACGAATGCGCAGGCGCTGCTTTCCGGGAAGTCGTCAAGCTGTACGATTCGTTTCGCCCTCTGTGGAACACACTTTTGAGCTGAAACTTCAGAAGAGACGACATGGGTGTGTTCAGGGAGGTCTTCCAACTTTTGCAGGTAACGAACCTACGAGAGGAGTGGAAATTATCAAGCAGGTTGCTCACATTCTACTGTGAGGTACATTCCACCGGCAGACCACTTTTTGAGTCTTCCTGCTCCCCCGTATGACACTTTTTGGGTTATTCACAATGCACAGATGTGCATTTTGTGATAATACCCAACGTTCACAATTGCACTATAGACTTAATTTTACCTGCACAACCCAGGGTATTATTACTGTTAGATAATAATTTTAAATAAAGAAAACACATGAAGAAATCTCTTCAGTAAATAGATCAGCCGATATAATATTATTTTATACCAAAACATTTTTTACAGGAGATTGCTCCAAAGGCAGTATTCTTATTACACGCCTGAACAAACCTTAACTACTAGAATTATTAAAGCAGGCAAATAATATTCCTTAGTCCCTAATTTTCTCAACTATTCAAAGGAAATTCGTATTAACAATGTTAAATAGCTCAAATAAATATAATAGATCATTGAATTAATATTTAAAAATGCAACACATTAATAAACAAAAGTTAATTATATTAAAATATGCACTTTAGAATTGATCTAATTTAAAGTTTACCTTCTCACCATCTGAAGCCATCCTTAAAAAGAACTGAAGCATAATTTTTTAATAGATGATTCTATAAACCATTGAAAACGTGCACTGTCTCTTTCAACCGATAAAACACAAACATCATTACTAATGCCTTAATATGTATTAAACAATAAGCAGCACACTAAGTAATATTATAATATGTGTATGTTATATTCATGATAATCCACTTCACCATCTTGGGTCCATAAAGGTAAGTGTAGATCGGTTATCAAAAAAAAATCGTATATTTTTTGCATGTGCTTCTCTAAAACGTAAAATAATGTTTGGCTAGGTCTGTAGCCACATGTGAGCTCAAAATGGCAGCATCATTTAAAATTTGAAAAAAATATCTATTTTTTTAAAACAATTTTATGTCATTTAAGAAACATTTTTACTGATCCCTGTTTTTTTTTACACATATGAAGTATTGCAAATATATTAAGGCCGTTTTACAGTCTGCAAGCCTACCTGCAAGTCTGATGCAGCATGCAGCATGATCGTTCACGAGCAAGATGTTGCACGCTATTTTTGTTGCAGGCTGTTTTATAAGAAGTAATTCTGTTAAAGTTGCAATACGCAGCCAACATTGAAATTATATTTTCACGGACTTTGACTTTACTGGCCACTAAAACAATAATTACTAGTAATCTACTTTCATATGTTTTTTAAACTTTAAGAACGTCTTATAGAAAAATCACTCGATACAACTGAAACATGATAATTGCTATTGCTTATTTCTTTACAAAATATATAGAAAGTGTATAAATTAAATAACAATAACAATTATTTGTAATCCCAAATAAATATGTAAAAAATCCCATCATTACTAATGCCTTAATAATTATAATACATTTCCGTTTTGGCCAACATCTTGAAATGACATGAGAATTTTCTAAACTGCGCATGCCTTTGCTCAAGGCTATTGCACCTTGCAAGAGAAAAATGTAGTATGTAACACAGGCTTTACAAACATTTTGGTCACAATTTCATGTGGCTTGTAATTAGAATCACATACATTTAAAAAATAACTGATATGTTTTTTTGTGTACAATACATGTAAGACTAAAAGCAAATTAATATTTAAAAATAATAGAAGTGCCCGAAATGCAGACATAATTTGAACCTGTCGGACATTAAAATTGTGATAAAAATTCAGTTTTTCGTATCACCATTACCAATTTCAGGTATACTTGGCCACGTACGTGGCGTACGTAAAATGAAATATTATTTACCTGGTAAGTAACGTCTAAGCTTTCGAAATTCAGGTTTGGTAATAAACTAGTGCTAAAAGAATCTGACCAAAAATGAATTATCCTTACTTTTTAATTTAAATACTAAGATCAAAATCAGAGGACATTAAATTTTTCATGGTCATTTAAAAATATTTTTCCTATAAATAAGTTGAAATATATTTTTGGTTAATTATACGTTAACATTAAACGATTTGACGCAAATAAAATTTAATATTCTGGAAGTAATTGCATAACAAAAGAAATATTAGTAAAATAGGAAACGTTTTTTACGACAAGGTTATGGAATTCTTGGTAATTACCTTATTGGCAGTAACTTTTATATAAGCACTTTTTTATACCAGGGTCATTCTCTAAACGTTTGGATATCCTGTAACAAACAATACGAGATCTTCATTATTAATTTTGATAAGGACAGGGGACTAAAAAAAGGCGGGAGGGCTGGAGAGAGAATTATATAGATTTAACGTTTTTGATAGGTTGTGAAAAGCCATTTAAATAAAAAGCAGGACATTTGAAGTGCAAAAAACTGTTATTAATAGGATTTGTGAAATGGAGCTGTTTTAAGTAAGCAACGTAACGTAAAGATGGCTCAGTGGAAAAGTCGAGGTGGACGGATAGCTCGTTAAGTACCTAAAACAGTACAATTTTTTGATAAAGAAGTATTTGATATAAAATGAGTTTCCTGCGTCCAAAAATTTTTATTTTAAATTTTCTCCATTCAGACGTTAAGGAAAATATTCTGCTGCGTTAAGAGGTATTTATGATTCATTTTGTCAATATAACTGGTTTTGGTAAAGTCTATTATTGATATTCTGTTACATATGTGTATCTGAACTGGGTTAGCACCAGGTTAGGCGCCAGATTACGTCAGCACAAAAGACATCATCTCTATATTTAAGACACTAAACCATATTTTTTAGCAAGTTTGTGAGAGAGTTGTACTGCACCGATTTACATTTTTTTTTATTGTAAATTTATACAGGGTGTTAAAAAAATCGGGTAACTGAATTTTGGCATACGGGTTGATTGTAGGATGTGGAGGTTCGATAGGAAGGAATTTTTTCAAAAATCAAATTTCAAGGGGATGAGGGACGTTTCATTCTTAAATATTATAATATTTTTTATTTAAAAAACTGTTAGTTTTAAAAGCTTGAAACGGTATATTTTATCATATTTTTTACATATTTCTTAAAAGGGTTTTTCAACAAATCGTTTTTAAGGGGGTGTTCCAACAAATCGGAAATAATTTATAAATGAAAATCTCCCAAGTCCCGGTTGACAAAAATTGAAATAAAATGTAACAAAAAACGTGGTTTATAAAGAGGTATTTAAATATAGCGACTTAAGTACCTCTTTATATCCCTTTCGTTGTCGCTATATGCGGACGAAGTCGCGGGTACTGGCTAGTCATCGTTAAAGCTATACCACTATATTTTATTCCAAAATAAGGCACCTTTTAATAATGCAGACAATTTCCCTGTCAGTAAGAAAGTCAAGTAGAAATCACTTGTGCTCTTGTAGTTAAAGAGCTCTCATTTGAGTTATGTTACATACCCTAACGTATTCCATATAGGCACCAAAAATGCTTGTCGAATTGGAAGGAGCAATATATAGAGGTGGCGGTCAATTTTATTTATGTAATATTCGTCGACAGCTTTCCTAGATTTATTAGATACATTTAGCACTAAAAACCGGATGATGAAACTACCTTTTTTCTTAATGCAATACATGTAGTACAAGATTAGAATTCTGACGCATTGCACGTATTTTACCGAAAATTATTGAATTTAAACGGGGAAGTTTCGCCTTCTACAACATGTAGACTCAGCAGTCAGTTTTAATCGTGAAGTAATCGATTCCGTTCATTTAACCCCAAAATGATAACGTATCCATAGTTTGAACCTAAAGAACAACCAGGCAGGCAGGCAAAGCGATTCGTCTTCAGCTGTGACTATATTTACGGGTCTTACCCTAACATAATTCACAGCACAGGCTCCCAGATCATATACAGTTACATAGCTTGGAATTGATAAAGATCTAATTAGTTGAACTGTGCATACTGTAGAAACATTCCTTCTTTAAAGTTCTAAAAAATACATTTATTAAGTAGATAAACTAGCCGGGGTAAAATATCAAAAAAATATTGGTAAAAAAATCTCAAACTTAGTGAAATTAAAAAAATCACAGTTTACTACACAATCTAATAATTCAAAATATGCATATTGTCTCCAAATTTTGTGGAAAAATTAGGGACAGAAATGCCTTTCATATAATTTTACTAGGCACCCCTTTTTATTTAAACTTTCTTCAAAATGACGCCAAACCAGTTCTTAAAGACTAGAAAACTTCTGAGATTGACCGGATTAACCGCGTAGTGTAGTAGTAATCGATCTGATCTGTCCTGTGATCCTATAATGTTCTTATAAGACAAAGCTTTTGCAACATTTTGTGGCTCAAGATTAGAGAAATAAAAAAGATGGATGCAAAGCCCAATTTTTTTTTTCTTAATTTATAGAATTTCAAAATAAGAGGCAAAAAAACCGTTCTCAGGATCCTATATGATTGGTAAAATCCAGTTCTAATATATATTGAGGCATTTTACATCATATATATTCTTTGGATAAAGAAATTATTAATTTTATATTGGATCAATTTTTTTCTACATCAGCAATATTGTTCGTTACATAACAAAGAAAAAATGAAATGGAGATATTTATCTTTTTTTTGCGACAAGGTTGAAGGATTTTTGCTAATTGCGTTATTGGCAATGACTTTACTCCTACGCGAAAATGAAAGTGTACTTCCGAGAGGTAAAATAAAAAATGTTTTGTTACGTTCCTAGATTTATTAGATACATTTAGCACTAAAAACCGGATGATGAAACTGGCTTTTTTCTTAATGCAATACATGTAGTACAAGATGATTTGTTTTAATTTCTTAAGCGATGGATCGTTTAAGACTATTATATATATATATATATATATATATATATATATATATATATATATATATATATATATATATATATATATATATATATATATATATATATATATATATATATATATATATATATATATATATATATATATATATATATATATATATATATATATATATATATATATATATATATATATATATATATATATATATATATATATATATATATATATATATATATATATATATATATATATATATATATATATATATATATATATATAAATGTGTTTTCATTCCGGGTGTACATCCGTTCACTACTGCACGTTATGAAAAAGCCTAGATGTCAAGTTGTTGTATCCCATTATTCCAATCGACGAAGCATTGGACAGGATTGCTATGAACGAGGATTTCCAGGCAAATATAATACAACTCTCGGAGCATTGCCTTAAAAATACTTTTCAAATGTATGGGGTCCTCTCTATCACCAGTAGTCGCGAATTTATTTATGATATACTTCGAGAAAGAAGCTCCTGACACAGCAAGGTTGAAGCCCAAATTATGAATTAGTTATGTGGATGAAATATTTATTATATGCTAACATGATCATATAGAGCTCGCAAAATTTCTGACTCGTGTAAATTCAATGCATCCCAGAATACAATTTGCTCTAGAGTTAGAGGAAAACAACAAACTTATGTTTTTAGATGTTTTGGTCACAAAATTGCATATAGAGATTTCGAATACACCGTGTATAGAAACACATACCGACAGATATTTAAATGCAAGATCACATCATCACCTAGCACAAATTCAAGCTGTCGCCAATACTCTAATATCTAGAGCCATGCGATTAACTGTAATACAGACCAGACAAAACAAAGTTAATATAAGGTCTAGTGCTTTAAAGAAAAATGGCATCACAAATCGCTTTACAGAGAAAGCCATTAATGTACAGGGTTCCTGAACATCAAAAATTATGAACCAGAAAGAAAACAAGTGGTCTTATTATATGTAAAGAGGTACAACGAACAAAATCGGGAGAAATATTATAAAACACAACATACAAATAATACATAGGCCACAAACAACTATAGGTAAACTACTTTGAAATCCAAAAGCCCAAATCAAATTGGAAAACTAGAGTGTATACAGCATTCCGTGCCAGGACTATGAAAAGATGTATATGAGGCAAACTAAGAGGCGAATATCAGCAAGAGTAGAAGACGAAATATAGAGCTGGCCCGCTGGGAGGCAGGCAATTGACAATTAGCTCTCACGTCAACCATAAAAAATTCACAACTGAAAATGTATTTATAGTGGTATTATTTGAATAGCAATATGTTCTCTATCGACAATTCGAGCACAACCACACGATTATAAAAATTCCATTGTTTTTTACTTAAAGCAAGTCAAAAAGAGTTTATTTCGAATTTTGTTTTCAAGAATTTATACAAATTTAAAAAACAGCTAAACACCTCTTAATTAATTTTTAGAAAAATATAACTACTGATGGAGAAAATTAAATACCATGTTTTTTTCCATCAACAACATTAAAGCCCAAAAAAAAGAAGAATCCACAAGTTCATTTTGTAAATTGTCGGTTTCTCTTTTTTTGGGATATTTTAATTAGGAAAAATAACGTTAGACCAGCAAATATTTGATAAAAGGACGAGTGATGAAATACTTTTCCAAGATCACCTATATGTACCCTGTATAGAAATTCGATTACCAATAACTCACAAGCTTCAAATACTTCCTGGTACTCCAGTCCTTCCTCATCAAAAGTAATAATAGAAGCACAATTAAGACTTTCTCCTACATCTTTGCCCCTGCCATTGCCAGAAGGTCCGATTTCAGCACAATGAAATCCCTCTAGCCATGATGCAAATAGTGAAGGATATACATATAGCAGGACTATTTTTTTACAAATTTTTTCACCATTTACTAATGTTATTCTATTGTTATATATATATATATATATATATATATATATATATATATATATATATATATATATATATATATATATATATATATATATATATATATATATATATATATATATATATATATATATATATATATATATATATATATATATATATATATATATTGTTTTGTTTGTTTGTTACATGTTTGAATCACAATATTGATTTAAAGTTTGAGGTGGGACGCCTGAACTAAATTTCAAATATTTTAGTCGCAATGTTGTAAATAAACGTTCTTCTCTTGGAATGCCGTACCCGTATTGAGGCGCAGAAATTTTTTATCAAGATGCATCTTGGTGTATTTAATGCACTGCACTAGACCATTATCCTAAGGAATTTATTTTAGGTAGTGGTTTCTCGTTGCCTTCTAAGCAGGTAGGACATAATGTATGTGTTTAGTAGGAAGCCTTGTTACTGTTTGTAGAAATATATATTTTATATATATATATATATATATATATATATATATATATAAATGTATCCAAAGTAATGTTCTTCTTTAAATACTAATAAATAAACCTATACGTATGCAATGATATTGACTATCTGAATCCTCTCGACTAATACCCGGTTTACCAAGCTTCACGATTCATGAAATTCGAGATGGTTATGGCAAGGGAGAAGAAGAGCATAACAAAACTGAGGAAGCGACAGTGGTGTGTGAATTTGTGTAGAAGATGCATCTAAATTTATATGGGTGTGGCTACACATGTATTTAATATTTTTGGGTACACGATATGAGGTGTACGTGAGTATCAATTTTATTGTTTACTAATATTATTGCACATTGGTGTAGAAAGCCTCTGTACAGTGGTACTGGCGCTATTCCTCGAACTGTGTCTTGTAAGATTAGGGGCCTTACTTGCGGTTCGATTGACACGATTGGATACTGAGGTACATACAAATCATGATCTCGATATGCAATTCGTTGGGATATAAACTGTTTAGCGGCAGTCATGTATCTGAAGAAGCTTTTACTTATTTCAGGAGACACTAGCTAGTCGTCGAAGATAATAGTAATATGGTATCATGATAAGATTATACTAATGATTGAATTTGTCTAATTTACATGAGTTGATAATGATCAGAGAAGCTGTAGAACGAGACGTATGACGTCCCGGTGAGTATTTTATGTATTTGTTTAATTATTGTGCAGATCAGTAATTATTTGTTTTGTTTGATGTCGCTCGAGTCTTTCTTCCCTTGAACCAGCGTAGCCATTAAGAATTGCATTGTGATGACCCATTAAAAGTAAGTCAATCAAGTTTAGCCCTCTATATTATAACGCCATTTTTCCATGTTGAATAACGACCCCAAAAGTCCACGAATAGGGTCACTATTTTATCCACCCACATCACTAAAGACACCTCGGAAAGATGTAAAGGTACCGGAGTAAGCATGTTGAGCATTTCAAACTTACTTCCCGTTTTGCCACGCAAGACTGATCCACATCTTCACACGGCAAGTATCGGATAGCAGGTGCTTGTACTGCTAGTGGTCGGTTGTTATTTAGCAATCTATTATTTTATAACGGTTATTTATAAATAACAGTTCGTAACAGTTGCTTTTTTTTCAAATAACAGGTCTAAAAACGTTTTAGTATATTAGCACGTAACAGAAAAGACCAAAACAAAGCCAAAACCGAATTTAACATAATAGATCGATAATGATATTCGTTAATTGTTAAAACAGCGAAAGTAGATAGGGGAGAAGAAATAGGTTGTTGTTTGCGCTCCGTGCCTGTGCCTGTAAGATAAGTTGACTGTTTTTGGGCAGCGGTAAGTGATGGTGTGGCTCTTATTCGACCAAACAAATAGTATTATAAATTGTTATTTAGAAATAACAGAAGCAGTTTTAACAGTTACTCTAAAATAACAGGTTTGCCGATCACTTCTTACCGCTGTTCCAGGCGATTAATAAAGGTTAACTTACCGCTATAGCATTTCTCATAATTTTTGTAAAAAGAGGCTAAACATTTTTCAAACGTTTTATTGTTCATAAAGTGTTGATAATACTTTGGTTCAAGCACTGGCCATAACCAAATTTTACTTCCTATATAAAGATCATCAACAATTTTAAATTAAAGTTCGCTATTCTTTGAAATTGGCTTAGCTGTCATATATGCAAAATGATAAAAAGAACTTTATCTATCACCTGTTAAAAGTGTTAAATTTCATGGTTCTTAAAATTAAAACCTTTATTTGGCAGCCGACCGATCGTGTGCACAATAAAGGCAATTAAGCGCTTTATAAAAATGGCCTATCATTTTACTGATAGAAATTTAAGCACGAGACAAATCATTATAGTAAGCATAAAGATAGTGGATATACAGGGTGATTCCGGAATAATTGTACCAACTCCTACCGTTGATAGAGACTTTCGGGCTACTTTTAAATGGCTACCAAAAATTATGAGCACCACTTAGTTCTCCAATATTTTCCATATACAAAGTAATTTATCCAACATTACCAATTTTTTATATGCTCTAGTTTCTAAAGGAATTGGACGGCTTCAATCAAATTTCGTGTTGTGATAAGCTTATTCCGTTTAATCTTACTCCCCAAAACCTTTATAATTATTAAAAGTCCACGATCGTTTTAAATAAAAAATAATTGGGTCCGCTCTCAAAAAACATCCAGTATACGGGTTTATCTGCTGCTTTATAATATAACTTACTAATAAATAATTCATTTAAGAAAAAAATGTCGCGGACGTTCTGAAACGCTGAATATTCCAACATAGATTTTGTTAATGGCTTTTCAAATGATATATGAAAAGCAGCAGTTAGAGAGTATCAAAGACGATTTCCTAACCGACAGAAACTCAATCATAAAACATTTTTGAGTGAAAAAAGAGGGAAATTTTGTAGTTGGCAGAAATACTGAGACCGTTTTAAATATTGTTAATGAAAATCCTAGTATAAATACTCGCCGCACCACTGTTCAAACAAATATTGCCCAGAAAAAAGTTTAAAAAATATTGAAAACTGGTAATGTATAACTATATCACATTCAATAAGTTTAACATTTGGAGCCAGGCGACGACATAGGTTGGTTAAACCAAAGTTTACAGAATATTTAATTCCGTAAACTTTGGTTAAACTTTTGTAGTTTTTCTTCTATTTAATAGGTCATCCAATTATAATACGCTTTTTACCGATGAAGCACAGTTTACACAGGTAAACAAACAACCGGGTTATAGGAACACATTTTTTTGAAGGTCGGATGACTGGAGCGGTATATCTGGAATCATGAATACATGCAAAACATTTTACACCGATTTTTTGAAAATGCAGTTATGTGGAGGATTTACAACATGACGGCGTTTCTCCCAATTTTTCTGCACAAATCATACCTAGCCCAGACATAAATACCGTTGGCTACGTTTTACGGGGACACTTACAAACATTTGAATATATGAAGACATTAATATAAGTGAGCTGTTGGTAGAAAAAATAAACGAGTTCAGTATTAGAAATAGATCTAATAGAAAACTCAATTACAAATGTAAAAGTGCGGGCTAGAAAGTGTATCGAAGCTGACGGTTGGCATTTTGAAAATAAATTAAAATATACTTTTTGTAATTAATTAGAATATTTCTGTTTAATAAGTTTATATGCTATTATTAGTTAATATATTTATTTTAAAATGTTTTTTATTCCCTAATACTTAGAATTAAAAAATGTTTAAGTAATTTTTATTACTTATTTTTCATTTTCATTATAACATTAAGTTATATTTTAGTTTTCTAATAACGAATTTATTCCGGTCCTGAATTTAAAAAAAAATTAAATGGTTATGGTTGAATTTTCTAATTTAGTAACGTTAACTTGATTGTAATAAGCATTTTGGTGAAATTGTATAAAATTTTGGAAAAGTGCGAGAAAATTTGTTTATTTATGTTTTTAAAACTGATATATACAAACACCATACACCGGGTGTTTGTTTTTGAGATGAACAAAGAATCCTAATTTAATATGGTCCTAGAATTTTAACAATTTTTAATACGTTTTTGAATTAAGTAGGATTAGGCCTCTCGTTGACGATAAATCGCTTTCTATATGGAAAACTAAGGAACGTTGATCATTTTTAGTAATAATTTTTACTCTGTTAGCCTCTATCTGCGTTAAGTGTTTGTAGAATTAGTCCGGATTCAACCTGTATACTAAAGATCCAGTTTTATATTTTCTTGAACTCAGTTCAAGTTCTTGATACGAATGGAAGAAGTGACATTTTAGAAAATGCGTTTTTCCTAATTCCCTAGATGTAGTTTCAACAATATAACTTAGGATTACTTCTACTGAAAAATAAGAACACAATTAAGCAATTAAATTTTTCTTTCAAAATTGTATATCTAGATAAAATCTATAGAATTAACGAGATAATAAAAAAAATAAAAATATCAAATCATATATTATATAAGTCATTAATAACCAAACCTCTAATTCTACATATAAAAAAACTGTGCTTAAAAACTAATCTTTAAAACATATATACCGGTTACTGTGATTGTCAAACGTTTACGTTTAGGGATATTTGCGAGAAAAAACAAAAAAAAATACAATAAAGGAAAACATCTTCTATAAAAAGGTGCTCCATTAAAACCAGTTGATTAGTTATATCAAAAAAAATTTAAACATCACATGTTTTAACAAATTTTTAATTATATTTTGTGAGCCTCTCAGGAAACCGCCGCACACGGAATTCATAGTGTGAAGGAGCTCTATCTTGCTGGAATACTCTGGAACTGATTTTCCTAATAATGTTCACAATTTAAAATTATTTCTGTAATTCTTGGATGATCGTGTTTTCCAATAGATGTAAAAACATCTCGCAGTCAAATTCTGGAGGAGGGGAGGGTGATATTCGTTGTCGTTCTTAACTAGGTAGTTAAGGCCTTACTTTAGATATAGTCCTTTTTAACAAAAAATATTTCTTTAACTTTCAAAATATCCAGCTAATCAGCATTCAACATTGTTTTGCATTTATTACGTTTTGTTAATTAATATTCAATGACATTTGGTATATCTTGGAGAATAAGGCATGCTATGCATAAATCTCAACGTGTTTATATAAATCAATCTCTTCTGATTACGGGCATCATTAACAAATTAAATGCTGTCTGCAATTAATCAATACAACAGCTCGTTTATCATCTAGTCTCAACGTTAATGACAAGCGGTCGGATTTTTATCACATCTTCTAATATTAAGGAGTGTCGGGATCTAAAGGATCATAAGCTGTGTTCTTGCTTCTACACATATAAGTTCTGCCATTATTGTTATTTTTTCTAATTGTCATTATCGAATATTGATAGCGAAACTAAATCAGTTTTAAAATAGTTACTGGATTTACAGTGGTATATTTTATATTATTGCTTTAATTCAAATTTTTAAAATTGACTAAACTGTTTAATTTTTCAGTAGCTTTAAATGTATAAGCGTGGGCATTTGTGGTCAACATACCAATCTGAATTTGTATCACACCAAAACCGAAAACTTACAAATTTGGTAAATTGTTTTTCCAAATAATATTTTAGCTGCATATAGACCAAAGAAGCAAGCATGAGCAAATACTTGCTGATCCTCCTGAACGTATGCCCATGTTCGTTAAAGCTTGCTCGTACTTCGTCCAGATACCGAGAGCGTGAAAAGCATGCTGCTGTTTGTGCATGATTCACAATTAATTACACCAGCAAAATTGCTTTTAAAATAAATCATTTGATAAACTGTACATCATAGTACCTATGCCCATTAGCGCAATAAAATTGTGTACGATAGTATAGATAAAATTATTTTTGCTGAAAGTTACACTCAAAATGGTCGCTCCAGTTAAAACATATACGAGCATATATTTCCTTTATAATACCGATAAGATGCCGATTTTCACCAAACACGAGCAAGCGAATGTTCTTGCATATCCGTCTCCAATAAAGATGATCATTTTTACTAAATACTTCCACAGTTTTGCATCCTTTAGTTTTCTCGTTTGGTCCATACGCACTTTAAGCAAAATAGTGGTAAGAGAAAGGTTTATGCTTATCAAAAAACATCATTAGTTCAATGCAGCTATCATTTGACTTCATTCGGCAGAGATCGGTAGATATCGTCCTTATTGAAAAGGACCGCGTAGCTACTTGGACTACACAAACTGGTTGAGAAAACTTTTACCTATCGTCTAAATATTTCTTCGCGTTTTGTTTAATTTACTGTAATAATGTTGTAGAGGGAAAACACTTCGAATTATAGTTTTGTTTTTAACTAAAGATACGTGTACATGTATGTTAATTTGTCAAACGGTTAGCAAAACCTAATCCAATTACTTGACGAAATTATTTAGATTTTTGATGGGAACTTCATAGCCTAGCCAAGAATTATAGCTACTATATAGAAAATAATTGGTGTTAAGAAATTTAGAGACAAGATGAATAGTTCCAAGCTTTAATGAAAAACATTTTTTCTTGTGACAGAAACATATAACGGTATCAAAAAAGGAATTCTTAGTAGAGTATAAAATACCTTGATGTGAATAAACATTAACACATTCTTTCGGTTCCATAAGCAATTAGAATCGTCTACGTGACTTTCGAAAGGTATTTTTAGAGCTTTACTATTTAAAAATTACCGCAAATGAAAAGGTAAATCGTTTTGAATTTAGTGGGTAGAATAAATATACGTTCGCGAAATCGAAGCTTTGCTAAATTTAAAACGTTCGACCGCATAGTTTGCTAAGTTTATGAACCAAATTACAAACCGAATGTAAGAATAATCTGAAAATATTGACTGTACAAGCGAAAAGTACTTCTGGAATTTAATTAAATTTTTGTCTTATCTACAAATACCAGTTATATGGGAAATTTTAGTTAATAGCATGTCTTGGTAACCTACATAACAAACAACATATTAATTTTCAGGTTTACAGGGGCGAAATTGAAAAGAAGAGATTCTGATGAAAACTAAGTTTTGCACTTCCCACACCCCCACTAAAAAATCAAGATTATGTTATACCCGGTGCGTAAAAAATTAAGAATGTTATATGTCATTAGCTAATCATGTAAACAAACTTGAAAGTATAAATCTTGCTTTATCTTAAAAGAAAAAGTATACGAACATATTATAAACGCTTAATTTTCGGGATACCGGGTATTCATTCTTTTAAAATTACATATATTTTTTTTGTATTTCCTATATGGTAAAAGCAACTTAATTAAGACTAAGCATAGCCTTAAAAGTTACCTAAAAACTATACTAAAACTAAGCATGAGATAGGTTTTAGCAACATAAAAATTTGTCGGATCATTGTTTAAGTCCGGCGAAGATTTCGGATGTTCTGTTGGTAACCACAAATGCCGGTTTTGCTCCTATTGGTGACTCTAGTGTGGTTTTGTTGTATTAAGTTTTGACGCTAGCTGTACTCGTCTCTCAACTAGTTGACTGTACTGATGAAGACCTTAGCGGTCGCATTAAAAAAAATCCTTTTTCTGCTATATAATAGTTCTTTCGGCATCTTCTACTTATATATATATATATATATATATATATATATATATATATATATATATATATATATATATATATATATATATCAGTACAATCAACGAGTACAACTGGCGCCAAAATTTTTACACACTAGAGTCACTAACAGGGGCAAAACCGACATTTGTGGTTATTAAGAGGACATCCGAAATCTTCATCAGACTTGATACTCTAGGACAGCCATGTCAAACTCAAAGTCACTGGTGGGCCAAAAGCATGAAGACCATTGACTAGGTGGGCCGCAAGACCTTATCTTAAAGAAGACAAACTACTGAAAATCTTGAGAAAAAGTACTATTATAGGAAAAGTCTCTTTATTAAATTTCCAATAAAAAGGACATTACAAAAAACTACAAACATTAAATTCTTTTGTCAGATATTTGACATATTTTGTCTTTAATTAAGTTGTCTATTTGTGGCGCGAATTTATCGGCGGAAATAACTTTTAAAACTGCGTCCAAGTGTGCGTCCGTCAATTGCGATCTCGCTGGAGATTTGTTTCCTTTCATCAAAGAAAATAGTTGTTCACACTTAAAGGTACTTCCGAAAATTGACAGGATTTTACCAGCAAATTTTCTCATTTCTTGGTATTGAACAGGCAAGTACTTATAAAATTCGAACATAGCAACACTATCAAATTTTTGTTTTAAATGGGTCTGACACTGAATGTCAATTTCTTCCATTTGCAAGTGAGGGGGAACTTTGTCAATATCGATAGTGAAAAGACCAGTAAATAGAGAAAAATGGTTTTCTTGGGTCTTAAAATCCTGAGAACGATTCTCAAATTATTCCAGAAGACTTCTCATTTTCTCTGAATATATTTTGTATGACATTGGGACACACTACCATAAATGAAAGATCTTGTAAAAAAAGTACATCGCATAATAAGCTGACATCTTCTCCTTTTGTTTCTATGACAACGCGTATTTCTTCTTTGAGTTTCCAAAACCGGTCGAGTACCATAGAACACGAAAGCCATCGCACCTCTGCATAATATAGTAAACCAGTGTACTCACTTTCTAAATCACGTAAAAATGCAGAAAACTGTCGCTGATTAAGACCTCGTGACCTTATGAAGTTTATACTTTTTTTCACTGACTTTAAAACACTTTCCAACTTGATCACTTTTGAGCATAAAACTTCTTGGTGGATTATGTGAATATGATGAAAATCTGGTTTGTCAGTGCCCGTTTCTTTGATCTTTGTCTGTAATATTTTAACGAAGCCTTTTTTTACTTCAGTCATTGAAGAAGCTCCGTCTGTTGCAACGGAACACAGTTTTGACAAATCTAAATTGTACTTTTAATAGTAATAGTAATATAAACATTATTGAAAATATCCATCCCAGTTGTTGTATCATGCAATGGTACTAATTCCAGTAATTCTTCATACACATTGGTATCTGTATCAATAGCACGAAGAAAAACATCGAGTTGCGCCACACCACACACATCCGTACTTTCGTCAGAGGCAACAGAAAATGCAATGAAAGAGTCTGATTTTGTTTTTATCTTATCACTTATATTAGCAGCCAACTCAGTAACTCTTTCAGCGACAGTATTCCGGGACAAGGATATATTTGGAAATGCTTTCACGCTCCCGGGACTTACAATTTCCGCGGCCTTTACAAGGCACTCTTTTATAAATTCACCTTCAACAAATGGTTTTGAGTGTTTCGTAATCAACTCCGACAGTACGTAGCTCGCTTGAAGGACAGATTCATTTTCTTGCTTTGGACGTGTAAACATAAGCTGCTTATCTTTCAACCGTGATTTTAACTTATTTAACTTTATGTTTCTGACCATGCCTGTATACTTGTCAAACATAGTTTTATAAATATCATAGTGACGTTTTATATTATATAATTTTGGGACACCGACTGTACTATTACAAATCAAACAAATAATTTTTTCTTTCACTTCACAGCAAAAAACTCTAATTCCCACTTTTCTTGAAAGATACGATGCTCATCTACAAGTTTCCTCTTACTTCCACTTGGTTTTGAAAGAGACATGTTAAAAACTGTATCCGAAATAAATTATAATAAGTACTATTAAGTGTTGTAACAATAAGTGCGCAACTCAACTCGAAACTCTATCGCAACTGACTCATAACTGACTAAACACTGAACGACTGAACTCAATCGAACACGGCTTATATACGGATTGTGATTTCTCGAGTTCTTTCCAGAATGTTCAGATAGCGTCATCTGTGTCGGAGTAGATAGAATTTCATGGAAGAAGCCAGATAACGTTTCGCTTTAGGTTTTAGGTTGAGTATATGTAGTTCATCCTCCTAAACATAGATGGCACTATGTACAATTGTCCATTGTATTATACCAATCGTTGTTGCAGCGGCGCGCGCTTTCAAAAACGGTTTTCAACTTGTTCGCGAGTCGCATTATTTGGCTGTTTTCAAAACTGTTTTGGGCCGCAGAAAAATGTTCACTGGGTCGCATGTTTGACAGGGCTACTATATATATATATATATATATATATATATATATATATATATATATATATATATATATAAAAGCATACATTGTATGACTTAATGACATAATTTAAAATAGCACGACACAGGAAGTAGGCACATATTTAAATGAATTGGGGAAACCGGACCAAGACAATAAATAATTCAAATATATGCACCTGTTTGATTCGAATTGCCCAAACTGTGCGGGAGTTCAACGTTTCTATAATTGCAAAACCATGTTGGTTTAAAGAAAGGAACATATTTTTCGAGGAAGTGGAAGTATGTATAATAAATAGCTAACCTAACACCCATCTAAATTTTACCTTGGTAATGAGTGTCTTTGTATGTTGAAAATGTAGGCGTTTTATGTAAAAGATCTACGTTTGCATACTTAGGAAATTTTGTTATGAATAATTTTTTGGCATCAATATAAGAGGTAATCTGAAGAAAGAAATAATTTCTTATATCCTTTTCAAATTTTTAAAATTACAGAGTAGCAGGGTTGATTAAAATAAGTTGATTTAAATTACTGATTTTAATCCCGATTTAAATCACTACATTTTTTAAATAATTAATTTTAATCACGATGATGTTATCAAAATAAAATGAAAATAATGCGATTGCCTAGACTTGTTAAAATTATTAGATATGCTTTGTTTGTTTGTCGCCGTCTGTGTTCTTTCCGAAATTCCCCTAGTTCATAAGTTTTTTTTTTGTTTTCATTAATTTTTTATATTCTTTATTGTTTTGATTAGAATTTTACTGTTTATTTTCCTTGTCTCGAGATACAACTTTAAAAAAAAATATTAATTTATACCAATTAATTATGGACACTTTTGTTACATACATAGGTAGAAAAAGAAGAAAGAAAAAGGGTTAATGAACAGTCTATGAACTTTAGAGATGAATAACTCAAAAACGAAACGTCGCCAAAACAAACTGACTTCGGATTTGTAATCAGGACCCCAAATTCTACTCATGCATATAGAAAAATCATCAAAATCGGCCATGTTGTAAAAAAGTAAATAATTACCAAAATTAGTTTATTTACGTCTTTCAATAATTTTGCATTATTCATGTAATGTGAAAAATATCTAATTTTAACAAAAAAAAAAACGTCAAAGAAACCAGCAACTCTAGGGATAGGTTGGAAATTTAAATGTGATTTATTAACAGAACATTGTTTTTTTTTACTTTCTTCTTACTGTTAAAGTACGCCAAACATCATGAGAAATACGTAAAGAATTAAATAAAAATCACACCTCCTATACATTTGAAGCGGTAATCTTCTGTATCTACTGATCGGTTAATAACCGCAAAAACACATAGCATGTTTGTAGTTTTCATGTAACATTAGTAAGTTACATGATGAACAAATGTAAGTTTCCAATTTCTGCATTTTATGCAAAATGGTGCAAATATAGAAAATAATAATTTGCAGTTTTTTATGAAGTGATTGTAGAGAAATTTCCCATGAAATATGCTAATATTGCAACTTTATGTTTATAGTCATGTTTAATTGCATCAGGTGCGTTTTAATGTGTCTTTAAATTTAAATTAAACAGTTTTACTTAGTAAGTCTAAATAATGTAAAACTAAGTTGAGGATTAATTAATTAAATGTATGCTCTTAGCTTTAAAACGTAGATTAAAGAGTTTCGGTTGTTATTTTTATTGCAATATACTATAGGCTATCAACCAGGTATGAATAATAACGAATTTTCTCTCACACCATCCTTTGTATACTGTCAAACGCCATTAACTCTTAAGAGTATACATCTTCCTCCAAATATCATATTAATTAATTTTATTCTTCTAAATTTTAACGGAATGAAAAAAATATCCAAATTAACTCAACCTTTTTTCTTTTAATAGATAATTAACCGTATGTGGGTTTTTTGGTACATCAATAAGTATTAATTTAGTTTGATAAGGATTCTTCTTTTTAACTAAAATTCTTATACCACAAGAAATATGTTTAAGATATTTCGAATTAAAAGCATAATATCGTGAAATTTCCACTAATTGATTTAAAAGCACACCATAACAGTTATTTCGGTATACAGTACCTGCTTCAAATTTTCATTTGAAGTATTTCCTTCCTCTGCCTATCTAGAAGTGTATTTCAAAAAGCAATAGCATAAGTTTTTTTGCAGAACATTTTTGGTTTAATTTAAAGTCAATTCTTTTTGGTTTTGTATATACAGGATGTCCGCAAATTAATGGCACACAACAAAACCGCAAACTTTAATTTCGTTTTTTCTTAATAATGTATCAACAGGGTAACAGAACGGCACAAAATTAGGAATTGGAGGGTTCTTTAAGGCAAGAAACTCAAATTTGTTCTTAGTTCGGATGCCACTTGTAGAGGGCGCCACTTACGGTACTAAATGTATATGTTTTCCACGTCTTTAACGCAAAAAAGTTATATGTAAATGTCGTTCCGAGTGACCGTTTCCCTGATATATGCGTATCAACTATTCACTACACCTTTTCAAATTCGAAAACGTAAAATTTTTATCGAAGTAAGCTGTAGTTAAATCAGATGTCAGTTGCAGAAACAAACGCTACACACTTAGTTACTGTCAAACTTTGCTAGTGTTTGTTGAAATGACAAGACGTGTTTCGCATAGTTTTTGAAAGACTTTTTCACTACCGACCAGGAAAAAGAAATTCTGATCCGCGTAGCTGAAAACGCTGAATTAAGTACAAGACATCTTTCTGGGAGAATGTAGGCAAGTCCATCGTTTCCAAAATTCTTCAAGAAGAGAGACTGTATCCATTTCTTTTCACGCCAGTGCAGAATCAATTGCCAACTGATTTTAGCTAGACTGGCATTCGCTCGTTTCTGTCGTATCCAGCACAATGCCGATCCGTTGTTTTTAAACAAAAAATTATTTACAGATGAAACAGCGTTTACAAGTAGAAGCGTTTTCAACTTTAGAAACAAACATGTATATGATTTAAAAAACCCGCATTTAATATCCGAACATCATTTCCAAGATGAATTTAAAATTAACGTTTGGTGTGTCATTATTGATAATCATGTATTGGGCCTTTCCGAATTACCTCCTAATTTAAATGGCGAAATATACCTTAATTCTCTGCAAACACAGTTTTGATGAGTTTTCTTTAGAACTAAGACAAAGCGTGCTGTTCATGCAGGATGGAGCCTCAGCACACTTCTCTAGTCCTGTCAGACATTACCTAAATGTTCGATTTGCTCACCGCTGGATAGGCCGTGGAAGCCAGATGTCTTGGCCGCCACGGAGCCTCATCTGCAATCCGCTTGATTTTTGTGCATGGGGAGATGTGAAGTTTCGAGATGATCGGTTATTATTTAAGACGGCCGTTTCGCAAACGAGTTGTTAAATGTATTGAAGTAATTGGAAATCCCTTTGGAAAATTTATTGTCGAAAGATGCCCTCTTTTTTTATTAAATGTTACGCAGATATCAGGAAAACGGTCACTCGCAGCGATATTTACAAATTATACCTTTTTCGCGTAAAAAAGTGGAAAATACATAATATTTAACATTTAGACTAATAAACCATGACACAAAAAAGTTAAGTGATTTTAAGGAGATTTAATATACCGTAAGTGGCACCCTCTACAAGTGGCTAACTAAGATGTTTGAATTTCTTGCCTCAAACAACTCCCGAATTCCTAATTTCGTGCCGTTCTGTCACCTTGTTGATAAATTATTAAACTGAAAAAACGAAATGAAAGTTACAACTTTGATACCCTGTATCTCGGTTAGTATCAACTGTTGGACTGAGGTAATCTCGGTTGAATATATTGACAATGTCATTTTGTATGAAAAATCCTGTATAATGTTTTAATTAATTATTCTTTTCGTTTAATTAAAATAATGTTTGAAAGCAAACATTATTTTAATTTTCATAGGTGTAATGCTTACGATGTTGCTTAAAAAAAGCAAGAATGTTGCCCCCCCTCTAGGAAGGCTTTCTAAATTCGCCACGGACTGACTGAATGTTCTCTCCCTTTCTATCATATTGCCTCTTAAGGTACTGTTCTTGTCAATTTTACAATTTTATCTATTGTTTTTAAAAATAAGGTATCAACCATAGTATATTTAATGAAAGAAAATTATACAGGCTATTCCCTTTCAGATAATAAAGTTGAACCTCATTTTTCTATTTTCTAATTGTCATTTGTTTATTTTTTAGCAAACCCTGGCGGTTCAGAGGAAACGTTAAAACTTTTGTACATACCTATTTTTTTACCTTTTAATTAAAATAAAGCTTATAGATGCGTTCAACATATAAAGAGGAGCCCTTGTACATACATAGTTATTTTCTTTACAGATCTATCTATCAATCAGAATACTTTCATTTATCAAGAAAAGTAAAAAATCGACAATTTACATTGTTATGTAGATTATATAACTAAATTGTGGTATAATTGTATCTCCTTGAGAAAGGAAAGGATTTATTAGAAGAGAAATTCGGGTAAAGCGAGTTTACTGAGTTTTATATCTAGTTCAAATACGGAAATAAAATCGAATGACGTGCTTTCATGAGACACCCTTACAGTGTTGTACCGTGTTTACGTTTCCGTAACCCAACACCCAACCAACCCCTCCTAAATAATATGAATGACGAAAGGTCGTAATCCCTTCAATATTTTTCAAGTACCTAGATATAGTGCAATATATATTTATGCATAAGATTACATGTGCGCCGCTAGGATAAATTCCCGTGAGTGATGATAGTGTAAGTAATCAACACATGAAATATCGGTGGGGGCAAAATTATACTAATGACTAAAAGGTCAAAAGGTCATTTTTAATATAAATCGCACCATATTTATCTTACTGATGACTTTCCCAGAGGGGAGGGGCAGTGACATTCCCGGGGGCCAGCTGTCGCTACCGGCCCCTGGCGGACTTGAAACCACTGTTTCTTTTTCTTTAGTCCGACACATTTATTTCATATTTTTCTTTGTGAGATTGTGCAACGAAAGTTTGTAGGAGGAGGGATGCTTATAAAATATTTATACATAGGAATCCGCCTGCTCGAAATTCTATAAATTCATTGTGCTCCAGCCGCCGCCGACCCTAAAAATACTTTCAGTTGTTTACTTTTTTTTTAAATGTTCGTCGACTGGATTGAAGGAAAGGCTTAAACAATGCCTCTTATTAACTTTAATTTTTCTCTATATTTTTTTTACTTGGTCTACTCTAGAGTCACACAATGCTTCAAAGTAATTGTACCTGTAAATTAATAAGTATAGTTAGAAGTGGCGTTTACTCCTACTAAGAGTAATTAGTTGTGGTAGCAAGAGGCGGGTGGGACGCCATCTGTGGTCTACCCTGAACCAACTTCTACCCTCCCTTCGAGTCGGCCGTGCTTCTTATGACGACTTGGAGCTTATTCCAATCAACAATCAAGGGTCCTAACTCCTGCTTGAAAGTGTAAATGATCCAATGTTTTTTTCTGATTCTACCCCACCTTTCGCAATTCCCTATTAGCGAGTTTGGGGTTTCCTCTCCTGTTCTCCAGTTAACATAGAGCCGACTATCCCCTACCAACACTAATAAGAGTAAAAAATGTATGTTAAGGCTACAGTAACTGGTGAACCGGTCTTTAGACTGCCTGGGAATTTTATTTTTTGTTTAATCCCAGATGTTTCCGGTTACACGGTAGTGACAAAGAGGCTTGTATTATCTAGGGCATCGGAACTCTCATTCATTCTCTCTGCCTGGGCACTCAACAGAATTTATCATTTTTCTTCTTGTCAGTCCTCCCAGAGAATCCCTGTACTCCTAAGCTTACAGCTTAAGATCTGCTTATGGACCAGCAGAAGTAGAAACGAGCAGTCATCCCCAAATTACAAAATACTTTCTTTTTTTTTCTGTATAAGATGTTTATGAAGAATTATAAAGAAGAAAAATATTAATTAATATGTTATTTAATTTGTTAATTTAAATATTATCTAAGTAAGCCCTCATGACTTTACTAAAACTTTAAGAAATGTTTTTTGAATTGGAATATGTATATTCCATTTTATGCTGAACAGTTTTGCCGCAGTCAGGCAAAACGAAACTGTAATTAATTTTCATGTCACATTATTTATTCTAAGTGAACTTAATAACATCGGTTTCGTATACACGAAATCAACCTGTGATGAAGTGAAAAATGGCCATCCTTGAATTTTTGCGTAAAAAATATATTATGTGCCATTTACTGATTAAGCGATTGAAAACCGAAGTAAACACACAGTACAGAGTGGTTTTTTAAATTCTGACAAAACTTGCAGATAATGACGCGGGATATATTTTGATGAAAAAACAAAACATCGAAACGCTGCGAAAATTATACAAGTTTTTTTTTAATAGTATGTTGTTTTATGTCGGTAGAAAATATCTTTCCTTTCTGATTTCAAACACATATAACAGGATAACTATAACTTTAACTATATAATTTTGAAATCAGAAAGGAAACATCTTTGCAATAAATATATACAAACAAAAATATAGGGTGTTTAATTAAAGAAAAAACACAAGTTTTATGATTTTCACAGCATTTCGATGTTTTTTTTGTCACATCACCAAAAGATATCTCATGTGAAAATCTACAAGTTTTGTTATGACACTTTTTGTATCTCAAACAATTAATAGTGAAAATGCATGTCAAAATACAGAAAGACACTGTGTACAAAATAAAACGTACCTGACTATAAAATATCGCTATCAAAATAATCTGTAATATACACACATCCCTTGATGTGTAGGTGCGTTGGTCTGATGTTTTAGCACACATATTATCTGTATAAGCAGGTAATCCATTTACAAAAATCTAACATTCACTTCTAAATGTGGAATCAATAGGAATACATTGGATCTTATGGCATGGTTTTTCTCACTTTTTTTGTTTTTTTCATTAAAGATAAAGGTATCAGACTGGTATATTTATAATCGGTAAGGAAAGTCCCATTTAATGACATAATAGTATATAGAGTGTTCCATTAAAAATATAGGTTATGTAATTTTTTTTACTTTCTAAATTTTTGATATTCTTATAAGATAATAGAAGAAAAATCCTACAATTTTTGTATTCAAAGTTTTTTGTATCTCCTATAGTTAAAAGTGTCAAAATATAAATGAAAGCCCTCTACTTATTTATAGTTAGTATTGAAGATGACTAGTTAGTTGAAGGCGTTTTGTCATGGTTTTATGTTGATATCATAGAGTATATGCAAACTCATGTGTTTCATTTCAAATGTTTAAGTTTCTATCGATAGCATTCTTATTTTAAAACTTATTTCTATGACAAGAAAACGGAAAATTTGCTAATGCTACAGTTGGTATTAAAATGTTGACAACCAAAAGATACATTTATTATAAGGATTATCAAAATCAATGGTAGATTTGCGTCCCTTAAACTGAATATGCCCCATGTTTCGGCTGTTCACATATAATGATTTTTGCGGTTGCAAACGGTGGCAAACTAACATGGTAGCTCAACAAAAGATATTAGTACAAGAATTTCCCATTTTCATGCTTTACGAATTCCCATTTGATTAAAGAAACAAGCATTATTTGATGAGCGTTAATAAATATGATAGACTGCGCCCCGCTCCATCATTAAATTTTGTTTTATCTATGACTATTACCATTTTGATGACACGGCCATACTTAATTTTGAAATTTTATACTAACGACAGATAAACTTCGTATAGACGATTTATTCAATGTTCAATAAAACATCCCTAAATGCATCCCCATTGTGCATTGAATTACTCTCGATATAGGGTTACCATCCGTGAGAATAAAGCAGAACATTTTTGTATTTTTTCCTACGATCGTGCGGAAAACCGCACGATAAATCCTACCACTTTTTCTCACGATTTTTGAAATTATGACAGAATGTATATAAAATGTTCTAATTTGACACCCCTGGTATACTTATATTACAATAATTAGGTGCAGGTTCTGATTAAAATGTCAAATACACATCACCTCATTCTGGAGCAGGTGGTAAATATTGTTGTATGCCTCAGCAAACAATCGAACATTGATAAATAATCAACAACTGTAACCGTTTTTCAGTTTCATCATTTTTGCAAGTTTTTGTGGTAAAATGGACAGCGAAGAAAAACAGTTCGAAGGAGAATGCTCCACACAACGTCTGTCTCATGATGAAAATAGCTGCAATTTTTGGTTGTGGACGTGAGGAGCTGATGAAGATGATGACCGAAGACATTGCAGGTAAAGAAGACGTTCTGGTAATCACTATACCATCTACCAAAGTCGAGAAAATTTGTAGTTTGTGACCCAGATAAAGACAAACCTAGCTACACAAACAAACGCTTTTTTCTACTTTATAGAGACGGAAAATGCACCAATCAAAGCGTTGGTATCAATTCTTTTGAAAAAATACCGTCTAACATTGCTGGGTACACGGGCATGAAAAATCCAGAAATGTACACGGGCCACTGTTTTCGAAGGTCCTCGGCAACCTTGTTGGCGAATTCTGGAATCAATATCACTAATATTAAAAGGCACGGAGGTTGGAAGTCAACCAGTGTAACTGAATCCTATATTGAAGATTCCCTAGCGAATAAAAGCAAAATTGCCGAGAATATTTTAAAAACGTATTCGAGAAAACCCACGGATTCACTTTTGTCAGAAAGTACAATGGAAAATGTATTACCCAGTTGCTCTATTCAAAGTGAGATCCAAATAAAACGTTCGGTAGAATGTGTTTCCAAAGGAGGTCAGACAGTAGCAAGCACACATCAAGCAACGAAGTTCTTCAAAATATGGCATCTGCAATAAATCTACAGTATGCTACAAATACCAATCGCAAGTTTAACTTTAATATTTATCATTAATTTGTTTTTTGTTATCTATTCTCCTAGTCTAAAATAAAGATTTTTTGTATAAAACCAAACTAAAACTCAAACCTAATTGACGTTTATCTGAGGATTATATCGATCGTAGGAAAAATTTTGTGACTACTTTCTAATTTGCTTGTTTGGTTTGATGTATGTTTGGTACTATCTGGCCATCCAGGAGCACGGGTAGTGGGTGAATCCGCAAACGCTATATTTTATTTGTGCCGACAATTGTAGACTGTGTCGTGACCATGCGTTAAAGTTCCTAGAAGTGTCCGGAGTCTGTAAATGCGAAAATGAAAAAGAAGGCCGGAATGATCGTGAAGCAAAGTGCTAGAACCTAAACAAAACGCTAAAATCGGCAGAGCACACAATCACCTATCTTAGAGTAAACCACCATTATTAATAAATTAATAAAAAAAGGTAATGGTTTAAAACACTATGTAAATACTACTAATTGTTTAAATTTTTTTTATCGATACAGCTATTTGATGACTCAGAAATCGCCGTTAAGTGTACATCTGGACAGACAAAAACTGAAGCAATAGTGAATATCATTTTAACCTCGGTTCTGGCACTCCACACACTCGAAAAAGTAATAGCTACCTTAAATGAGATTTGATAATTTTGACCTTTTGATTTTGATTTGATAAATGACCCTATTTTGGCATATCTACAGATGCCAGCAATCACGGAACAATTAAAAGGTTTCCCATTATAGTACAATATTTTGATTTAAATGAAGGAGGCTTAAAAAGAATATTAGAGCTAGAAGCATTGAAGAACGAAACATATATCTTTACATAGACTTTAAAAAAATTTAATATAAATTAATCTCGATATGTTGCCTTTGGCGGCAACAATGCCAATATAAATTTTGGGGTCTCAGGTGCAAGGAAGGCAAAAATATTCAACATGGTGCTGATCTATTAAAAGTTGATATAGATAGTGCATAGTGCTCAAAATATTTAACTACTTTTCTACCTACTTATGGCAGGTATTGTCAATACTAATTCACACAATTTCAACACATCGGTGTAGGTATCTTCCAGCTCCCTGTCTTTTAAAAATTGCATTAGTTCCTTAGCGATATTTTTTGGGCTAATGTCATCAGTTTCGTAAATCACTTTGAGTTCAGATCGCAGTGACACGCGGTCGAAGAACTGGCCATAATGAAGAAGAAGAGATTTAAACGCATCTTCTGGAAAAGTTTTTCCTTTAAATACATCAAAATTGCAGAGCTCGAGGAATTTAAAATCATTTAAATCTTTAAATCTATAGTTCATTTGTTGCTGAATTTGATAGATTATTTCATAAAAGAGGCGTCCGTGTCTGTTCTAAGACGCTTGGCTTATGGCTCTACAACAAAACTTTGTTTCGTCGTGACCTCTAAATCCCAATTCGTGCTGTCCGAGAAAACAAACAACATTGATAGGTCTTCTTAATATTTGCCTATTTTTATCGACTAGTTCATTGTGTTGGCGGTGACTAATTTCCAACTATTTATTAAGGGCGTATTCAATTCTGGTTTTGCTGAAGACTTTTTCTTTTATGACGGCCTGCAAATGCGCTTTGGACGTAATGTGTCTTTTTACAGCTTTATGGAAATTGTTTAAATCGGAAAAACCAGTTTTATCCCAGAGACCTTTTTCATTTTCAAAAAATAAACATAGCCAACAAAATAATTTACTTATATTTTCACACCCTGTTAGCCATTTAAATTGTTCGTATTGTTTTTCCGGATAAAAATGTCTAATACAGTTTTTCTTTTTTGTCGTTAAATTTTTCATAGGCGCCATTTTTCATAGTTTTTGCCCTTCCTTTGGAAATTATTGAAGCTTATCAGCAAAGTTTAATGTTGAAAATCCCTTTATTATTAAGACACACACCACACATTCAAACACACTCTTGTTACTAAATTCTCCAACATTTTCAACGTTATTACCGACAGCCGAAGTTGAAGGTATTTGCATATCCAAGTCCGTATTATTGTCTTCCATATCGCATCATGCACGACGCGACGTACGTATCAAAGAACACACGGATAGCCGTTCAAACAAAGAACCTACTCTAATAATGGCTTCCGCCGCCACTTAAAGCACGCGACTGAAATGCAAACATTGCAAACAGCTGGTGAAAAGTTCAATAACCTCTGGCTCGATTCACATGAAATCAAGCATACAGGACTTGGCTGCAGAGAAGCTAGCGGCCCGCATAGGTTCTATGCCATTTTCTATTGTCGCTCGGTTGGAGTCAAGGCCGCATTTATTATGGGCTTGATAATTAAGATAATAATTTAGCATTTTTAATATAAACTAAATTAATGGTTTCCTATTTCAAAAATTACATTTTAGAAGATGTTTTGTAATTTTTTTGGGGAAGCACTGCTTCCCTTACTTCCATGGACTGCACGCCCCTGAATTACAGCATATTATTAGAAGAACATATTAAAAAAGTCTTATATTATCATGACCATAATTTATTTAGGAAAATGATCATTTGCAAGACATTGAACTTCATAAAACTAACGAATTTAGTATTTCAATTTGCAAACCAAAAATACCAGTGTCATTGACATTTTTGTTTCTGATTTTCTGGACAGGAAAAAACACAAGTTATAAAGGTTTCTTTTTATCCAAGGCCATACCAGGAAGACTGAAAGCCTCAGAATTAGGCACCGTGGTTGTTTCAAGTGAAGAGAGGTAACGTTTATTGATACGAAATTTAAAGACTTGTAGATGTAGAAAAAGGGAAAGACCTTTGCCGGTAGATATCAGATTCCATAATAACATATAAATAAAGGAGCTCACAAAGTGGCTGGTCTTAGTTCACGAAAAATCTTATAAAAACATAAATTTCAAATAACTTGATAAAAAATAAGATGCATGGTATACAAGAACATCATTAAAATCGTTTACTCAAAATTACAATTTTATGGCAACTAAATTAGCATACCTACATCATCCAAGGAGATTATAGTATTAGAAATTAATCACAACGTGGATGGTACAAAAGAAATGATAAGTGATTTAGAATAACAAGTACCTATATAAAAGGAGGTAGAATAAAAAACTAGCTCTAATGTTACAGGAATTAAAATAAAGTTAGGGAGGCCGAAATGTATTCTGAGTTATGACCTCTTGACATGCCATTTTTTTGCGTCTCTCTATAAAAATTATAATCATAAGTAAAAAACCATACGATGTAATTTTCATGTAGTGTTTCATATAATACAAATTACAAACTTTCTTATCTGTTTAATTACTTAAATCTCCCTGATAAGTGTGTCATTTAAAGTAGTTTAGGTCATAAAAATAAAAAAATAAGCTGTATAAGTAAATAAAATTCCTTTTAACCGCCCGCTTTGATGTAATTTATCATAAGAACTATACAATTTTGATTATTAAAAAAGCGGAAGCGCTCTTTGTGGCTGTCGTTGCTAGTGGACATTGTATAATATAATAACATACATATATTTTAAATATGTTATATTTTATTTATTTTTCAATTATTTAAGTTAAAAATAGTCGTGCTGTTTTCAATGTGCCAAAAAATGCATTTGATACCTATTTACAGAAACTGACAGAATTTAAATATCTTCCTCAAGCTGTGAAAATAAATTACAAAATCAGCTAGGATGGTGGCCAGTCTAAATATTTTTGGAACTAGCCCGCCTAACCTATTTTCAGTTGCAGTAATGGTACAAATCAATAAAGAAAATACCCACAAATAAGTGGAAAAGTTGTGGGATGAAAGTAGTAATTGCGAATTTGCTATAGGGATATCCTAAAATAGCCTAGAAAGGAGAAGGCTAGGACTTATCTGGATTGGAAATTACCAGAGAAAACCTGTGATATGCAACAAAAATAATACCGAAAGTTGTAAATATAAGTAGTAGTTGACACAGAAGGGAACTTTTCATATTTTCAGATTAATAAACTTATTGAAGCTAAGAACTGACTAAAAAAAGAAAAAGAAAAAAGTTTAGTTTAAGTCCTTTTTATTACAGTAATGGGATTGATGAGTAGGTTTAAGACTTCAATTCGATTTTTTTAGAAAGTCCGTATACAATGGGCCCCTCTTAGGATCTCTTCATTAGCAAAGTTTATTAGTAAACTTTGTCATTAGGGAGGCGCGCCCCATTGGTTGGGCAGTCTTGTTCTTTGATATCAACATTGTTTTGCAAATTATTTCCATCTTTGTCAAAAATTAAAATGACACCTAATATCAACTTTCAAGCTGGGATATCAAATTTGGAAGCAACATACTTGCTCATGCCAAACTTTCCCTATCTTATTATGTTAGGACTTTTTTTTGACACATATCGTCTGGTATTTAGTAGTAAAATTAATGAAAACCAGATGACAATAAGCAAAAAAGTAAAAGTGTTATTACTTTATAATTTTTCGTAATATTTAAGACACCCCATTAATTTCTAAATAACATTGAATTTAAAACATTTTTTGCGATGATAATAAAAAATTAAAAAAAACATTTTTAATAAATACATTTTGGTTTTGTTTATATGTAGTTTTTATTCAGTTACCTTTTATTAATTCGTTTTTTCAATTAAAAATATTGTCATTTTGCGTTATACGTAGAGATGAGTTCGAAAAACCTTTTAATAAACCCAAAATGAATGGGCAAATGATTTCCTGTTTCTTTTAGAAACAAATGACAGTTAATTTTTAGAGAATAATTAAACCGTATTGAATTTAAACCCGCTTTTTGAATTTCAACCTGGGCTTTATATGCTTAAACCACATTTTTTTAAGCATTGCGGTTTTAAATCTAATTAGATTAAAAACCCTTATCATCATAAAGTACGCATATTATATGTGTTTGATGCTAAAATATATTGTTATTCAAATAAAAAAAAGCGTTTATTTATTGTCCGAAAAACAATAATTTATTTAAGTTAATCCTACATTTGTTCGGGAATAAACGTATCTGTCGCAAGCTTAACTTGTAAACCATCAGCCACCGAATAGATCAAAAGCTATTAAAGGTAAAAAAAAATACAAGAAAGTAAATGCAAATGACTTACGTAGGAAAAATATAACTATACATAATTGATATAACTGATATGAGTACTCTAATGCACAGGAGAAAGTAAAAAAATCACTTTATTGTATTAATTAAGGGTTAGATGCCATGGTAAATATTATTAATTACACAATAAAACAGCTGTTCTTTAAAGTAAAATTATTCAAAATTATTTCAATTATCAAAAACTCATATTTGAATAATGCCACTAACGTTATAGTTTTCTAGTTTGTTTTGAATTTTTTTTTAATGCGTGTACATTGATATTCTTTATGTATAAATCAAACAATGAATAATAAGATATAAAAAACGCATCTCAAAACATATGTTTATCATTCCTTGAGCAATTATGAAGAAAATAAAGAAAACGTGACTGATGTGTTGGTAGATATATTCCGTTAAATCACTTTGCTTCTTGCCACTATTTAAAAAAGGGCCACTAACCTTTCTGTTCTGAAATATTCGCCTCATATTGAGATTTGGTTGTGCTGGCATCGTATATTTGTTCACCACCATGCTTGAAGTTCATTTATATGAAAATCACCCCAAAACTACAACCAAAAATCACATCACATAAACGAGAATATATAGTTTATTACCCTATAAAATTGCGCGAACGGTTTATATTTAGTGCGCCGTTTCTTTCAAACTTTCTAGAAAAATCGTAAATAAATCGTAACCGGCCGTCGAGGGAAAGGTTAACTTAAAAAAATAATCAGTCAGTGAAGACACGAAGCAATGTCCGCATTTATAACGGCTCGACGTATATTTCAAGGCTTATACTGTTGAACCAGTCTAAAACGACAGACTATTTAAGCTCCCCTCTCTGTAGTATTGCTTAAAACTTTTGTTGCTTCTTTCCGAGAAGCGAACGGACGTGTAGCAGGAGCCACCGAATCGGTTAGCTTTTTGCAAGCTTTCGCAGGAAAAAGATCTCAATTGCACGCAGCGCTTCAGGAAAATCCGAATTTTGGCAGCGCGGATTTGGAACAGGTGCTATTGATTACCGGGACACCAAATCGTTTTTTTCTGTTTGAATATAAACAACAATACACAATCTCTGTTTAGTACTGGTTTAATAAAATGTTTTGTTTATTTTTGATCAATTTATTTCATTTTTTAGCAGAATATCCATCTTAACAAAGTATTTTATATTCAGGAGGACCTTACAAGTGAAAACTTGCGCCGGTCCATGCCCTCTAAGCTTTATACCACCAGCATTTAGTACGCAAAAATTTGTCAAATTTTCTACAACGTAAGAGGAATATGTTGAATTCAGAACACATTGCAAACAAGCTTGGACCAAATGCATCTAAGGTATGAAGACATTCGCATCATCGTCTACCGCCGCTTAAGCTTAAACTCTACCTTAAACTTCAGATGGAATACAAAAAGGTACCTAAGAAAACAATAAACAGTGACTAAGGAATTAATTTATCCCCAACCACTTCGAACCCACTCTGAAAATGACTTTTTCTTTATCGGTAGTGATGCCGCGAGACGAGACAAAATTTGTACACACGTCTCGTCCCGACATTATTCAATCTCGACACTCGAGACGAGAATGAAGGGATCGAAAGTCTTGTCTCGACTTTACTGATATATCATACCTTATGGGTATATATATATATATATATATATATATATATATATATATATATATATATATATATATATATATATATATATATATATATATATATATATATATATATATATATATATTTAAGTTTAGAGCTTGTGAAATTTAAAAGTTAAATAACACTCCCCCAAATGGTAATAATTTATCACAGCCCCTTTTTGATGCCCCTCCGGTACACTTAATAATCTAAAATTTTCTTGACAAATCTTCGAATTATTTGTTTTTCAATTTCTTCTCTTGGAACAGAAAGTGGTAGCCCCCCTTAAAATTACTGTAACTCTTTTGTGTAATATGAGATTCATATTGTAATTAAAATTTATAAAACATATATTTTAAACAATTTTAAGAAATTTACATACTTACCTATTTAAAATATTAAAAATACTTCTGAAAAATCACAAAAAAATCTAGCACCAAGCAAAAATATTTCAAATGTCCTATAATAGTAATTTATGTAACAAGTGCACTAACAAGTTTGGAAATTTTGATACGCAATCACAGGAGTGAAAAAATACCTTAATGCTTCAGTGACATTTATTAATTCGTTTTTTCAAATAAATTAATTATCACTTTGCGTTATACGTAGAGATGAGTTCGAAAAACCTTTTAATATATATATATATGTTATATATATATTTATATATATATATATATATATATATATATATATATATATACATATACATTGACATACACAGCCATTTTTGTTACATCATGTTGAATTCGTACCAGTTTATCCCGTTCTCTATGTTTTCAGCGGGCTGTTCTCCTTTTAGGACTACCCTGCAAAAAATTGACATTTGACGCGTTTCACAGTTTGTCAAAATATTTAGTTTGTTTAATACATATAATAAAAAAAAGGTTTAAGCCACTTACTTACACCACTGTTTTCACTTTTTTTTCATTTTTTATAATACTTAAAATTATTGAAGATCTATGCCATGACATCCAAAAACTAATCCCCTTGAAACGTTAACTTAGGTTTGGTGCTAATCCTATCTAGCTATCCACCGCAAAATCTTGTTTTTAAAAATACATTTTCGTAATCTAAGGACTCTAAAACGACATAAAACCCCAAGTTATATTTTTCGTAAATTTTTGCAATTCTAATACTATTTTTTTAACCAATAACGTTAATCATATTTTGATACATTCTCCGATCGTAGACCGACCTGGTTTAGAATTTTAGAATAATACAAATTGTGTTGTTTTTCAGTTTCTTTGATAAAATGAAGTAATCATTACGTGTCAATCCGATATGTTGATATGAATTTTTAACTATACCGCAAACACCAAAGAAAGCAAAACTAATAGGAAGGATTCAGAGAAATCCGAAGGTTTTAAAATATCTCAGGATGTGAATTTTTTAATTTCATATACATCATACATTGGAAGTAGAGATGGGCTTTAAGAATATTCAAAATCCAAAAAATAGTATAGGGGAATACTTCACTAGTAAACACAAATAATTAACAAAACAAAAAAGGAGATTACTCTATGGCCATTAGTAAAAACACAATATCACACGGCTATTCCGAAGCAAGCTACTAAAAACTAAAAATATAAAGAACATTACGCCATGGCAGCCACTGCAAGTCCTTTACCCCGGAACTTTCAATATTATGAATCTTTCCTTTTATTAGGAACAGTAAAGTCTCTCCTAATTTAGTTCAGTATATAGTCATTTAGTAACACGTATATACTGTCTTTTCAAACATTTTTATTGGGCGGCATTTTGTTTCATCATATCGAATTGAAATAAATATTTAACCAGTTTTTACCCATGCCACACTTGATTTTTGCGCAAATTAATCAAATAAGTAGTGTTTAAAATGTTACCAGTTAATTTCTATGTAACACAAAATTTTTGTGCAAAATTTAAGGTAAATTGGATAATTAGTTTTTTAGTAATAATGTTTTTAACGTTTCACTGGGACGTCATCTTGTTCCGGCATATTGGATTCTTACTACAATATTACCAGACCATCTCCATATTACCCTTAATTTTTGACTAAAATTTGTCAATCTGGTAAGTAGTTTTTAAGCTATGCTGGAACTGACATACAGACCGAAAGACGAGCCAATCGAATTGAAAAAACATATTTTTTGGCATCTAGGGACGCTAAAACGTAAAGATATGTAAAACCTGAGATGGTGATTTTTTTTCGATTACACAGATTTTATTTGGCCACCATTTTACTCCGCCACAATTAGTTATGACAAACAATTTGAAATCAATCCACTCAGTAGTTTTTCGGGCGGAATTTTGAATAATTCTTTTAAGCGACCATTTTATTCCACCATCTTGCATTCGTACCAAAATGTTCCAGTTGTTTCCTATATAATACCTGATTTGTGCAAAATTCGAAATAAATTGTATAAGTGGTTTTTAGTAATAATTTTTTTAACATTTCACTAGACGACCATTTTGTTTCGCCATATTAGATTTTTACCAAGATGTTAACAGGACATCCCCATATGACCTTTAATTTTTGACCAAAATTTGAAGTCAATCGGGTAAGTAATTGTTTAGCTACGCCGCCAACAGACAGACAGACCGACAGCATTGAGAAAATGTTTTTCGGCATTTAAGGACCCTGAAACGTAAAGATCTGGAAGAATCTCGCAGGGTGATTTTTTCACGGTTACTCTTCCTAAACTCTTATTTTGTCTAAAATGTTATTTAAGTTACCGGTACGATTAACTATTTACGAGGAGCACTCATTAAATATATTATGTAATGTTTCTATTTATTTTATTCAAGGATACTACACGCACCTGAACATCAAAATTCCAAAACACATTATTCATCTGTAAAATAAAATTAATGATGTTTTTATTGTTTTTTATTATTGAAAAAGTATTATTAGAAAATATTTCTCCGAAGAATTTATTTATGCATATATATTTTCCTATTATTAGTTAAATATATTCTGCTTATTTCATGTTTTTTAACACTGGTAGTGTAAAGATGAAATCGTGAAGTACTAATGGAATAATGCCTTCAGGGGAAAAGTAATTTTGAAATAAAGGTTTGTCATTGGTCAGATTCAAATAATAAAGTGGTGATAGTGCTTTAATTTAATAATTGCTAAATAATAGCAGAAGTGCTCTTAGAAGCTAGTGAATTATCTTAAGTTGTTTTAAATTCTATTTAATGCCTTATTTCAGATAAGATTAGAAATAGGTAACATATAGAGGCTCAAAAGTGAAGAAAGTGTCCGTATTATCTCAAAGAGAGAGATAATGTAACAAAATAAAAAATATACACGAAGTCTAGGCCTTACTGAAAAATAAGTTTATAAATTATGAATAAGTGATATGTTTCACCATAACGAGCATCATCAAACATAATAAGAACATACATTACAACAAAAATACAATTAAATAATATATAACATTACTATAAAACAATACACATTTTACAAAGTACATAAGTAAATAAACATAACCAAACAAAGAAAATTAAGTACGAAATAACACTAAGCTTAAGCGACTAATCAGAGAGGTCGATGTAAAGTTATAGAAAAGCGATAGACTAGAATGAAAAAAGAAGATATTATTCTGGTCGAACCTGCCTAACTGTCGTAAAACACACCTGCAACCAATAAAAAGAAGAATTAGTAAAAATGACAGAAAAGACTTAGAGGTTATACAAAGTTAGAATAATATGGTTATTCTTTCCAAATTTTGTTAAAAATCAAATGAGAGTCAAAATTAAACGTTTCATTTACATAGATAAGGATGGGGCTCTTTTTAGCTTTTGTTATTTCCATCTTTTCCAATAGATCCAACATCTCACCTTTATCGGATTCGTGAATTATATTTACATTTTCAGATATGGAAAAACGACGTTTTGATGATAACAAATGATTCGCAAAGGCTGATTTTGTATTAGAATTATCTGTATTTTGATGTTTTGTAATCAAGCTGAGGTGTTCCTGGATCCTTGTCGAAAATTTTCCTACCTGATTGTCCCACGTAAACATCCGGACACTGTGCAAAGAATTAACAAATTCTAAAAATTGTTACAATTCTGGTTCACTACCTTTCCAAACAATACAAATATCATCCACGTACCTTTTATAGCTTACCAGATGATCTGAAAACGAGCTATTCATTATTTTCTTTTCTAAGTTGTTCATGAAAATTTACCCTAAAAATGGTGAAAGGCAAGAACCCACCGAATATTGTCGAAAATATCTATTGTTAAGTCTAAAAAAGTTTATTAGGTCAGATATGAAGATAGCCAGTAAGTTTCTGTGTTTTAATAATTTTTTGGTTAACTTAATGCATTCAAGTGGGGGAATGCTAGAAAAGAAATCAGTTTACGCATTTTACTTTACGACAATTAGTCAGGTTCGTCCGGAATAATCTCTTGTTATTACCTTTTCTTTTTTGAAAGAAAACAGTTTACTCACTGTACTTTACGGCAGTTAATCAATGTCGTCCAGAGTAATCAATTTTTTTTATTCTGGCCTATCGCCTCTCCATCATAAATTTACATCGACGTCTCTGATTGGTTGCTCAAGCGTAGCCTTGTTTCGAACTGATTTTTTTCTTTGTTTGGTTATGTTTATTTACTTATGTACTTTGTAAAATGTGTATAGTTTTATGATGATGTGATACACTATTTAATCTATATTCCGGTGTAATGTATGTTTTTTCAGGTCTGATGATGCCCGTTAGGGCGGGAAAAACATGTCAGGCTCAAATAACAATTACACTGCATTCACTGTACAGTCAAAAATTAAAAAAAAATCCAAAGACCGAATCAATACCTCAGTAAACTCCGTTTACCGATACTATAATGTCCACTATTGCCTTTTTGACTTCTTCCCATTGAAAGTAATATTTCATATTTTTATGCTGAATTATTAGTTTACTATGCTATACAAAATACCATAAATGCTAAGATGAAGAAATAAACATATAAATACTATATTTGCTTTTGAATCTTTTGTTATTAACGGTCTGCTATGCTGCTAGCAAGTTATAGTGGAAGGAGGGACACACCAAGAAAAGTAAAACTAATAGGAATGATTCAGTGAAATGCGAACAGGATATGTACTAGCGGTGGGCACAAATGGAATAAAAACTGTCGAATTATTCGATAGTTGCTGCTTATTCGAATTATTCGATAGTTGAAAACTGTTCATTCTTTTAACACGTATTACTATGTATTAGTAACTAACCACCAAATGAATAGATGGAAATAACTTTCATTCGAATACATTTTACTGACACATTCATCATGTTTGTTCGAATGATTTTTGCCGACAATGTTGCAGCATCTATTGACGAATAAAGTTGCAACACTTAGGCTCACTGGGGCCCATTGTGCTATCCCTTCAAGAGAGCGTATCAGGCCAAGAGCCCACTCCTTGTTAGAAAGGAAAGGACCCAAGCAAAGCAGTCTAGCGTTAACTAAAGCATCACATCCACAGACTAGATACTCGGTGGTTTCATCTACCTCAGCTCAAAAGCTACAGTATGGATCGTTGTCGAGTCCAGTCTTATGCAAGTAATATTTCAACAGGCAGTGTCTAGTTAGGACCCCGATAATAGTTCTAAGTTGGCCTCTGTTTAGACTCTATAGAGGCTATAAGGGCCTGATATGAAGACCTTAGACTGTCTGAAATCTGCTAGCTCGTTCCTTTCAGCACGGAATTCCTCGACAGTGCGATTCTTAGTCCTAGCCTTGACAGCTGAAGGAGCAATTCCAAGAGCAGGTTCCGGCCCAGTGAAAGCAGTGTTACTACCTTCCTGAACTAGCTGATCCGCCCCCTCATTATCTCCAATGCCCTGATGGCCAGGCACCCAAATGAGGCTAACCCTATTGGACTTACACAGCCTCTCAAGGGCTCTCCTTCATTCAAGTTGCGAATTGACCCTGTTCGAGAACAGAGCCTTAATCGCGGCTTGACTATCACAGCATATATAGATATGCTTGCCGTGATATCCTCTGGAAAGATTTTCCTGTAGGCAGTCCAAGATTTCGTTGGTTTATTCGTTAAAGGACAAAATATTTAAAATCAGTTTTCCTTAGCTTTAAATATTTTCTGTTGGGCGCTTTGTTTTTTAATTATTTCTGTTTTGATGTGGAAGAAGTATGATAGTGAACAATAATATATATGATAAATATTAAATTTTAGAAGGAATAATTTAATAAATGTGATACACCCGCAAATATTTTCTCGTTCTCGTAATTAAAAGAAATATTAAATATTTCTAAAAACAAACTGTATTTTCTTTAAATTTAAGGGGTATTCTGGTAACTTTTCTTTTTCTATTCTTTTTTTTTAGAATTAGTAACGAAGGATAAGTTAAAAACTTAGTTTTAAAGACAATAAGCGTTCACGTACAGACTTTAACTTTTGTTTTAGTATTAATCATTAGACACTAGAGTTCGTTTTTCTGCAAGGTAGGTATTGTAAAGTATCTAAGTTTATTGTTTTTTACTTTGAATTTTATATTTTGATTTTACAAATCAAGATGTCTCTTTTAATCTAGTCAAGAATGTAAACACGGCCAGTCTTTAAAAAAGGTAATTACTAAAATTACGGATAAAACTAAAGAAAAGGAAAAATAAGAGAGAGATAATTTTTAATTTTGTTTACGTATCATGGCGCAGGCGACGGCTAAGACCAACACGATGTCGCTTCAAACGCATGACTCAAGGAAAGGTTGTCACGTGGCGGATTATTTACGCGGTTGTCAAGTTTAATACAATGTCTTTAGAGAAACTAAATGATAAACTAATCAGTATGTTTTGTATAACTCATTATAACGTGTTTCGACATTTACAGTTACGGCTTATATATCAATTGGTAGAATCGAAATATCAATTGGTAGAATCGAAAATATAAAATCGGTAAACTTCCTTTACCCGGAACTTCCCTTATTATGACTATTTCCTTTTATTAGGACTAACGAGTGTAAACCAATTTGGTTCAGTACATAGTTATTTAGGAACACATATATACTGTTTTTCAAACATTTTTATTGGACGCCATTTTGTTCCAAAATATTGGATCTCTACTAATATTTTACCAGTTTCTTCCTATGTCACACTTAATTTTGGGCATAATTTAAAATGAATTCAATAAGTAGTTTTTACGTTGATACACACCGCGATTTTGTTACATGATGTTGAATTCCACCAGTTTATCAATTGAACAATGAATAAGAAGATATTTTGACATTAAATGTTATTTAGCCGCCATTTTGATCCGCTATCTTGAATTCGTAACACGACTGATTTTTTTAAATATTTTATTAGGCGGCCATTTTGTTTTGCTATCTTATATTCATACCAAAATGTTACCAATTCATTCTTATATAACACTTGATTTTTTTGCAAAATTTGAAATAAATTGGATAATTAGTTTTTTTAGTAATAAGTTTCATTCCAGTCATCCCCCTATATGAGCCCTAATTTTTGTCCAAAATTTGGAGTCAATCTGATAAAACTGGATAAAGTACCATAGTTTTAATAGTTTATCTTTATACTACAATTAGTTAAGGTACACAATTTGAAATCAGTTCATTAAGTAGTTTTTTCCGGCTGAATTTCTAAATATTTTATTAAGTCGCCATTTTGTCCCGCCAACTTGTATTCGTACCAAAATTTTACCAGTTGATTCCTACATAATACTTGGTTGAGATAAATTGGATAATAATTTCATTAACGTTTCACTAGGCAGCCATCTTGTTCCGGCATATTGGATTTTAACCAAAATATTGCCAGGTCATCGCCATATGAGCCTTAATTTTTGAGTAACATTTTAATCCAATCTGATGAGTAGTTTTTAAGCTATGCCGCGAACTGACAGATAGACAGACAAACCGACAGACGGACTTAATAAAACATATTTTTAGCATCTAGGGACGCCAAAACGCGAATATATGTTAAACCCTGAGGTGATTTTTTTTACAAAAATTTTATTTGGCCGCCATTTTGTTCCGCCATCTTGAATTAGTACCACACTTTTACTATTTCATTTCTATACTACAATTAGTTATGGCACACAATTTGAAATCAGTTTATTAAGTAATTTTTTCAGGTTGAATTTTTAAATATTTTATTAAACCGCCATCTGGTTCTACCATCTTGGATTCGTACCAAAATTTTATCAGTTTATTCCTATATAATACTTGATTTTTGTGCAAAATTTGAGATAAATGGGATATGCAGTTCTTTAGAAATATTTTTTTTTAATATTTCACTAGGCCGCCATTTTATTTTGAAATATTGGATTTTTACCAAAATATTACCAGGTTATCCCCATATGACTCTTAATTTTTGACCAAAATTGGAAGTCAATCGGGTAAGTAGTTTTTTAGCTATGCCGCGAACAGTCCGACCGACAGTTAGACAGACAGACAGATAGACCGACGGAATCGAGAAAACATGTTTTCGTCATCTAGGGACCCTGAAACGTAAAGAACTGAAAAAATCTCGGAGGGTGATTTTTTCATGATTACAATACTTCCCTTTTCTCCTCGATCCAACTATACCCACATAACTTCAAACTTCAAATAAAAACACAATATCGCAAGGCTATTTCGAGGTAAGAGACTAAAAAATAAAAACAACATTACGCGATGGCACGCCACTGCAGACAAAAACAAACATCTTTTTTACAATTTTAAAAATATAAAATTTAGCATTCCCCCAGTGCCCCCTGGTTACGTTACTGTAAATAACATTTAACATAAACTACGGTCGTTGTTTACGTCGTATTACGAACGCCGACGTTGGGTGACATTTAAAACAAATTTAGTTGTGGATTGTGGACGTCCTTTTCACTCACTCTTCGTAAACTCTAATTTTAAACTGTCTAAAATGTTATCAAGTTACCGGTGCGAAATATTTACGAGGAACACTCATTAAATATTATGCATTGTTTTTATTCATTTTATTCAAGGATATTACACGCACCTGAACATCTAAATTCCAAAACACATTATATATCATCTGTAAAATAAAATTGATGATGTTTTTAATGTTTTTTATTATTGAAAAAGTATTAGTAGAAAATATGTTCTGAAACAGCGACGCAAGGGAGAGGTAAGGTAAAATCTAGCCTGTTTCCTCTATATGCATAGGCGGGTCTAAATACGTTAGCTGAAATATTAAAAAATAGAATATAGGAATTTTGTGTATTAGTGTATATAAATCTAGCCTGTTTGCTGTCTATTCATAGGCTTGCCTAGAACTTTAGCTAGAATATTGAAAAATAGAGTTTAGGAATTGTGTATTAGTGTATTGCCACATAATTAGAAGAAAAAGTTTCCCAAAATATCTATCTAGATAATGCATAACATTTTAAAATCGTTTTTAATTTTTTAAGAATATAGGTTTATATATTTAGATAAAGAAAAAAACGTAATCAACTAATAATGGACTCACATTTAATAAGCTATTTTCTACTTCTCTCCTAAAAGCCCAATAATTGTAATCGTTAAGAAATCGCCCTTCCAAGTTTTTGCAGATCTTTATGCTTTAGGGTCCTCGTCGATGCTAAAAAAAACATGTTTTCTCAGTTTCATCGATCTGTCGGTTTTCACAACATAATGAAAAACTTTATCCGATTGACTTAGATTGATAGATAAGCGTTTATTTATATTCCAAAATATAACAAATAGGTATACAAAAAAAACCCAATGGATGTGGAACAATGTCAGCAAGTAGTATTACAATTACTAATAGCGGCATATATAAAATACCTTGCTTTTTTTCCTGCATCTTAGAATCTATCATCATATCACAAATACCTAGAATCACGAGTTAACTACCTATCTAGCTGCATTGAAAATAATTTTAGATTAAGAGAAAAAAACAAAAACAAACATAACAGTAAGATAAAAATACTCAGTTTCACATTTGTACTTACCGATTCTACAATTACAGATAAAAATACATATATTTACAGGTTAAAATACTTATGTCTAGTGTGGCAACAATAATAAGTCATAGGGAGAGAAAAATTCGTTATATTATTTCATTTTTGTCAGAAGCAAAGTATTGTGTAAAAGGCCTTTTTACATAAGAATTTTCTTAATACATTTTTTAATTGGGAATTCAAATTTTTTTTGTAAATATGTGAAATTATGTTTATCAGAAAGCAGGTACTGATGGAGAGACACAATATAATGCATTGGAGATATAAGTACATCCATGACATAAGAAAATATCGTCAAGAAGGTCGAAATATTGTTTATATTGATGAAACTTGGGTAGATAATGACTTGACCTTTAAGAAGCGCTGGCAGAGGGAAAATGTTTTTTCTGGTGGGATATTGGTGCCTCTCATTAAAGTTATTAAAAAGATCTCCATTATTTGAAACAAACACAGTCCAAGATATACATACTAGTAAGAGTTAAAATATTATTTCCAATAAATACTTTTCTACAACTATCCTGCAGTTTTAATTTTAAAATAGAATGAAGATCCCTTTTTTGCAAAACAGAGATTCTAGCAACATCAACTGAATTTTCGCAAAAGATAAGGCGATATCTGATACTCGATTGAATAAATTCATGATAGGCAGATAGAGCAGCATCCTGACCAACCCTCTCAGCCACAATTTTTAAGATATAACAGTACTTAGAAACTTTTAAGGCCACACTACTTCTGTCTATTTCAACTCCCAGAAAAGATACGTTTTCCTTTGATATTAACTGTTCATTATTGTACAAAATATTGAAATCATTATTTACTTTATTTCCTAAAAGTTTTTCAGTTAAGGGTCCTATGGAGATGAACTGGCAACATTTTGGTAAAAACACAATATAGTGGAGCAAAATGGCGGCGTAATGAAATGTGTAAAAAGCTACTACTAAAAAACTACTTATCCAATTTATGAAATGTGGCAAAAAATCGAGTATTACGTTCAAATGAACTGTAAAGTTTACGTACGATAATAGGATGGCCTAACGAAATATTTAAAAATCAGCCTGGAAAACTACTTATTAAATTGATTTGAAATGTTTTACAAGAGTTAAGTGTAATAGAAAGATAAACGCGTAGAATTGTGATACGAATCCAAGATGATGGATACAATGGCGGCCTAGTAAAATGGTAACACCCAGGTATGAATCCAAGATGGTAGAAGAAAATGAGGCTTAATAAAATATTTAAAAAAACTTAAATTAAGCCCAAATAAGCTGAAGTAATAATGTTAATAAAAATATTTGGAAATACAGTGTATATTGGTTACTAAATGATGGGCGAAACTAAATTGGGTCACACTTCCCTATTCCTTGTAAAAGGAATCATAACCAGGGAAGGAATTTAAAGTAAAGGAAATTTACCGATTTTTTAAAAATTTCAAGTAAATTATGTGATAAAATTTATTAACCAAAGGTAACAGGGATTAAATGTATTAAAATTATTTACTATATCAATATTTGGGTATAAGTTTATTTGCAAAATCAAACAATGGGATTAACTTGACGTTTCGCCTATCTTAGTAGGCGTTCTCAAATATTGCTCATTCCTTTATTATTTTTTTTTGTATATATGGCTTTCCTTACCTATCTACAATTAATTTAAAAAACATTTAGTGGTCTAATTATAAAATGACATTTACAATTTTTCTAAAACTGATTTAAAATTTTATACTATTGACAATAATTATTACAAAATTAATAAACTAAGGTTACATACCTCGAAAAATACATGTTGATTATTTATTTATATTTGAATGATAGGTAGCAAGTTAGTGGTTTGCCAGGCAACTCATGGCACAGTTTTAGGTAAAAAAGGTGTTCTTATCGTAGTACGTTTTTTTTTGAGGAATTTAAAGATAATTTTTTGCATTTTTTTAATTTAAACCTTAGAGTAGAATCAGACATTCACAATGATATACTACATTTTAAAAATAATGGGTTATAATATAAGCCATTATTTTTAATATTATTATTATTAATATTATAAAAGTTAAAACTATACTAAAATATCAAATTGTGGTATATTTGACTTAAATTTGTTATGTCTTGTTTGTCATTTACTGCATTTTTTTCTTTTTTATGTGAATCATTTCTTTGATAATTAATTTCTGATACAGGTTAACTTCCTCAATGATTTTGGTTTCAGAAAAATTAAATTCGTGTTTTGTGCTTTTTTCATGTTTGTGTAATGCAGTGGATGCATTATTTGTATACTTATACCCTTTTATTCTATTTTCTAAAAGTTGGGTTGTCATACCAATATATTTCATAGGGCAGTTTAAACAAGGTTCAAATACGAGATTGGATTTTTTATTTTTGGGAATTTTAGTTTTTAATTTTGTAAATAGGGAGCCTATCAGGTTTTGGGCTTTATGACACACATTTATGTTATATTTTCCTAAGATATGTTTTAATTTTTTAGATAATTGAGATGTGTATGGCATTGCAATATATTTTTTTTGCGTATTATCTTACGTTTTCGTTATGATTGTTATAATATATGTACGTCCTTTGTTTGATAATTTTTTTTATCAGTTTTTCTGGGAAATGATTTGCATTCAAGGTTTCTTTAACTTTATTAAGGGCTTCAGGACGGTATTCTGGTGACGTTAAAGATATGGCACGGTCAACTAGTCCAATCACAACACTTCTTTTTTGTTTGTATGGATGGTGGGAATTGAAATTAAGATATCGTCCAGACCAAGTTTCTTTTGTAAACCATTTAGTTTTTAAATTATTTTCTTTTTGTCTTATTATAGTAAGGTCGAGAAAATTTACTATATTATAAAATACTTTGAGAGCTTGTCAAAATGTTTGTCAAATATTACAGGTAAAAACACTTATTACATAAAAGACTCATTTACATTTAAACATTTTCTAGATAAAGTAACAATACCACCAAATTCAAAGTTAATATTACTAGATGTAATTTCTTTGTATACTAATATACCAAATGAACTCATAGTTAGTGCTATAAAAGGCAAATGGAATATTTTAAAAAATTTTACAACTCTAACTCAGCCTGAATTCTTAGAAGCCTTACATCTTATAATGTCAAATAATTATTTTCAATACAAAAATCAATTTTATCAACAACTTGATGGATGTGCTATGGGCTCACCTATTTCCTCTACAATCGCACAAATAGTTATGGAATACCTAGAAGAGGAAGTTCTTGAAAAATTTAATTTTAATATTACTTTTTTAAGAGATATGTAGATGATTGTTTAGCATCAGTTCCAGAAAATAAAATAGAAGAACTATTTTTCGCATTCAATAATTTCCATCCGAAACTTCAGTTCACTCTTGAAGTTGAATCAGAAAACAAAATAAATTTTCTCGACCTTACTATAATAAGACAAAAAGAAAATAATTTAAAAACTAAATGGTTTACAAAAGAAACTTGGTCTGGACGATATCTTAATTGCAATTCCCACCATCCATACGAACAAAAAAGAAGTGTTGTGATTGGACTAGTTGACCGAGCCATATCTTTAACGTCACCAGAATACCGTCCTGAAGCCCTTAATAAAGTTAAAGAGACCTTTCCAGAAAAACTGATAAAAAAATTATCAAACAAAGGACGTGCATATATTATAACAATCATAACGAAAACGTAAGACAAGATAATACGCAAAAAAAATATATTGCAATGCCATACACATCTCAATTATCTGAAAAATTAAAACATATCTTAGGAAAATATAACATAATTGTATGTCATAAAGCCCAGAACCTGATAGACACCCTATTTACAAAATTAAAAACTAAAATTCCCAAAAATAAAAAATCCAATCTCGTATATGAAATTCCTTACTGCCCTATGAAATATATTGGTATGACAACCCAACTTTTAGAAAATAGAATAAAAGGGCATAAGTATACAAAGAATGCATCCACTGCATTACACAAACATGAAAAAAGTACAAAACACGAATTTAATTTTTCTGAAACCAAAATCACTGATGAAGATAACCTGTATCAGAATTTCAAAAATTTTCAAGCAAAAAAGCACAAAACACGAATTAAATTTTTCTGAAACCAAAATCATTGATGAAGATAATCTGTATCAGATTTTTAAAAATTAAAGAAAAAATAATTAAAAAAAGGGTTACCAAGTTTATAAATAAATATATTGAAGTTGATCGGTTTCAGTATGGTTTTATCAAACATAGTAGTACACTTAGTGCAACCATGGACTTTGTCGACTGTATATCTCGATCATTGGATGAGGGTCTTATAGTAGTGGCGGTATTTATTGACCTGCGAAAAGCATTTGATGTCGTCAGCACTGAAATATTATTGAGAAAGTTAAGGCATATGGATTTCAGGGGAACTATGTACAATCTAATAAAGTCATATTTAATAGGTAGAAAGCAATATGTTAGGCTAGGTGATGTTTGTAGTAATATATGCTTTAGTGAGTATGGAGTGCCTCAGGGTTCGGTTCTGGGACCCCTATTGTACATATTATATGTGTTGAATCTGAGATGTGTAGGACTTAAAGCAAAGTATTTCACTTTTGCTGATGATACGGTTTTGATCTATACAGGTGGGAGGGAAGGGACATTAAATGATACTGTAAACAGTGACGTAAACCTTTATTTGAATTGGTTATATTATAATAAACTCAAAATAAACATTGACAAAACAAATTTTATTATCTTTAAGCAAAAAAATAAACATATACAAAATCTTACTATACAAATAAATAACATAAAAATAAATGAAGTACAACACATAAATTATTTGTGCCTTCAAATTGATAATAACCTAAATTGGGCCAATCACATTGATCACATATCTTCAAAAATAATTTTCATGGTTCCAATTATATTCAGGTGCAGAAACTATCTTACCAATAAAACTAAGCACAGTATCTATAATGCCTTCTTTCTGTCACATTTCAGATATTTATTGCCAATATGGGGGTCGTGTTGTAAAACCAACTTTGACTCAGCCCAAATTCTTCAGAACAAGGTTCTGAAAATGTTATTTAAGTATGACAGATTAACTAACACAGATAGATTGTATAATGAACTTTGCATCCCTAGACTTAGTATTGTATTAGAATTAGAACAAATTAAAATTATGTTTAAAATATTAAATAAAAGGCAAATGTCAAATATTAATATTGTAATGTCCAATAATATACATAGTCATGATACTAGATCTCAAAATAATATTTATCAATTATATTCTAGAACTAATATAGACTTAAATAATCCTTATATTTTATCTTCTAAAGCATTCAACAAGGTACCAGAAAACATAAGAAATATTCAAAATTATAGGTTATTTCTGTGGCAATTAGTTAAAAGGTCATAAGTCATTTTTTTCGAGTTTTGACATTTGACTATATTCTTATAGAAAAAATTCAGGCGAATTGAATGGTAAAAATGGTATAGGTAGATTTACGTCTGAAATATGCTTAAAAAGGGTGAAAATATTAGGTGTTTTAAGAATGCACATGATTCGGTTTGATTTAAAGGCAATAAGTAAACTTATTTGCCTGAAAATTTTGGTTCTGTGTCAATAAAAATGGCATATGTATTCTTAAGTACAGATCTTTAAAAAACTTAGAGGCATAAGTTAATATATTACTTTTTTTCTAAATAACGCGAAACAGAAAAAGAAAATTAAAAGGGCATATGTCTACTTTTGCAAACTACAGGTCACTGAAACTATATCTTATATACACTTATGACCTTTAAACGGGAGTAACACTATTATATTAAGTCTACTTATATCCTTTTTACTGGATAGGCCGAAACTATTTTACGCGCCATTTTCTTGACATAACCTTAGTTCACAGTTTTATGTTTAGTTTGTGGTTGTGTTATAATAATTTGCATTGCAATCAATAGCTTACTGTGTTATTATTATTATATTAAAAGAAAAATGGTGAAATATAGAGGTGGGAGATCACAAAGAATTTTAGATGCATGCCGGCGTCTATCATTCGAAAGTGGTAAGTTTAATTTGCCAAACGTATTCTTGATGCTAAAGCAATGGTGTTATGCCGTAGGAACTCATTCTAACAAACATGCAGTCAAGGAACAAACATGTATTCTAAATTCTGTATCCCAATTTATACCAGAATCTAGTCCAATAGAAGTCCCAGGTAAGATTTGTATTTTATACGAATAACGTGAATAGTGACTTCGTAAAACAATATAGGTATTGGATAGTTTTACGCAGGGCCGGATCTAGACCTTTAACCACCTTTCTGTGAATTTTTGTTCTGACGCCTCTGTTACTTAATATTAGGAGGGTATATAGAATTTTGTTCCCGGAGGAGATCTGAGTTTACAATTTTTGTTGTGTCAGCATCGTCGATTTTTAGCGTTTTATTTGCTCTACGCGAAAGCCTTAGCTAAACTTCTCAACTATAGGGGAAGTATAATAGTTGTATCACCAGAGACAGTTTGGAAAGCTGTCACAAGAGTAATAAACTTATAGTTTTTTCTAATAATACCTACCTGTATAGAGTGCCAACCGGATCGCAAAAAAATGGCAAAAAATGGCTTTCAGCAAATATTTTCGAAATTATCGCAGACAGAGCAAAATTTTATAATTAAAAAATATAGAGCAGATTTTCCCCTATAAAAAAACATTTACGTCCTCACAATTTTGCGAAAATTGGGTCTGAAATTAAAATAGTTTGTCGAAATTATGCTATTTTATGTAGCCACGCATGTCTTATTTCCGAGCGTATTTAGAATTTAAAATAAAAGTAATTTTTACGTCAATTATTGTAACATTTGTCCCGGGCTTGCTAATAGATTTAAAATTTTTTCTCGAAAAGAGGGCAGAGGAGCATCAATAAATAATTAATAATAAATAATTAAATAAATTTATTTCGAAAAAGGCATTTCCGGGCATATGTTTCTATAAACTTTTTTAGCTAAATAGAACTAAAAACATTTCTTTTGAAGTCTTCTCAATATTAGCGTGATATTAGCAGAATTTAAAAAAAAATCCCAAAATCTGCAGCTAAAAATTGGTACTTTAATTATTTTAATTTTTCACAGATTTTTTTAAATTTTATTTTAGAGAAAAAGATTAAGTATAATGTTGACGAATTACTCGTGGCTCAGCCTGTTCCTAATGAACATCGAACGTATTATGACTCCTTAGATGATCAAGATGCCACTGGGCCTGTAGCATTAACAGTAGCAATGGATGAACTGGTAACGGGTAATATTTTCTTGAATGACTGAATATTGTACATAAAATATGAACCATAATGGGTGGGTTAATTTGCATGTACTCCTGAAAAATTTTTGAATGGTTTGGAAATGATTTGCATTAAATCTGGGTTTTTAAGTTACGAAACGGAAGAAATAAAATAATTAGCAACAATTCTTAATGTGTTTTTAAAAAAATAATATAGAGAGGCCAAAAAACATACTGATTTAATTTTTTTATTTTAAAGTATAATAATAAAAAAAATAATTGGCTTAAAACACTTTTGCAATTTTTTAGATTTTCTATTAAATTTAATCGTGGGAAATGTTACATTCTAGGCATATACCTTCAAGATGTTCGCCCATCGTGTAGTTACGAGGACAGAAGTGATGCTGAAGGTCTTACAAATAATGACGAAAATATGGAAATTATACAAGCTAGTACAACAAAAGAAAATTACAATATACGATATGCCCAAAATGAAGAAACAATGTTTGACGAAAATATAACCCAAAACTGTGAGAACCAAGAGATAAACGACGCAGATCAAAATCTTGTAAATTGTAGTACAGATGCAAATCTATCTACACTTAATCGTAACACCGAAAATCAGGAACCGGAAAACGAAGTTCAAGAAAACAACTACGAAATTGATGATAATGTAAAACAAAATTTAGATTATCTTGGTATCACTGAATATACGATTAGTATGAATCAATCTACATCTGATCATAACAACGAAAACCAGGATCCGGATAAGCTTGTTCAAGAAAACAGCTACGAAAGTGATGATAATGTAGAACAAGATCCAGATTATACTGGTAGCATTGAAGATAATATAAGTGTTACTCAATGTGATAAGATTAAACCACATGCGATAAAAAATGTTACAGAGCGAAAATTAAATCGAAACACGGGTAAATCGTATTTAACGGCAAAAGGTAAAACAGTGCCTTCCAGAAAACTAAAGCCATTAAGAGACAATTGCAGAAGTAAATGTAAAAATAATGTTCTTACCGATAACATAAGGCAAATGATTTTCGACGAATATTGGTCTTTGGGTAGTCATGATCGGAGAGTGTCTTTTATAGCAGGTCTAGTAGGCGTTCAGGAAAAAAATATTACGAGAAAAAAAATTGAAGGTAGGCCCACTAAGAATAGGGTCAACACTTACAAATATAAGTTTAATATACAAGGCGAAGAGGTAAGTGTTTGCAAAACTTGTTTCTGTAATACGATTGGTGAGACAGAAAAATTTATAACTTGTGCAATGCAAAACAAATTGTCATCGATAAGCGGTATTACCCATGAAGATCTAAGAGGTAAAGCAGCACCCTCCCATAAAACCCCGCAATATAAGAACGATGAGGCAATAAAACATATACAGTCGTTTCCTGCTTATAAGAGTCATTACTCTAGAAGGCACACTAACAAAAAATATCTTTCATCTGAATTAGACATAAGCATTATGTATAAATTATACTGTGAGGAGTACCCAGAAAAACCTGTTTCAATTAATATTTATTCTCGGCTATTTCATACTTTGGACCTAAAGTTTAAAAAACCAAAAAAAATGTGATACTCTTAAAGCTCGAGAAAAGTATGCAGATAGTGAAAATGAGAAGACACAATATCGGCGAGAGTGGGAAGAACACCAAGCTGCGTCTGACATTGCATACAACTCTAAAGCAATGGACAAACAAAAAGGGCTTTTATATAAATCTTCAGTAACTTATGCTTTTGATCTTCAGCAAGTTCTACCTACGCCCTTTTTAACAACTAATAAGATGTTCTATTTAAGACAGCTATCAACCTACAATTTAACAGTACACAACTGCATTGATGGCAAATCTAGCCATTTTATGTGGCCTGAATGTACCGGGAGTAGAGGTGCAAACGAAATTGCCTCTTGTCTCTATAGGTTTCTTAAGGACATACCTAATGGAATAGAGCACGCAATTTTTTATTCTGATACATGTGGCGGTCAGAATAAAAATATGATCGTAATGTCCATGTTTCAATATTCGATACATTTGCACCCCACTCTAAAAATAATAGACCACAAGTTTCTTATCCCTGGCCATACACACTTAGAATGCGACGTCGATCATTCTGTGATTGAAAGAGCCAAAAAAAAAATCTCCCATTGAAATTCACGTACCCAGAGATTGGTACCAGTTGGTGAGAAATGCTAGTAAAAAAAATCTTTTTTCTGTCTATCCAATGGAAAGTGAACATTTGTATGCATTTTCTGATATTAGCACCAAAGGACCACTTCAAAAAAAGGCTATTTTTAAACTAAAAGAAGTAAGCTGGTTAAGGTACACAAAAACTAGTACTGTTTCTTACAAAAACAGTTTACTCGAAGAAGAACCTTTTAAAGAAATTAGTTTCTTTAGAAAAAATCAGAATGTTTGCCATTTGGAAAATTTTCAGCTAACTCAACTATACGATCGTCCACGACCAATAAATTTAAAAAAAAAACAGAATCTTCTAGAAATTGTTGGTCTCTTAGATAAAGACGTGCAATCTTTTTACAGAGAACTGACAGTAGATAAAAAAGTTGAAGTGGATACCGATCCAGATGTCGACAGGTATCTTTCCGATGACGAATTTGAGTGATATTTCATTAATAGCCTTCAATATCAATTATTTAAACCAATTATTACTTTAAATGAAATTTTTGTTGCTTTAATAATGTTTATATTAGGGATAGGTTCAAATTTATTACTACCTGTTTCATAAGTTACTAATAAAAACTGAAGTTTCGAGAATTTTTATTTTTTATTTTAGATGCAGATGTAAACTTATGTTCCTTTTAGTGTGTAGTCTTATAAATATTACTAATACAAGTACACTTACTTCTTTTTTAGTAAAAAAATCATATATATATGACGCTGATATGTCGACGTATGACCATTTAAGTGATTGGTATATTTAGCCTTTTAACTAGATAAGTGGACTTATAACCTTTTAATGATGTTTGGTTTGCAATTAAATCGACATATGCCATTTTTATCAGTTAGTAAATGCGCAGTATATTACTAAAAAGGACATATATAGTAATATTTTAATATTAAGCAATGTTTCTCATCCAATTTAATTAACATATATTCTGAAATTTATATCTATAAGAAAAATTCCATAACTTGATTTCATTTTAATAAAAAACAATTTAAAATAACCTCAAATGAAAATAGTTAAAACTTTACCGCCATTTTCCCAAAATCTTAGAAAATTGACTTATGACCTTTTAATTATTTGCCACAGATTTGTTAAACATATTAAAGTATATTTAGGTATTAAGTGAATCTCTTTAATGTATTCAACACTAGTCATAGGTATTCTCGAGGCCAGAGCTTTTAGGCACTGATTAGAGAATTGTAAATTGTATTATACAAAGAGTTAGTGAAATAAATAATTGTTTTCAAAAAAAAATTATCAAAGAAATGATTCACATAAAAAAAGAAAAAATGCAGTAAATGACAAACAAGACATAAAAAATGTAAGTCAAATATACCACAATTTGATATTTTAGTATAGTTTTAACTTCGTCTAAGCCATTATTTTTAAAATGTAGTATATCATTGTGAAGGTCTGATTCTGCTCTAAGGTTTAAATTAAAAAATTGCAAAAAATTATCTTTAAATTCCTCAAAAAAAACGTACTACGATAAGAACACCTTTTTACCTAAAACTGTGCCATGAGTTGCCTTGCAAACCACTAACTTGCTATCTATCATTCAAATATAAATAAATAATCAACATGTATTTTTCGAGGTATGTAACCTTAGTTTATTAATTTTGTAATAATTATTGTCAATAGTATAAAATTTTAAATCAGTTTTAGAAAAATTGTAAATGTCATTTTATAATTAGACCACTAAATGTTTTTTAAATTAATTGTAGATAGGTAAGGAAAGCCATATATACCAAAAAAAAATAAAGGAATGAGCAATTTTTGAGAAAGCCTACTATGATAGGCGAAACGTCAAGTTAATCCCATTGTTTGATTTTGCAAATAAACCTATACCCAAGAAAGAAGTCCAATTAATATATACCGGGTTTAAGAAACAAATTGAATAATATATATATATATATATATATATATATATATATATATATATATATATATATATATATACATATATAATAACGCCCTTCATATCAGTTTTAGTTTAGTCCCAAAGATCTTTAGCATTTTATAAAATTTCAATAGGCTCAGAATTGTTTATAATATTAAGTTTTGTTTTACATAAACTGATAGAAAATTATTTACAAAAAATATTTTTCTTTATCTAAAAAACCAAAAGAGACGCAATCAATTTATTTGCATTTTTATTAAGTACCGTTCATTGGGTTTTTTGTGCAATGTTGAAAAATCCGATATGTAAATTACAGAGTGTTAATTTTAATAATGTACAAAAAACTAAAAAAAAATTGAGTCCGAACCTAATTTTTTTTTCTAGTCGTATACGAGTTTTAGGTTAGCCTTAGGTGCCTCTAGTACTGTGCAAAATTTCATTAAAATAGGTTTACTAGTGCCTGAGGTATTCAGTTTTAAAAATTTAGGAGGTTTTGACAAATAACCCTGTGTGTTAAAGATAAATTTAGAATTTTTTTATTTTCAAATATGAAAGGCCCTTGGTCCATACTAACCATTTCACTATGTTCATTTCTTCGTGAAACACCCTGTATATGTACAGTTCCTTCAAACAATTTTATTAAGCGCCATTTTGTTCCATCATATATAATTTAACACAATATTTTACGAGTTTCTGCCTAAACCAGTAAATAGGGTAAGTTTTTTTATTCTGATTTTTTAAGACCCCCATTTTGTTCTGTTATGTTGATTAAGATTTTAATATTTTTGAAAACAATTATTTAGCTGCCATTTTGTTTCCCCATCTTGGATTCGTACTACAAATTTACCAATTTATTTTTATATCATATTTATTGCTTGCACAAAATTTGAAATTGATCCAGTAAATAGTTCTTACAGGCTGATTTTCTGATTATTTTATTGGACCGCTATTTTGTTTTGCTATCTTGGATTCATACCAAAATGTTACCCGTTTATTTTTATGTAACATTTGATTTTTATGCCAAATTTGTGGTAGATTGGAAATAAGTTTTTTAGTAATATTTCCAAACTATCACCAGGTCATCCCCATATAATCCTAAATTGTTTTACAAAATTTGAAATTAATTGGGTAAGTTGTTTTGTAGCTATTTCGGGAACCGACAGATAGACAGGAAATCGTACCACAATTTCACCATTTTATCTATCGCTATATGTTAATTAAATATCGCACACCACTGGTCAGAAAACTCCGCCCGGCAGTGCAATTCTCCGATTTTAGACCCTGGCCCGTTTACAATTCAATCCAAGGCATCTTTTATCTTCGTCTTTCCCACGTGATCCACGCCGAAAATGCCTATTTCTCTCTGACAATAAATGATCGTTGAACGGGCCGGGGTTTTGAAATCTGTCAATGACAGGTATCCTGACTACGTTGACGTCTACCGATACCTATCAATATTATTTTTGGTATTTTATTTCGATTCCTGATCTGATGCATTAAAAAATAATTTGAACGGACCACATAACTAGAATAATTTTTTATCCGCATTCCTTTCACGCGTTCAGACTTGTGTGCCAGACTTTATTTATGCGTATATATTTTCCTGTTATTAGCTGAATATAATCTGCTTATTTCACGTTTTTAAAACTGGTAGTGTAAAGATGAAATCGAGAAGTACTAATGCTATAGCACCTTCAGGGGAAAAGTAATTTTGAAATAAAGGTTGTCATTTGTCAGTCTCAAATAATAAAGCGCTGATAGTGCTTTAATTTAATAATTGCTAAATAAGTGCAGAAGTGTTCTTAAAAGCTACTGAATTATTTTATTTGTTTTACATTTTATTTAATGCTTGATTTAATAATAATAATAATATAATATTTATTTGCCATATATCTTTACAATAATCTTAACTTTAATAATAGAAATAGAAATTCTAATAACATAAGGCATAACACAAAAAGGAGGCTGAAAACAATTTGGAAAAGATGCTAGTTCAGCCCCCAAAAAAAGATGAAATTATAAACTACATGCCTGCAATAAAAATCGTCACATCAGATATAGCATGCGCAAATGAGGTGGTATAAATAAAAATCATCTTAAGGTCGCTGGGTGCTCCCTTCCAAATTAAAAAGAATTTCTTTATATCGAGATTTAAAAGCTAACACTGATAAATATTTAAGAATATCGGGAATTCCATTATAAATCGCACAAACATTAAAGGAAAATGATCTCCGATAAAATGCAGTCGGGTGTGGTGGAGGGGAGATATAGCCGCGGTATCTTAAATTAAGTGTATGGACATCGGTTCTATAGCAAATTTTACTTGTTAAATACGGGGGACGATCAAAAGTTATAATCGTATGAAATAAAGTAGCCGTATGTAACTTCCTCCGGTTCTCTAAAGATAACCATTTTGTCTTTCGTAACCTGTATGAAACTGCCTCTCTCTTACGAATGCCATCAATAAATCTCAAACAAGCCTTTTGAACACACTGAATCCTATCCTTATCAATGTGATCAAGGCAAGGGCCATAAACAACATCAGCAAAATTAAAATGGCTGAGCACCAAAGAATCAGTTAGTTGTATTTTTTGAGATTTTGTCAAAATATGTCTGTGAGGGAATAATTTTTTCAAGTTTGCATAAGCTGTTTGTATGCATTTATTTCCATGAGGTTTGAATCTTAACTCTGTGTCAAAATGCAAACCTGAGTTTCAGAAAGCGCTGGAGTTTGAAATTTCGTCTGATCCTATCTTTATTTTAAAATTGTTTTTTAAGTTTTCTTTATTTTTACCAAATATCAAGAAAGTTCATTTGGATCCGTTTATTTGAAGGTTATGTTTACAAGAAAATTTTATAAGTCGACTCAGGTCATCATTAATTTTGTCTTGAACTATGTTTATCTCATTTGAGATAGACATATACAATTGGTCATCAGAGTAAAGGTGGACTTTGCTATAATTTAATCAGGTTGTAATATTGCATGTATAAATACAAAATAGTAACGATCCAAGAATCGAACTTTGTGGCACGTCACATTTTTGAATTAACACAGATGACAAACCCTGGTTTGTTTCCACATACTGCAGTCTATTAGTTAAATAGCTGCGCATAAGTGTAACGGCATCCCTGGAAAATCCAATATAATGTATAATTGAAATTAGTAAATCGTGGTTTATTCGATCAAAGGCCTTACTATAACCTAGTAATATCAGGGCAGTTGACTTACCCCTATCAACAGAGTCTATAATAACATCAGTTAAATGCAAGAGTGCAGTAGTACAACTAAATCCCGATTGACATGTGGGCAAAATATTGTCAAGCTTTAAGTGTGCTCTTATTTGATAATTTAATATTTTTTCTATCAGTTTAGACAAAACAGGTAAAATTGGCCTATTGGCCTTAGATCGTTATAAGTGGCCGCCTTCTGTTTTTTGAGAAGGGGAAATATTTTTGAGATTTTCCAGGGATCCGAAAAGGTGTCTCCAATATACATGAATTAATAATGTTTGTAATAAAAGGGAGAATTCTATCAATGTAAAGCAAGATCATATCAAGATTTATTTGATCCGCCCCCGTAGCAAAAGTTTTTATTTCCAGTAAACTATCCCACTTTCAGAGACCGCAGTAAAAGACAAAGGAGACACAAAATGACATTTTAGATTATTGTTTTACAAATTTAAAAGCTCTGGATTTGCTGGTTGATCAAAAGAACATTTAAAAAAAAAGCTATTTATTTCGTTTGGATTATTCAGACTTGCCGGTAAAATATTAATCGACTTCTTCGAATAAATAATAAGATTATTTAGTTTTTTCCAGAATAACTTGAATTATTTCGATTACTATTTATAGTATGCTGAAGGTACTGTTTTTTCTTCTGACGAATTACGACATTCGTCTGATTTTTTATCTGTTTGTAAAAATCCCAATTCACTTCATTTTTTGCATTTTTATATTTTTTGTAAGCTGTGTTTTTTAAACAAATCATATTTTTTATAGTATAGGTTAACCATGGTGGTTTTTTTATTTCTTTGTTTTATTTGTACTAAAGGTGATAATACATCAAAAATATTGATTAAAAAATTTTAAAGGGCAGCGACTTTCTCGTTTACAGTTACAAAATAAATAATATTTTCAAACGGAGTAACTGCTAAAAACTCCCTGTCAATATCGTTTATATTTCTAAAACTTATGGTATCTAGATGTTTCTTAACGTCATGAGAAATATTACAGTATGTCAAAAAATGGCCCGAAACACAGCAGTCTATCACACCAACTTCAAAACGTTGCTCCTCACTAGGTATTAAAATTCTAGACGTAATTTTGAATGAGAGGCTGGCCTTTATTTCAGATCAGATCAGAAATAGGTAACATATAGAGGCTCAGATAACAATTACATTGCATTTACAAAAAGACCGAATCAATACCTCGGTTAACTCCGTTGACGGATACTATAATTTCCACTACTGCCTTTTTGACTTAGACTATAGAAAGTAATATTTCTAATTTTTATGCTGAATTACTAGTGTCCCATAATATATAAAATACTATAAATGCTAAGATAAAGACATAAACATATTAATACTCGATTTGCTAACATATTAATACTCGATTTGCTTTGGAATCGTTCGTTATTAACTATCTGCTATGCCGCTAGCAAGTACTAGTGGAAGGAGGGACGTCTTGAGAGTCAAGCGAAAAACAGCAGTCGCAGTCTCGTATACCTTTTTGTCACATGACACCTGGATGAAAAACTAAGAAGAGAAATATCTTTTACTACGTTCGCAGTTAAGGCTATGGGAATAGGTAAAGCGTTTTCGGAACGGAATCAGGGGCTGCCAAACTATCATTAGCTCAATAACAACGAAGACAAGTGGTCTAAGAAGTAAATTGTATTTTTATTATTTAAGACAGTCAGTAAAATTTAAATATCCGAAATCTACAATTTCTTATTTTCAAGAGATTATTTCCTCTGACGCAAGTCTCGGATATCGACGTTTCCAGTACACCAGGAACCGACAACACGTTCTCTTTCCAATAAGACATGTTTCGTTCGGATTCCCGATGTTCTCACCACCAAATCCGACTCTATAGGAAGGGGTACGCAGACAGTTAAAACCACGTGCAAAGAGGTCTTTGCCCTTGCGCTACCCCCATACTAAAGCTCGAACATTCAAAAATCTTTTACTCAGGGGTAGTATAGGGATACCGCTATCGCTCAGTACAAATCAATTCCAGATAAGTGGATAAGTTTTCACCGTTAGCCAGGGGTGAGAATCTCCGACAGACGATTTTCAATTGAGTACTACCCTTATACGTAGAAGCCGAACAACCAAATTTCCCCTACCTAGAGGCAGGGTACGATACTCCTTTTTCCACCCATGAAGACAGATCCAGGGTAAGTGGATGTGCACACCTTCATCAGAGGTGTCAAAGGTAGGCATACCCGATTATTGTAGAACTCGACATAGGTCGCATTAAATATGTCTTACACTAAAGAATATATTCTAAAAGAAAGACACAATTTCTTTTGAAGCAAAAATTGTGCCAATCTTATTTAACAAGAAACTTAATTTTAAGACGAAAATAAAATTAGTTCCTGTTTTTACTTAAAATAAAACTAATCTCTAAAACAGAATTTTTCATTTTATTACTTTACTTGCTTTAATGTTGCTCTTAAAACCAAACTATACAATTATTACTTCAACTACACTTAAGACAATTTAGATTTTTATTTTTTACTGAAGACACGTAAACCAGTTATACTTTTTAACACAGAGCAGTAAATTCCACGAAATTTGAGCAGTTAGCTATGCGTCTAGAAAGAAGCTTTACCAACCGGCTTGCTACTAAGCAGACATTATAAACAATTTTGCAAGTAAGTATTTATTAATATCTGTTATTGTTAACCTTGACCTGTAATATTTTAGATGGGCTTTTAATATTTTAATAATTTATAGTTCGATATAGGAGATTTGTAGCGACTAACATTATTCGTTTATTCACCCTTAAAAAAATCTCTTTATAAGTTACATTTAAACGATCACAGCAATAAATAGTTCCGTTACTATTTCTAAATATTCTTATTATACCTACTTAAAAGTGATTATAACGAGTAAGCAAGTTAGTTTTGCATCATATGGTGGGATTTTTCAAAATTCGTTATTAAAGCTAAACTATTATTTAGAGATTATTGAGAATTAATTAGTGTGCCTAAGTCCAGATGTTAGTATCCAGTTGAAATAAATGATAGGTACTTTTCCTACGCATTATAATGACTTCCCTGCGAAATATCTCTGGAAGTAAATAATTATTTAAAACGCAGTGACACCGAGGGTATATATATTATTGTATACTTTGATTTATTTAGTCGGTATCATAAACATATAAAATTTTTAACGTTGGCATAATAATTCCATTTTAAGTTGATTGACACTAATTATTATTAATATATTTTAAGAGGATTTCATTATTTTTTTTTTTTGTTTTGGTATACATGGTTTAACTGCCAATATCATTGTCATTATATAGATTGCTTTTCTTTTCAATACAAAGGATTCTTTAACAAATACAAATTCATGTTTAGTTTTGTTCTCTTATGTGCTGCGTTTCTAGAGCTTCTAGATAAAGTTAAATATAGTTGTGGTAAAAATACAGGAGAACAAAATGATAATTCAAAAATATTGTTACTGAAGACGTTTTTATGTCTGTTGAAAATAGGTCACTTGAGGTTGATACATTTTTGTTGTACTCGTGATCACTTTGTCCATTTAAGTAATTTTGCACAAAATTCGAGAATTACGTATGAATGAAACGGAAAAATGTTGGTATCAATTCAAGACGGAGAAAGAAAATGGTGGCCTAGTGAATTGTTAAAAAAATTATTACTTAAAAACTAATTATCCAATATACCTGAAATTTTGCACAAAAATAAATTTTTATGTAGGAATGAACTGGTACATTTTAATACGAATCCAAGATGGTGAAGCTTAAAGCCAGAAAAAACTGCTTATTAGAGTGATTTCAATTTTTGTGTAAGAATTAAGTTTGATATAGAAATGATGATAAAAACGTGGTATGAATTCAAGATGGTGGAATAAAATGGTGGCAAAATAAAATCACACTCCCGGGATCCTCATGTTTTAGTGTCCCTAGGTGGCAATGATTCTCAATTCCATCGGTCTCTCTGTCTGTCTGTCAGTTCGCGACATAGTTGGAAAATTTACTAGATTAATTTCCAATTTTCGTCGAAAGTTAGTCATATTGGGGATGACCTGGCGGCGAAATAAATAGTTTAAAATATGAAGTAAAAAACAATTTAATGGAACAAAATGGCGGTTTAATCAAATTTTTAAAAAATCTGAGTAAAAAATTGTTTATTCAATTTATTTTAAATTATATTTAAAACTAAACGAACTAAATTAATACGCAATTAACTAATCCTAATAAAAAAAAAGATTCATAACGAGGGAAATTCCGGGTAAAGGAGTTTACCGATTTTTAATATTGTAAATGTCTACACCAATCCTCACTTAGAATAATAATTAATATCTCAATTGATAATATGGAATCAATATTAGATGGATCGAATCTCGTTTTATTCAGTAGTGGGTAAGTGCCTTGCTCGTTGCAAATTGATTAAAAATTCATAATTCGAGTTATATAAAAATAAATGTTGTTTTTATTTCTTCCCAACGCAGCAATAAACCTCGGTTTGGCACCCCTTTAAAGTGGCGCCCATTTGCGCTCCACGCGCGCTTACGGAGCCTCTGCAGGGAAGTCTTTAAGAGCTGACAGCGCTAACCGATCATGGAAACGTTTTAGAGGAAGCGCGAGAACCATAGCATTAAACTTAAGTGAAAAAAATGACCAAAATAGTTATCGATAACTATAGATAGTTATCGATATTTTTTACATAATTATCATCATTCTGTATCAGTAACTATCAATATAAAAACCTATGCTTAGTCCTGAATACACCTAGTTTTTAATATTTATTTCTTATTACATTTTTATAACTAAAGGAGGGTCTTGTACAGGATTTAGCAAAACCATTACTTTCAAACTCCCGTAACTATGCTATTGACTATTAATAAGAAATATTCTATCAAAATGAAAATTAAAACCCTACACAGTTGGAACCTACAAAACAATTGTAGAGTGCACCATTCAGATAAAATTAGGTAAAATACGATGTAAGTATTATCTGTTTTTCTTTCTTTCTATTTAATAGCGAATCTGAGTACTCCATAGTCACCTAAAGCCAAGAAACGTTATGAGGATTGCTAGAAATCTAATTACAGCATTATATTTAATTTTCTCGACCATCTAGTAGTATTTTCACACTTCTCTTTAATATTTTGGTGTCAGGCATTATTCACAGGCTGGCTTCAGTCCAACTTGTATGTTTATCTGAGCTTATTCCAAGTAAAACGTAAATATGTTATATTCAAAGGTTATTGTATTTCTGAGGACAGTGGTTTCCTCATAGACGTTAAAAAAAGTTCAACCATTTCAAATATTGCTAATTTTTAATGGAACCGAATCCAACTTGTTTCTAAGATATAGTCCGTCCAGAAAGTTTCCGGAATTTTGTATCAAATGTTGAAAACTGGTTTGTTTTGAAAACAAAACCTACTTTTATGAGTATATACGGATAAAAACCAGCATAACGCGAAAAAAACATTATAAAATAGACCTACTAACTCAAATTTTGCTGAATTTTTAAATAATTTTGAAGACTGCATTACTAATTTTTATGCCTTGAGCGATCATGTTGTCTGTCTGGTCGACTTCATATATATATATATATATATATATATATATATATATATATATATATATATATATATATATATATATATATATATATATGCTTGATTTACAATCCAACAACACAAATCTTTAAAAAAACTCAATAAAATCTTTGGGCAAAGTATATTAACTACGAGTTGTGGACTAGAACAAATTCTTATTTATCCTAGTAGAATTACTGAGCGGGGCGACTCTCTTACAGATTGATTGGAAACGGATTTGGTAGATATAGTATGAGTATATGCTTGATTCATGCAAAATAAAAATAAACATTAAATTATCAAAACTAACAGTAACCAGTTACCTTATTACTTATGTGTCCTCCATTAATAATTCCTTTAATTCAGCATATATTTTCCCTGGAAACTGGTCTGTTTTATCAGTACTATCGAAAATTTTAGAAAGGTGTAATAACTAGTGGTAACTAATATGCCTAGGCATAATGAATATTCTAAAAGATATAATGTATTTTTGCTCAAGTAAATTTTAACAGTCGTGCGCCAGCAACACGCACCCAACAACAATATAAGGTAGCCGGATCGACACATTTATCAAAGATTATACGGCCGACTAATCTTTTCGTCCTCGGGTCATCTTGAGCGTTTCAAAGCTATATTTGTAGAACAAGAAGAGATTTTAGTGCGAGTATGTGAAAATCCAGGTATAAGTACAAGACATTTGGCGGATGCTACTCATATGCAAAAGGACATCGGTTTTACAAGTTTTACACATTGAAAACCGGAACCGGAAAATCCACACTTAACCAAAGAACAGTGTTTTCAGTAGGAATTTTCTATCAATATTTGGTATTATTATATATATGGATTTTATTATTGGACCTTCCGAGTTCCCTAAATGGTAACTAGCACTTGCAATTTCTACAAAATAACTTGCCGGATCTACTCGAAGATGTTCTTTTAAATTTACGACAAAACATGTGGTATATGCACAGTGGTACTCCACCGCATTATCCAGTTGAGGTTCGCAATTTTTTAGATGAATGGTTGCCTCACGTATGATGCAGTGAATTTCTATGGACGCCGCGTAACCCGAATCTTAATCCTTTGGATCTATTCTTTTGGGGTTATATTAAATTTTTAGTGTATACACAAGAAATCCGGACACGGGAGCAACTATTGCAAAAAATTCAAGATGCCGCCAATGTTATCAGAAATAAACCGAGAACTTTATGTCAAGTAAGGCGCTATTTGGAAAGGAGATTGAGAAAATGGTTAGAATTGGTTATTTCAGTTTTAGTGTTTAACTATTTTTTGACTTGCAATAAAATATTAAAACGCAAATATTTGCAATGAAAATTTTTTTCTTAGAAATCTTTACTTTCAGAATTTTCAATAAAAAATAATGAAACGGCACTAACAACAAAAGTTATGACATGAAATAGCGAGCGTATAGGGTGTAACAAGCGCCCTCTACATATTACATGAAAAAATTGAATTTAGTCGTATTCCCCGTCCCGAAAATTCCCAATTATCTGTTTTTATGTCGATATCTCAAAATCATCTTGAGCTATAGAAAAATAACAATTTCGAGATTTAAACTTTAACAATCTCATTAATCAGCGACATTTTACTAAAACCTATTGGGCCAATATCATTATTTTGACGAGTTTAATCTAGGATTTTTTTGGCGCATTCATTACTGACCACCATGTATATACATCTAGATTTGTAAAATATTTAAAATATTGTAATTTTCGTCTCTATGCTGATGACACGCAGCTCTATTTTTCTTTCCACCCTAATTTAGTGAACGCATTAAATGACTCTAAATCATGATTTTGATGTTCTGCTCAAAATTTCTGTGAAACACTGCCTCAAAGTTAATCCTAAAATAAGCATTTCTCGTTCCCTTAATATAACAATTAACGGGAGTATTATACCAATTCAGGATAGGTTACGGAATTTGGGAATTATACTTAAATCTAAACTGAGATTTAATGAGCACATTAGTTCAAAACTTAAAAACGCTGATGGAACTCTTAAACTCATCTTTTCCAATCGAAATTTTCTGACCAGAAAAACCAAGACTTTGCTTTATGACTCATTAGTTCTTCCTCAGTTAAATTTTTTTGACAATATCTATAGTCCATGCTTAGATAATATTGATGTGAGACGTATTCAGAAGCTACAAAACTACTGTTTACGATATATTTTCGGTATAAGATGTCGTCAGCATATATCTCATAAGATGAAAGACTTGTGTTAGATGTGTTGTGTATAAAATAATAAAGCATAAATTTATTTAAAAAGTTAATGTTTCAAAAGGTCATTTTCTTATTACTCTGTATCACAGATTTGAGGTTGTTGATTTTAAGAAAAGTTTGGCCATTTTTAAAAGGAAAATGAGGCAACATATTTTATGAAAACCTTAATCTAATTCTAATACTATGTGCATTCCTATCTCTTTCATTGTTTTGTGAAATGCCAGTTGATTATGTATTTAAAGTTATTTCTTATTTCAACTTTGTTATTTCCTGATTATAGGCTTTAGTAACTATGTGAACCATTTATTGTTTTAAGGACTAGCATGTAAATTTAGATGTACTTAACTACATTTTTAAGGCCTCAACAGCTTTCTTACTATCTTCTTAGTTTGGAAAGCTGACTAATACGGCCTTTTAATCCCAAAATGTATTGAATAATTATTTTTCATTAAATTTTAAGATATATTGTACAAATTGAGATTGATAACCGTCTTATTATTATTAATCATAGTTGTAACAAATAAAAATTCACCCTGTAACCCAAAACAATAATTCGCAATGAAATGGTTATGAAAAAAATATATATAAAATCTACGGTAAGTTAGGTCACTATCGCTAACTTTTTCTGTTTTTTTTTGTATTTCTTTTTTGCCAACGTTCTATTGACAGAATAATAGTTTCATATGAGTTTTACCGATTTGCCCATCCGAAACAAATAATCGACTATATTATATAATATCACAGCATTAAGATTATCAGGATCTATGCTAGATTGATTCTAATGTAATACATAACCTGATAATTTTAAAGCGGCTATATGTCAAATATTGTTAATTATCCTTAAACAGAATGCCTGTAGTTGTGGAATTTTTATACAGAAAAGGAGTTTGAAAGGTGACGTCAGAAATAGTATGAAAATGTTATATAGGTATGCAGCACTAACTAGCTCCAGAAAGGCCGGGTAAGATAGGCGGAAACTATTTCAATAGAAGTCGAGGGTTTCTAGCTATACAAGATTAAGAAGTCATAGAGAAATACAACTGTTCCCAGAAACATGTCGAATATCAGGGAAAGCTACCTTTCAAGGAACAAAAAAAAATTCAAGCAATGACACATCCGTACAAAAAGCAACGAAGAATTGATTTGACAAAATTTTCGAATAACGTCTTTTAATCGGATGAAAGCTATATCCAACTTGGTGGTAATCGCCACAGTTTTTATCAAGAGTAAGAGTCTAATTTGATCCTATAATATTAGTTCAGGGACAGTATTTCAGACGGATGGTGATTAGGCGATTTTAGCAATAAGACGCAAGGTACCATACATTAACATATACGTATCAATTAAAATACTGCACTCCAAAGTGTTTCTAAAAGGTCAACTCAAAATCAGACGAATATGCAAAACATATTGTTCAATTGTTTAGATTGGAACTCGTACGGTAATTGCGACATAATAAACAGGAAACGATAAGACAAAAATATTAATCTCTAGCTAAGGTCGACCATGAAGAAATAGAATCAAAGAAATTTTTTTGGAGGTATTGACACCCACATTTAAGAGCAATGTGATGTGGGCCTGATGTATCGTTATTAGTTTACTTATTAAATGGTAAAATAAATAATATTATCCATGTTACTTACTGGAGGTAACTGAAAGCCAAGAAACATATTATTTCTGAGGAGGGTTTATTGAAAATAATTTATAATTCTTTTGTTTAAATAATGCTAAAATCTATAAAATTAAACGCCCCTGCTTTAATTCAATGATAGATGTTTTTGTGCAGTTGATATAGGATATACTGTATAAGAAGAATTTGGCAGTAAAAACAGCATTTTTATTTTTTCTTGTGTCACAACCAGCAGCTTTACCCGATTTTAGTCCTATAGAAAAAGTGTGGGTGTTGACGAAAGTTAGCCGGATAGCCTCAGAAAAGAGAAATGAAATAACAAAAGTAGTTTCGAAGGCATGGGATACTAATACTGTTCGCTTGCTGTAGTCTTGTTCCTTGGAATGCCTAGAAGGTTTAGTCAAGTCAGTTGAACAAGATATTTTAATGTTAATTTTTTAAATATTTTATTCGGCCGCTATTTTGTTACGCCATCTTAAACTTACCAGTTTATCTCTATATCACACTTAATTCTTGCACAAAAATTGAAATTAAATTAATAAGTAGTATTTTTAGGCTGATTTTTTAAATATTTTATTAGATGGCTTTTTGGTCACTATTGTATTTTTACCAAAAATATTACCATATGACCCTTAATTTTGACTAAAATTTGAAGTCAACCTGGTAAGAAGTTTTTAAGTTATGCCGCGACACAAACAGACAGACGGAATTGATAAAACATATTTTTCAGTATCTAAAAACGCTAAAACGTGAAGATATGTAAAACCTGAGAGGGTGATTTTTTTCACGATTACAAATATTTTATTTGGCCGCCATTTTACTTCGCCATCTTGAATTAGTAACACAATTTTACTAGTTGATCCCTATACTACAATTAGTTATGGCACACAATTTGAAATTAATCCATTAAGTAGTTTTTTCAGGCTGAATATTAAATATCTCATTATGCCGCCATTTCGTTCCCCCATCTTGGATTCGTACCAGTACCAGTTCATTCCAACAAAATACTTGATGTTTGTGCAAAATTTGAGATAAATTAGGTAAGTAGTAATAATCTTTTTTTTTTAAACATTTCACTAAGCCGCCATTTTCTTTCGCCAAATTGGATTTTTACCAAAAATATTACAAGGTCATCCCGAAATTAGAAGTCAATCGGGTAAGTAGTTTTCTAGCTATGCCACCAACAGACAGACAGACAGTTTTTCGGCAACTAGGGACCCTGAAACGTGAAGATCTGAAAAAATCTCGTAAGGTGAGTTTTCACAATTACAATACCTCCCTTTTACGAGGGAAGTAAAAAACTCTTGCATTTTGGTATAACAACATTAATGTAGTTTGATAGGAAATTAAATATACCTTTTACTTTTGTGAAAATATACCGGAAATTTCATTTAAAATAACAGAGGTGATGGAAATGATTGCTTTTGGGAAAATTATATCACGGATTTTTGTATATCCTGTATAATATTGAATGGCCTTTATAAAAGTAGATGAAAGAAAGCCTCCTAAACTTGCAGTTTATTGTTCAGTTGATTAGTATGATTCGTTTTTTGTTATTCAACCCTTGAAAGAAATATTGTCAAAAAATTAATATTTCTCGTAAACTCTGTCAGTGAGCAATAGGTAATTCTCAATAATACAGGCCTATATTTTAATGTGAGATTCAAATATCCAATAAAATCCAGGATATTATATTTAAAGAAATGTAACGTATTTTTGACGCACCTGTATATCTTTAAATAATTTTAATTTGTATCTCTACCCGATGCGCATATACCCTCCAGGTTATGTTTAAATAGAAAGTGATTGAATTTAAACAAAAGCAAATATTGACCTAATTTGATTTTATCTATCAAATACGGTTTAACAGGAATTTGAATATTTGATCGCTAAAACACCAGTAGGACGAGAAGCGAATTGTGAATCGTTCTAAGAATCGTAAACTATCTAGAACTATAGACCTGCCAAGACAAAGAAAGAACAGAGCTGACACCCACAGATGAGAATAAGATAGTGACAGGAGCACCAATAACAATTCGTTAAATATTTGGTCACTAAACGACCAGTAGGACGAGAAGCGAATTGTGGATCGTTCTAAGAATCGTTAACTATCTAAAACTACAGACCTGCCAAGACGAAGAAAGAATAGAACAGCCACCTACAGATGAAAATAAGATAGATAGTGAAAGAAGCACCAATAACAATTCGTAGAATATTTGATATACCAGACTAGTAGGACGAGAAGCGAATTGTGGATCGTTCCAAGAATCCTTAACTTTCTAAAACTACAGACCTGCCAAGACGAAGAAAGAACAGAACTGACACCTACATATGAAAATAAGATAGTGACAGGAGCACCAATAAGAAATTCGTAAGGCAATACAACAGTCCAAAAACAGCATTGCTGTTGGCCCAGATAAATTGGCGCACATATATTATTAAATTAATAGATGCCAGTAATCTCTTTCCCAAAAAACATTTTTAATAAAATATGTGATCAAGGCAAATACCCTCTTGATTCGTTATGATCTGCTTTCATCCCATATCAAAAAATAGCACAATAATACAAAATTATGCCAGTAATCTCTTTCTTAGAAAACATTTTTAATAAAATGTGATGAAGGCAAATACCCTCTTTATTTGTTGTGATCTGCTTTCATCCCATACCAAAAAATAACACAATAACGCGAAATTATGCAGTGGTCATCGGTTGATAAGTCCAAAGAACCACACAATTAAAATATTTTTTAAGATCCTACATAATAAATACAACAAATGTGAAGCTAATCTCAAAGATACGCAATTTTTATTTTGAAATGGAATGGGAACCTGAGAAGCGCGTCAAAGTCCTAATCATTCAACATTTTCGCGATATATAAAAAGACGCCCTTCTTTGTTCGTTGATTACGAAAAGGTCTTTTACAGATTCCAATATAATAAACTCATTGAAATTGTAAGAAAAACAGAAGTGGACGAAAAGGACATTCGCAGTATATAAAAACTATACTAGCATCAAATGTCACTTTTAGTGAGGTATTTGAAGACTAAGATATTTGAATAAATATTACATTAATAATTAAGATATTATGGTTCTTGGGTTTGGACCGTGCCAAATTGGAGTTAATTTCAATTTTTCTTCAAATTGGAAAGTAATTCCAATTTGACACGGTCTAAACCCAAAAACAATGATTTCTTAATTGACTCCAGCCGTGAAAGCTCTCGAACTATGTATATTAATAGTATTAAATATATATGCAGATGACTGTCCTGCTGGTTGACTGCAACGAAGATCTAAAACAAACTGTTAATCGACTAAGCATCCGTAGTAGAGAAACGGAATAAAGATAAACAACATTAAAACAAGGTTTATCACTATCATAAGACGGAATATACCTCATGCAAACGGTCGGGTGCTAGTTGACAATACAGTCTATAAATACCTGGGGGTTGTACGAGGACTGGGTCAATGACAGGCAAATCATATGTAGAATAGGAATAGCCCAGAACTATTTCATTAAATTCAAACACAATTTGACTCGTCGCGTCGAGAGCTACGAGGTGAACACTTAGACACTGAAAACAACATAGACGAATAGACTAAAAGAATATAAAAGGAGGTATGTCAAAAACAGGCTGTTTCCATGGATATACAGAGTTCTAACCAACCGCGAATGAAAAATACTTACTTTGGACATATGAGAAACCCAGAATATCGACTACTTCAATTTGTCGTCGAAGGCAAGATAGTGGGAAGAAAGCAAATGTTCTGGTTAACAAATTTATGAGAGGACTCTTTATCTTAAAAAAGAGAGTTTTAAAAAACACTATATTTGCCAATATTGAAAACCCTATTAGACCCTGTGTTATGAGAGATACTTTCTGACTTTTTAACTCTTGTGAGGAAAAAGCTGTCTTACATTCAATGAAATTTTTAAGTAATAATAGGTTATTTGGAAATTTTTTATTGTAAGTAATTTAATTGTCTTTAGGGAAAATTTGCATGTATGTACCAGCAATAAAACGTTTTTAAAATTAACTAGATATAATCTTGTTAAACAAGAAATAATAACTTAAAATAGGGATGTTAAAATTATTTCGATTTTTGTGGGCATGTATAACAATATTTAAAAATTACTTCCATCAATTAAACCAAATATGGGGACAATAATAATTTTAAACACTCCTTTATTTTACAACCTATTACGTTGTTAGTGTTATGTAATGTAGTCATAATTAACTATGGTATTTTGGAACTCCCTGCTAACATACACAAAAACGATATTTTGCATTTTTAAGTAAAATTATTACTTTATTTGAATTATTTTCTGTTAACAAGAAGAATAGAACTATATTTCTAAAAAATTAAACTTTAGTCTCCTCTAGCGGCTTTCTAAGCCATACGATTTTACTATAACCAGCTTTGAACAGTGCCTGAAACGCAACCAAATATCTGTCCTTTTGTGTAGTACTTTAATTCTTATCCGATTGTGCATGCAAATAGGCAAGGGTATGTAAGGTGTATGTTTCTTTATTATTACCTACAGCCTAAACGCCTGAACCGATTTTCGTTAATGCGGTATTAAATTAAAAGATTCTTTTTACTCAGGTCATGCCTAGAATCGACTGTGGAATGTGACAAGCTGACTAAAAAGACAATAATAAGATAACATTTTTCTCTATGTAAAACTTCTTATAATTTTAGATTTGAGACTGAAAAATTAAAAAAATGTGTTTTGGCAAACATAGTACTTGCCCTTATGTATGTACGTCAATGGTATTCTGAAGTTGTGTTTTTGTGTAAAAAATATAATATTAAATTTATCGTGTTTAGCCATTTTAAAAAAATATTAATAGTTACTGAGATAAAAAAAATGTTCGCTTTTAAAAAGTGTTTCACTCTTTCAGGATCACAAATTTAATGTCTTCTAGCCTTAAGAAGAATTTTAATTTTATTTTTAGGGAGCTATTTTATCCCTTTAGATTAAAACGATATAAAGGAAAAAATAAATATGCGTTTTAACGCTTTTTAAAAAAGCTAAACGTCCTTAAAATATAAAAACATTTGTATTTTTAAGAAACTCTTGTATCCTCTAGAGTTACCCTGTATAGTGCAAAAAAATATGTTTTATATACAAAGAGATAAAATAAATTTAACAGGTTTCACCGTTTTTTTAACTAACCGCTTCAAAATAAAAAATATTTTCGTTTTTTTGAGGCTGATCTGTTTAGCTTGCACTACTAATTTTGTCGAATTAATATCATGAAAATCAAGCCTCAAAAGCTGATAATTATAATGTCTGGTTATATTACTATGGTACCTAGAGACTTTATTGTTATGAGTTATCAAAAAACCTTAAATACAAAAGTGTTTGTGTTTTCTCGGAATCCAGTGGCGTAGCTAAGAAGGGGTGCGGGGGAATGGGGCGAAAATCCTCCCGCACTTCTACCGCTTGGCACCCTCTGCCTTTTGGCACCCCCCTGTGACAAAAAACATTGTTTATAAATATCCAAGTAGTGTAGTTTTACTTTGACGTCTTTAGTCTGATTGCCCCTTCCGTTCTTAAGAACTGAATCCGTAGAATTTACAAGAAATACAAACAAAAGACGATTGGAAAGTTAACCAATGAGCATCAACTTCGTAATTTTAAATGGAACACACTGTATACTATATGTCCATCAAATGGGTCTCTTATTACTGATTATAAATATACTAGGTTAAAGATACCCGAGAAAAACCCTTCTATAAGGGGTAATGTGTTCCTATTGATTCCACTATGTAGTAGAACGTTTTCCGTCTCTCGGTATATTTATAACCAGCAACCGCATTCAAACAATATTATACTGGGAGCCTCATTTAAAATAGTTTGATGAAGTTGATGCTTATTGGTTAACTTTTCGATCGTCTTTTGTTTTTCTATAAATTCTAGCGATTCCGATAAAATACATTTGTATTTAAAGCTTTTTGATAACTTATATAATATAGTCTCTAGTTACCGTTTAAAATATAACTAGAAACCCCTGGTGGATATTATATATCTATCATTAGAATCAAAGTCGCGCCGTTCATATGTGCCAAGTGGGCGCCAGATCGTAAATGCCCATCTAAATATTTAAAATGAAATCAAATAGGTACAAAATGCATTTATGAATTTTTTTCCGAAATTCACATGAAATTTTTAAAAATTCCGCTCAACGTGTAATAAATTTGGAAAAAGTTGTTCAAAGAAAAATTCTTCATGGTGCTCCAACTCGCTGGACTTTTCACATCTCATCTTCAGCTCTGAGGGTACATTACGACTCTGGCCAATTTGATTATCCTGGAATTTTCTGTGGTCTAATAAAAATTACATCTGAACTTGACAAATCTCCAGCAGAACATTTGGAAAAATCTACAGTGTTTAAGGGAATTTTCAAAGAAATTCAAACCGATATTTTGCGGTCTAATAAAAATTACATCTGAACTTGGCAAATCTCCAGCAGAACACTACAGTGTTTAAGGGCATTTCCAAAAAAATTCAAAGATATATTTTTGGATATATGCCATGAACAAATATTAGCTCAAATTCAAGAATCTCCCTATTTAGCAGTCATACGTATAATAATAGACGTATCAGCAAAGTCACAAACGGTTTTAATTTTTAGATAATCTCGAAACGTAGAACCTGTAGAGCGTTTTTGGACTTATTTGTCTTACCAAAGACATTTTGCACGTTTTGGATCCTATATTGAAAAATTCGTAGGAAAAGCTTATTGTCCAAAGCTATGATAGAGCAGCGGTCATTAGTTGGCAACATAACGTTCAGTTCGAGGCGAGAATTTAAAAAAAATTTCAGAATTTTTCCATTTGCCGATTTTGTGGACTGCTGTAAACTAATTTTAATAATGTTCAAAGCCTCTTCCGAAAAAATTCTCCCAACGTGTAATGATTTTGAAAAAGTATCAGACGAATTCTTGTAGTCCAGAAAATTATTTTTTGGTTGACATTTTTTTATCGAGTTATACCTCTAGTGGACATTTTAGCAAGCAACTAACCTATGCACTGATATCGCATCTCCGATGAAACGGCAATATAAGAATGATAGTGAAAGTAACCACCGAATTGCTGGAATTAAAGTTTGTGATATCGTACACTGCGCAAAAGATCGGATCACTTTTAGGGACCACCTGCAAGCGGTATCATCATTTTGTTCTGATCAGTTCCATGATTATTGCGTCAGGTTTCCCGACGAAAACTTGGATTTGACACGAAAACCTACCCTAATCTAGATAAGGAACGTTTAAAGATCGAATTGACTGTTATTATTTAAACCCAGATTGCCGAAGTATTAAGGGAGCAGTCCTTACTGCTTCTAAATTTTTTATTCGAAAATAATTTAATAGAGCCAATTCAGGAAACAAAAAAATATAAAAAATATTAGAAACTTTGATAACGATCACGATGACGACGTCTGAAGCTGAGAGATGTTTTTCTTATTTAAAGTACTTAAAGACATTTTTGAGAAATGCTATGGCTGACGTTTAGTTTGTCCATGTTGTCCAGTGAAAAAAACTAATTAGTGACAAACTTTAATGAGAGAGTGACAGAAAAATTCGTATTAAAGAAAAATCGAAAGATGGATTTAATTTACAAAAGAATATACGTTTTTATCTACTTTTTTATTAAATATAGTTACGTGTTTATAGTTTGTAAGACAATTTTTGGAGACGATCTGTAAGGAATAAAAATTGATAAGTTTTTGTATTTTTGGTTAACGTTTTGATTTGTAATGTAGTATTGTATGACAAAAAATAAAATGCTTTTTTAAAACAGTGGCAGCTGTGTAAAAATAAATTAAAAACCAAAAAAACAAAAGTTGGAATACTGACCTATCAAAGCAGTTTTTATTTGAGAAGTTAGTATATATGTAGGAGTTAACCTATATATGTGTGTATTTAAGCATATTAGATCTAGACTTGATCAGGACAAATAAGAATTTTGAAGGTTAAACGTATATATTAATTTAGCGATTGCGATTGAAAGAGATAAATAAAATTTTCGTAAATTCTTATTTGCGCATGCGTAGATTGATTATCCAAGGGGCCGGTAACACCATCATAACACAGCAAAAAGGGTAAAAAATATAACTTTTGACCAAACTTTCCTGGCAAGGATATTTCCATTTATGAAGAAAAGGGAAATCTATTACAATTTATATCTGTGTAAAGTTTTTACAAAGTTACTTTATTCATAACCTGGGTTATATGTGTGTGTGTCAGAATTTGTCACGAAGAAAGTTCTGAGTAAAGGCCAATTTATCGATGTTTTTTATTTTGCTTCTTCTTTATTATTTCTATGAGCCAAAAATGCATAAGAAAAATTTAGCGGCAAAGTGACAGTGACATAGTTTTGCATGAGTTGGCGTTAAACAGATTTACTCTATTAGCTAAGGATAATATCACTCAAGAAAATAAAATCCGTTGACCATATTACTGTTTTATTAATTTTTGCCATTTGCTATATGTATAAAATTATTTAAGGTTGAAATATTTTATTTACAGAATGAGTTATTGTAAATATAATCAGTGAAATATTCAAAGCATTTCGTAAACAACCATATATAATTTAAGAATTTATAACATACATAATATGTATTTTGTTGCTTGAGAGCAATATTTTAATCCTAGCTTTGTGTGAGTACATAAGCCTTTACAAAGAAAAAAGGCTAACCTAATACCTCTCGACCATAAGGCATTAAAATTATGAATTGAGAAATATGATCTCCATATTTGCTAGTAGGTATATGTGTATGTGGTAATTTTCTATGAAAAAGCATCAGTTCTAATTCTATTGTAGCACTCAAGGTAAAACGAGATTCTATATTAGGCTTAAACGATTTAAAAACTTTGTTGTAATGTATGTTATGATACATTATGATAAACGATTATTTACAGATTAATAAATGCAATATTTATATTGATTTGACGTCTTAATATGTATGTAATGGGATCTACAACTCTATTTGTACGTATATATTTAATGAGGTAGAAATTTAAAAAAATGTTTTATATACAAGACTAAAATTATCCAAACCATATTATTTCAACATCAATATTCGAAGAGGTCCATAATGTTTATTTCTCAAGGCGAATACATTTTGTATCCAATCCCTTAAGTTCAGAAGACCAGTGGCAAATTAATTTTTGAATTATTTACAGGGTGTCCCTGTAAAATGAACACAAGCCGATATATTGTTTTTTTTTCAACGGATTATTTTGTTCTTCATCATGTTCCCAATTGTGAACAATCCTACAGGGAGTTTATTCTTGAAACTATATCATTTCTTCGCCATAAAAACGTACACCTATGAGGTATAGCAAATTAAACCCGTTTAAAATATGGGCGTGTTCAATTTACATAATAATTAACCAAAATGAAAAGAATCCGTTAAAATAACGGAGATATTGGTTTTTGTACGTTTTAAATGTATCTATTCTGTATATTTTTAAGAGATGTTCAATGTGTATAAAAAACTGACTTCAAGTAATACTGGAAAGAAGGAAAGCATATATATATATATATATATATATATATATATATATATATATATATATATTAATATTAGAAACAAACATCTTGTGTAACATAGCTATCAACATAAACAATATATAACAATCGATAACATAGAAAAAAGAAAAACAGGAAAAATTTTAAATAAATGACTATATAATTGATTTTCCACATACTGTCCGTTTTCTGCTATACACAGTGTATACCGTACTTGAATGTCTGCCACAGCGTTTCGGACGCCCTCACTATTATTAAGACTAATAGTTTCTTCGCGAATTGTTTGTTTTAATTCATTTACAGCATAATTGTTTCAATTTTTTTACACTCTATCTTTAAGTGTGCCCCATAATCGTAGGGTGTCAAATCGGGACTTCGCGGCGGCCATGGAATCTCATCGTTACTAGATATACTTGAATTAAATTGCTCGTTTAAAAATGCTCTTATATCTTCTCCACTGTGGTATGGAGCATTATCTTGTTGAGATACCAAGTCCGCACGAATATGTTCCGGAAGATCATTAAGTTTTAGCATAATTTGAATTCTTAAAAGGTTTAAAAATGTTTGTCTATTCAAATAATACGGGTCCTATTATGAGGTCGTTTATAATACCACACCACACTTTAATGACCTTGCCTTTTAATTTGATTTACCAAATATTTTTTTGTCTCAGAATAGTAGTATTTTTTTGTCATGCATTCCCGCAGTGGAAAATATCGCCTCATCTGTCCAAAGGATTTTATTTAAAATCCCTCTTTCGAAATGCAGGTCCATCATTTGCATACAAAAATCCTGGTCTCGTCCAATAAGCAGGTTCACTTAAAAATTGAAATGGAAGAAACTTATATGGGGATATTTTGTTTTCTTTTAATATTGGATGTATGCTGGTCATTGAAAAATTCAGATCCCTTTGTGTCTTTCTTAAAGAGTTGGTAGGATATTTAATTAAATATAATAAAAACCTCCATTTGAAAATCTTTAGAGACGACTGAACGGGCTTTTTCCCTTTTTCTATATTTCAAAACTCCATGAGTTGATAAATCACTGCAAATTCTGTCAAAAAAATTCTTCTTTGGTATCCTTTGCATGGGAGATATTCGGCGATATTCTCTTAATGCAACAGTTTTATTTATTCGATCTTGACTTGAATATTGAGCCATTTTTTAAAATAGTACAAGTAAACACCGATACAACGAAAGGTTTCTAAAATCTAATTATTATCTTAAATTTAAATGATTTCAATAAAACAACAACCACTAAAAAAACAAATAAATTGAAAAACTGTCAAATTTAAAAGAAATAGTTATATTATTCATTCCATGGCCTCCTGAGACTATTGAACTATTGAATTTAGGTATAAAATAGGTGTAAAATTGATATCGTAGTTTCTCCACCCTGTATAGATGTAGACCAAAAATTTGTATTCCGTATATGCATTGATGCTTTATAAACTGGAAATTACCACCAAAATGTCCAATTTTAGATTTTTGCTATTTTTTATCGTGATTTGCAAAATAGCTCTAGTTTTCGAAAAAATCACACATAACCTTAGTTACCTCGGAAACTACGCAGAAATGGACTAGTTTAAATTCATAACTTATGTTTACTTTTGACAAGGAATCAAATAATGGACAAACATACAGGGTGATTCATTTACAGTTTTATAGTTGATGTCGTTCCAGCAAAATTGGGACACCCTGTATACATATTTTTGTATAAAACTTTTTTTCGTATCTATTACGGATTTCCAGATAATATAGTGGGCACTTTTATGTTGAACACTGTGAAGCTACCTATTTCATTGTTGAGTTGAGTTATAAAAATATTAGAATTTATATTTTAAACAGGGTTGCTACCTTTTAAATTTTTTGTTTAAAAACAAATGTTTTAAATGTGTTTAAATCTGTATAAAAAGAACATGTCTAAAATTTAAAGGTGTCTTTTTTTCTAGTAAATTTAATATAAAACTTGAGATAAAACTAATTTTAAGAAATACTCTAATAACAAAACGTAGTTATATAGTGAATATAACAAGGTTGTAATAATCTATATGTTTAAAACCCCAAGCCAGATTTTTCAGCAAGTTCGTGAGAGAGTTGTACTGCACAAATTTATGTTTTTTTAAATGATCGTCTGCTTACAGAGACCTCTCCACACTATTTTTTGTATTGTTCTATTAAGTATTTTTTCAATAACGTTTCTAAACGGTGCGTCTCATATTCCGTTAGTTTGTCTATCTGTCGTTCTGTACCTGTCTGTCGGTCTGTTCGCGTCATAGCTAAAAAAACTACTTATTCGATTGATTTAAAATTTTGGTCAAAAATTAAGGGTCATATGAGGATGAAATGATAACATTTTGGTAAAAATCCAATATGGCGGCCTAATGAAATATTAGATAAATTATTACTAAAAAACTACCCGAAATTTTGTCAAAAAATCAAGTACTTAAGAATCAACTGGTAAAATTTTGGTACGAATCCAAGATGGCGAAACAAAATGGCGGATTGATAAAATATTTAAAAAATTAGCTTAAAAAAACTACTTATTAGATTGATATAAAACTTTGTGCAAGAATTAAGTATGATATAGAGATGGACTGGTAAAATTGTGGTACGAATATAACGAATTGGCCTCAATTTTTGGTCAAAAAAATCCAATATGGCACAACAAAATAGCAGCCTCAAAATGGCGGCCCGGCGAAACGTTCAAAAATATTACTAAAAAACTATAAAATAAATAAACTGGTAATCTTATTTTATAGAATACCATATCTACTTGACGGGTCTGTGATGTAAAATTTCGGATTTATTGATATTTATCTTCATTATTTGGTACCTTTTTAGACTGATATATATATAAGTTATTTTGGTACTTTTTGAAACTCTACCTGGGTTATAAAAAGATAAATGTATGTTTTTTTTCTGCCAAGTACTCAATTCTCAAAATAAAAAATGACAGTGTTGCCAAATTTCGCGTATAATTATTTATTGTACATTTTTAAATACAACCACCTGTATATTATGCTAGATCTATATAGAGAACTAACAACTTATAGGCGATTATCTTCAGTAAATACTTTTTTTAACTCCAAACGGAATTTCCAAATATTGTTAACCAAATATTATGTAAAGCATTAAAATATTATATTACCGAGGTAATTAAACAAATAACTTATAATTAAAAACTAACAATAATTTATTATTTTTGCAACAAGTGTTTTAAATGTCCCCCCTTTTGATTTAGATAATGAATATCTTTCCGAATCCAATGTGTTCCTGCGCAGTTGTTGGTTTGTATCTAGATCTTTAAGTGTACCCCACAGAAAGAAATCTAGGGGTAAGGTCGGGGCTTCTCGGGGGCCAGTCGTTCTTTTTCCCCAATCCATTCTTTACAATGGGCATTGAAGAAGTTGATTATTCCTTGATTTCTGTGATATGGAGTACCATCCTGCTGCCAAATTAAATTTGCTCGTTCTCTTGGAGCAATTTTCCGCAAGCAATTGGATGTTATTTAAAAGCTCTAAGTTACGTTGGGAATTTAAATTATGATTCTGGACATATAATTCTCAACCTATTAATGCCGCACCAAACTTTTGCTGAAGTTCTTCCTGATTGTGTAACTTGCATAACTTTTTTAATTCATACTGCTCCAATAATGGATATTTTTTCGGTTAAATATTTTAGCTGAGGTTGTAAATACGGACTCATCAGTTCAAATTATATTAGTAAATATATTTTTTAAGAAATGCCTGCCCATAAAAATATTGCAAAAATCTAACCTGGAGTTGTGTACACCTTGATCCAATTTTTGTTCTGGGCAATATTTATAGGGGTTTCATTTGTTTATGTGAAGTGCACGTTTGCAGCATTGTCGTTATGTCGTTCCAAATCCAAAGATGCTTTCTTGATTGAATTTTCAGGAGTATCTTCAAAATACAAGAAAATATTGATTTGCTCATCATCATCAAAATTTGCCGACATCTCCTTTTCTCTTTCTGCGAGTTTCCATTTATTCTAAATTGTCAGTAAATCCTGTGAAAGATCTTTTTTCTGGGAGTTGCCTTAATAGAAATTTAGCTATATGATTCTTAAGAGCCAGATTTCGATTTTTATTGTATATATGTGGCGTAATACAAATTGTGGGTCCAATGTTTGTTAAACAGAATTTAGGTTCCCAGTGTCACTTAGACCTAAAACCCCTTGTTAAATACGGAGTGCCTCCTGGAAAACGAGCAAATTTAATTTTAAAGCAAGATTGTGCTCCCTATCGGGAATGAAGAAAAAGCAAGCCATATGGAAACATAATACCGAGAATAGAATGGCTTATGGGACACTCTTAAAGATCTAGGTCGCAAACACTCACCATGAACAATGCAAATAACTGCAAATAATTAAGTAAATAATAATAATTTGTTAACAATGTTTGGAAATCCCATTTGGAGTTAAAACAATATTTACTGAAGATAATCGTCTGTACAACCGAGACAGCGCTTCGCAGGCCAATGTTGATACATACAGGGGGTTGCATTTGAAAATATTGAGAAGAATAACTACACACAAAATTTGGCAACACTGTGTCACTTCTTTTATTTTGAGAGTTGGATACTAGGCAATAAATAAAAACTAAATTTGTTTTTTTTATGGATCAGGTAAAGTTTTAAAAAATATCAAAATAGCATCAATATACCAGTCTAAAAATGTACCAAATAATAAAGATAATTGGCAATAAATCTGAAACCGTACATTTTTAATTTGTCTAGAAGTTTGCTGTGACTTACGCAATGAAAGGTTTTGGATAAATCGCTGAAGACAGCAGCAGTTGATTCCATATCATAGACATAGGTAAATAGATTCCAAAAATGAGAAAATCGTGTTAGGTAAACTCTTGCTAGGCTGAAAACCAAATTGAGATCTATTCAGAACCTTGTGCTTTTCCATTAGAGTTATCATACGTTTCCTAACAATGGGTCTAATTTGATGGTAAGGTAGTATCTCCATAACTGCTTCATAACGAAGGAATGCAATGCTATCCTATATACGAATTATAATTAGGTTTATTAGCTGTTTTATTAGCCAAACTAGCCGTTATAGAACAATAAAAATCATTAAGTTTATCTGATAATACCTTCGTACCAGCACGATTGTATTATTTTTGTCACCATGACTCCTCTAGTATGTTTTTTGCAGCTTTAATCGTACTTTAATAGATTTTACGCATTAAAATACTCACATATGCTGTGATTCTCTAGTGCTGTGTAAGATAATGTAAGCAACGTTTTTGGATGATATTTTAAAGCTTTGTGTCACCCAAGGTTTTTTATTCTAATATTTATAATAGGAAAAGCCTTATTAAAAATATGAACAAGTGTAATATGAAAATGCTGCAGTGGATCTTCAGAATCCAATATATAATCGACCCCGAGTGTCATTAAAATTTAAAAAAGATACCTTACCCTGAGAGTACTGATTCGATTTTGAGATCTTATTGTGCAATTTATTGTTATAGTTAAAAATGTCATTACTAATCTTGATATTATAATTTAAAAGAAGGAACTGAAACTAATATAATAATTGTATAGCTAAGAGAACTAAATGCATCTTTGTATTTTTTTAAAGAAGGAGGACTATTTTTGTAAATGTGACTATACCCCACAAAAATAATGGCATAGTCATCAAATGAAAGATATTGGTAAAAGCCTCAACATTGTCAAAATTTGCATATAGCTTGATAATTGTCTACACGTTTCCTGTACGTACCTAATAACATTTGAATAACGAATTACTTCTGAGATAATGGACGGATTTTACTTTTCACTATACCATTTTAATAATAATTTTATATGTTTGCAACTGTTTTTGCTCCTAATATAACGGTTGGGCCGATAAGTCCAAAAATGGGCTGTGAAAATTATTCTTGGAAAGATTATATTTTCCACGACTAATAACCCGAAAATAGATAGGCATAGGAAAAAATAAATACATGCTATTTTGTTTTAAATTTTATATAAAGTATCGTTTTCGCTGGTGCCAAGTATTATCGAGATGTAGAAGAAAAAAAACAGGGGCACATTTTGACTACCCTCGGAGATTTGGCAAGTTTTGGTATAATGATTTCCAAACATCCTCCATCACAGCCCAAAAGTAAAAAAACTGCGCACAAAATTCTAGAAATTACACGATTTTTTAAACATTACAAATTAGAAACATTTTTAGGACTGTTTTAACCCTATCAGTCAGTCTTTCGTAAAAACGAATACTCAGTAAGCAAATAAACACAATTCATTCGAAATTATGTCAAGGTTGCCCCTAGACCTAATAATAGAAAAAATAGCAATATTGTGGCCTTAAAAAATAAAAATCTCTTGTAAAATTTATTACATTGAAAGCTGGACTAACTTTCACGTGAATAGCGATCGGTACTGTAATTTGCCAGGTCATCAGAAAAAAAAATCAATTTCATGATTCTGCAGATCCATAGATTGAAATATCGATTATATAAACAACAGTCTGTAATTAAACTTAGTTAATTAACAAATATTTGCATAATTATAACGTGTTATTTTATTAATTTATGTTACATGTTTATTTCAGAAAAAAAATTGAATTGTTTGCATGTATTTTGTAGCTTCTGTTTCTCTTGAATTTTAATTGACTTTGATAAATTGGGGCTGGACCTAACCAATGCTAATATAGTTTAAACATATCAAGGTTTGCTATTATTATTATACTATATACCAGTTAACAAAAATAATATTAGCCTACAAAAATACGGAAATTAAAATTTTATTAAAGAATTATCAATCATATCGGTTTGTCTCAAGAACATAAAAATTATTGGTATTGCGGAAAATAATAGTATTTTATTCAACGAGTAGGTCATGATATTTATTACTCAGAAGGGTAGGGTTGTCAGCCGTTCTGGATTTGAAACGATGTCCTGAATTTGAGTCCTTTTTTGCGTCCTTCTGAAACCCTGGGAACTACGTCATTTGTTCTGGATTCTAACACTCATTTTATTTTTTCTTTTAATAATACTGAATTTTTAATTCGTTTTAATGAAAAACGAACTGATACTGCACTGAGAACTGCAACAACACGAACACATCGGCGTTGGGGTTGAAGCGTCGAATTAGCGCAAACGTTTCCTAAATGAGAATTGAATTTACATTTTGGAAGTGCCACAGAAAATATAGCTAAACTCAGTTTAGCTATATTTGTATGACCGGGACACTTTCATACATGACCATTTCAGTCATTTTTAAAAGGGACTAAAGTTCTTTCCAATTTTTGAAAATGATTGCATAAATGACTTAAAATTACCGGTCATTTACCTTTATAAATGACCGATTTATAAATGATTAAAAAAAAGATTTAAACGCCTTTTTTATTTAATAGATCAGCTTTGTTTGAAAGTTTAGATAAAAGCAACCTTTTTACGTTTTTAAAAATGACTATTTTAAGAACTATTGCATATCTAAGCATGTTTTGGGATTTCTGTGTTTTATTTATGGCCGCCCGCCCCTCCGTGCCGCCTGAACGTTGCGGCGCCTGAGGTGCGTCGTCTCAACTCGATTAAGATTGTGTTTTCCCTAAGAGGGCTATAATAGTACAGGGTGTCCCATTTTGGGTACTCTTGCGGGGTATCTCCGTTATTTTTATGGGTAGAAAGTGTGCTACTTTTTCGTAAAACTGAAGATGCTGTTAACAAAATTATCACTGCCCTTTTAGTTTTTAAGATACAGGGCTAAATTGAAAATGTTGCATTTGCTGGCACCCCTCGTATCTCAACTATCAGATAACTTATTGAAATTGTAAAAACTGTTTCTTAAATAACTTCTCCCATAGAACTTCGGAATTGGTATACAGGGCAAGGTCAAAAAGTTATCGGACCCTACTTTATTTTTTTAAATGGAACACCCTGTATTTTTATAGATTATAAAATTAGCCTTTTTTTATCTTTTCAAAAATTTGTAATAGTATGCACTTTTTCTCAGAAACACGCAAATAAATGACAATTTTCTGAAATTAAATGTATAATTTAATAGTAGGCCATGAATAACAATAATAAACAATTGAAAGTTACATATTACTAACGAAGAATTGGATACCTTGCATATAGGTATCTTCTTATATAAAAATACCTATAGAGTTTTTTAATAACAGTAAGTTTGTAACAACAGTTTTATAGTATAAAGTACCAATATAACAATCACAAAAAAATAACATCATGAAAAAAAAAGAAAAAACAAACTTTTAAAGGTGATGTTTATATTGACGACCATTTTCTCTAGTGCAAAATTGGCACATTTTTGTAATTCTTTGAATAGCGTTAAAAAGAACCATTGATCTCATTCGCAGATTTCGAAAGGCTAAATGAAATAGCCCCATAAAAAAAATCTAAAATTGAGAGATCTGGAGATCGTGGAGGACATCTAACAGGTCCATTGGTACCTATCCATCTTTGAGAAAAGTTATTATCAAGAAATTCCCTTAAGGGAGAACTGCACGCAAAAAGTGAAAAAACAGCGACAAGGTCTAGTCGAGTTCAAAGTAAGATGAAAAGGTACCTACATATTAGAAAAAACTTTCTGCACGTCCGACCTCAAAAAAATGTGTTATTTATAGGCAATTTAAATTACATTTCGGTTAAAAATGGGTTCAAAAGGGTTCACGCGCTGCAGAAATACAAAGACAAGAGTACGATTTACCATTTAAAATTTTGCAGTTACTTAAACAAAGGATCAATGTAGGGCGGTAAAGAGCCATTTTGTGGAAAAAAAATATATGCGAAGGCATTTGCGTCAAAAAGTGGTCAGAGAATGGTCGAAAATGGACAAATCTACTTCTATTTTATAATTCTAGATTTGATTTTTTCATAAAAATTCGCATTTAGCGCCCAACTGTACATATTTTCTTATTCAAATCACATTGAAGCTAATACATATCTCTTACAGTTTTAACATAATATTGCAGCGGCGGAAGGCTTGCAAATGATCTATAATACTGCGTGCAGTTCCCCCTTAAGAGCCTAGAGTTGTGACTTGGGGCACCATCTTACTCTAGGTAAATAGCATTATATTGCGCTAATGGAATATTTTCGAGCAGTTCTGGAATAATTTCCTTAAGGATTTCTAGGTATCAACGTGCTGTAAGGCCTCCTTCAAAAATCCTATAAACTATATGTCTGCCCAAAATTAAACATGACACCACAACTCCAAAGCGTTCTTGTTGTGCCCTTTCAAACATTAAATACTGATTTTTACTATGCCAGTTCCTGCTATTGTGAGGATTCAAAATTCCCGCACTTAATAAAGCATTCGTCTGACCTGATAACAAATCTGCCAAATAAATCTTTAGCATCGATTTGTTGCAAATACCACTGGCAAAACAGTGCTCGGCGCTCGGCATCGCCAGGATGCAACTGTTGCACTATATTAAATTTGTATGGATGATACTTATATTTCTTCAAGATTCTCTGACCGTCAGTTTTGGCATACCAATTTCCTTCTCAATTTTTCTACATGAGGACGAAGGTGTTGCTTCTATATATCCCAAAACATCTATTTCTTTTCTTTCCCTGTTCTCTTTGTTGTATATTTTAGAACGCGGGTGAACAAATGATCCGTGCTCAACTAAATTTTCTTTTAAACGAGCAAATATCTCAAAAAACGGTTGCCTTCTTTCTGGATATTTAACAAGCAAAAACTTATAATGATAATACAGATTTTCATAGCCATAATAGCTTACTTACCTTTGGAAATATAATTCCGAGGCTTCTTCAGAATTTTCATTACTCTATATAAAACATACCAGCTTATCATATTTTTCATAATATTCATACGCTGCCATTATTCGAAGAAATTGATAAATATCAATTAAATAAAAATACCAACAGAACATTTATAAACTGTTTTATAAAACAAAAGTCGATTCAAAAACCGATGAGATAGACAAATATTTGACATTTATTTTTGTTTGTTGTCATAAACAATAGCCATAACCCATAGCCTACTATAAATTATGCATTTAATTTCAGAAAATTGTCATTTATTTGCGTGTTTCTGAGAAAAGGTGCATATTATTATATATTTTTGAAAAGGTAAAAAAAGACAAATTTTATAGTCTATAAATATACATGGTGTTCCATTTAAGAAATAAATTACGATCCGATAACTTTTTGACGTGACCCTGTATACTACTTTCGAAACCGGAATTCAGTTCTACGGGAAAAGTTATATAAGAAACAGTTTTCATATTTTCGATAAGTTATTTGATAGTTGAGATACGAGGGGTGTCTGAAAATGCAACATTTTCAATTTAGCCCTGTATCTTAAAAACTAAAAGGGCTATGAAAGTTATATTAACGGCATCAAATTTCTATCTATAAAAATCACGGAGATATCACGCAAAAGTACTCAAAGTGGGACACCCTGTACATTAAATAACTAGAGACTAAAGAGATTTATTTAATAACACGAATGGAGTTTGTTACTCGACGGCTCCGTCCGAGAGCAACAACTATTCAAGGGATCAAGGCACTTAAGTCGCGCGATATATAGATTATTATTTGCACTTTCGGGAACAATATTACTAAATAATGTAACATATAGGTGCAAATTTAGAACACCTCATAATGCGACAAATTACTGCAGGTAATATATACAAATTTGATTAGTGTACTTTAAAATAATAAAGTCACGCAGTTTTCGTGATTATGGATCGAAATGGAAACTTTTAATTTAAAGAAAGCAGCAGAAGAGGATATAGGAGAAGATATTTTGCCATCCAAATCAAGGAAAATATATGAAACGCAATATCAGACATTTGTAAAATGGTGTTGTGAGCGAAACGTGGAAAATTTCAACAAAGATGAGCTATTTGTGTTTTTCACGGAGAACTCTAGGATTTTATCACCCTCGACGCTTTGGGCACCTTATTCTATGTTGAAGACTTTGCTCAACGTTAAAAATAATATCGGCATTAGCAGGTAGCCCTTTTTTTGGTGTAGCAGGTGCCTGGAGAAGTAAGGAGTTAGTTGAAGAAGTAGTGATTTGGATCACTTAATTATGGTTAATATTAAAAATACAAAAAACAAAATTGTTAGAAATTTCATTGTTAAAAATTCAGGTAGCAATACTGTCAACTTTACTGAAATCTGCCACAAGTATATGGCTTTAAAGAAAGCTGAGACTTCTCATATGCGATTTTTCGTTCAGTACCAAAACAATCAATGTACTACGCAGCCAGTTGGTAAAAATACGTTTGGAAAACTACCCCAGAAAGTAGCAACATTCTTCAATCTGCCAAATCCATCATTATATACTGGACATTGTTTTCGACGCACATCGGCCTCTTTATTAGCTGACGCTGGTGCATCTGTGGATGTTTTAAAAAGGCATGGAGGATAGAAATCGGCAGCCGTCGCCGGGGATTACGTCGAAAACTCCATAAATAATAAGGAAAACTATAGCTGAAAAAATTTTTGGACATGGTGATGTGAATACATTTCAAATTGGAGCTTCAAGAAACCCTTCCAGACAAGGTTCTAACGAAGTATCCAGAACTGTCATATGTACTTCTACAAGTAGCGTTATTGAACATACTGTCGACGAAACAAATCGATTATTTAATATTGTAAATTGTACTAATGTAAATATTCATCTAAATATAAATAAATAAATTTGTTCCATTTAACCCTTTTTTAATTATGTGTTGCTAAGATACATTTTAGTCCATTATTAAGAAATTACATTAGTGTGTGGGTTTTTTTGACCAGATCTTTAAACTAGAATTTCTTCCTACACCCTACAGTCTACACCCTCTATAAATTATTTATTTGTTCACATTTGCAGCAGTTTACCAGTATTCTTGAGGTTGTCGTTTGTCGTAGCCGCAGTTCGTTACGTTCTCTCAAAGTGAAAGTGAAAGCAAAAGTGATGATTATGTCGAAAATACAATGCACTTCGTGGATTGAGCTTTATTCAGAACTTGTTCACCATGGCGATCATGTTTTTTGCAAGCCTTGTTCAAAAGTTGTTTTCCTCTCGAAAAAATCCCAAACAGATCAACACATTAAGACATCGCATTTTACGCAGATCTGTGTAAAATGTTTTTGGCTGCTAATATTAATTTAAACGATTTGACCAGCCCGCAAGTTAAGGCTTTTCTCCAAAAATACTCAAAATTTAATGCTCTAGATAAATCAACATTACAAAAAAACTGCGTTGGTACCGGGCTCGATGATAGAATGAACGAAATTGGCGGTATCTATATGTATATTGTCGTCGACGAAACAACTGACTCATGTGGTCGTTACATAGCTAATTTAATGATCGGAAAACTCACAGAAGAAGAACCTGGAAAAGCCTCCCTCATAACGGTAAAAGAACTAGAAAAAAAACAAACAACCTTACAGTTACCCGTTTTATTCAAGAAACATTAACATATTTCTTTTTGTCGAATTCAGTTCCTATAGATAAAATTCTTGTGGTGTTGTCCGATGCTGCGCCGTATATGATAAAGGCAGGACAGAATTTAAAAATATTTTATTAAAAGTTAAAGTAGAACAAGTGTAACCATGGATTTCTAGCAGAGAGTATTTTGCAACTAGAAGAATCGTGTAAAGTCTACCTGAGTCGATGGATATAATAGAAACATGTGTACAAAATTGCATTCAAATATGAGGTGAGATAAGAAAAACAGCAGTGGCAAAATTACAAAGTTTAATAAAAAAAACACTGGTTTAAGGGCAGATCGTAAACATATTGTCAGGGAAAATTGTAAATAATTTGGCTATTAAACCTACCTTAGTTCCGAAATTAAAATTTTGCCCTATAACTTCAGTAGATGTAGAGAGATTGTTTTCTTTGTACAAACATGTCCTTAGTGATAGACGCCACAATTTTTTAGTTAAAAACCTTGAAGCACACATAATAACTAATGCGTTTTATAATTTTTAATAGAGTATATACAACATTAATTTATTTTTATTCAATACTAAACCCCCTAATTTAGTGAATCAAAATCAAAATTTAGGTGTTTTATTACCGCACATTCATTGCATATTTATGTATTTTCTTGCATATACCCTGGCTAAAATTTAAAAAAAAATGTGCATATATATGCGCATATTCTTAAGGTTTTGGGTTACATATAATCCGGTTAGTAGTGGCAAGTAACCAGTTTATCAATGATTGGTCAGTTGCCAGCAATGGTTAAAATGGAATAATCGTATGGGTTATAGTAAGTACAAGTAAATTTTTAAAAACAAAGTCAAGGGGGTTAAATGTAATAATAAATAACATTTATTAAGTAATTTATACATATTTTTAGTACAATAACGAAATACAAAAATAAATTCAATTTCGGAAAGAGATAGTAGCAGGATCCGCGAACCGAAACGTTCCGACAATTGACCATATTAAGTCCGATTTAAATATGAAAACAATTTTTTCTGAGAATTGCAAATTTACAGATGTCTCAAAATAAAGCGTTACAGCAAGCAGCTAGGTGGGAAAATTTACACATTCAAAAATTAAATTATATTAATGTATTTACCCTAAAGTATTTAAATTTTGCTTATACCAAAGTTTTTTTATTTATATATTTAAGAGTTAAAGATGTGTTAAATATATCTAGAAATCATTATGTAAGTACGTTCTTTATTTGTTTAAATATTTTTTGTCTATATTTTTAATGCAACCTATGTAACGTAAGTGTTTTATTTTTGGTTAAAATCATATTTTGGTTAAAACTAACAACATAAAATCGTGGATCCTTTTTTCCTTTGTGTCATCAATATTTAGCTTTTATGTTCTGGATATTACAATTATACAAATTTAAAGTTTGCAACCCGATAGAAGGGTGAAATTTAAGACACAAACGAAGCGAGTATTGCAATTTATCGGAATGATTAATATAACCATTAAATGCGAGTAAAATACTACGGCTAACAAGTAAAAATCTACAGGGTGTCTAACATAAGCTGTGAACTACGAAAAATAATATATATATATATATATATATATATATATATATATATATATATTAAAAAAAAAAAAAAAAAAAACGTATATTGTTTTACTGATCAGTAACATTCCAACATGTCCTATGTGATATACAATTTTCATTACGAATGTGCGTACGTCACATAGGAGAGAATCGTAAGCTATAATAAATTTGACTAATAATTATGATTAACACAAAGTAGTACACATGTATCTAAAACAGAAAATATAAACTAATAGTTATTAATCTTACTATCAAGCAACCAGCCTGTTAATTTCTTTTTTACATTTTTGTATGGTTTTTGTTTTAAATCATTAGGTATAAGGTTATATATTTTGGGTGCACTATAGTAAACCGATCGTTGTATGGCACTAAAAGTAGTAGCCGGCATATATACATTTTTTAAAGTAACCAGTCTTGTTGTCACATTATGTTGAACTCTAGTTATCTTATATTTATTTTGCAGTAATAATCTTGCTACAGATTTTATATATAACTGCTTAAGGGTTAGAACCCTAGCTTCTTCAAACAGTTGCTCTGAGGAAAAACGTTTAGATTTAAAAAGAGATATTTTAAGTACCCTTTTTTGGGCCACTATTAATGGCAATGAAATTGTAATACATACAGAACCCCATACAACCAAGCCATAGCTCATTACTGATTCCACTAATGCTTTATACACATTAATTATATATTTTTTAGGTAACCATTGTCTAATCTGATAAAATTTATAGTACATTTTTCTTAATTTACTAGTTATATATTCTATATGATAGTTCCACTTCATATAGGGATCGAAGTATAAACCTAAATATTTGATTTTATCTGTTGATAAGATTTTTTGTTCAAAAACACAATTATCCACATTTGTACACTCCGATCTGTGTATTTTTATGAAGTTTTTATCTGGAAAATTTTTTCTACTTAAACCAAAACACATGAATTTACATTTGTCAATGTTAAGAGTTAATAAATTTATATCTAACCACAGTTTAACTTTACTTATAGCTAGTTCTGATCTCTTAAAAACTAAGTCCCATGTTTGATCCTGTAACATTATAACAGTGTCATCGGCATAACAGACCACACTCCCATGAGGCAATATCCGGATAAGGTTGTCAATGTAAATTGTGAACAGCAAAGGCCCCAGTACTGTACCCTGAGGCACACCGTACTCTACCGGACGTGATTTACTTAGTGTTTGACCGATTTTTACTTGTTGTGTACGATTTTCCAAATATGTTTTTAATAGGTAATGTGGAATTCCCCTTATACCAATACGATGTATACCGTCCAGGAGAATACGGTGTGAAACAGTGTCAAAAGCCTTTGCAAGGTCTAAAAAAATTAGTAGACACTTATTACCACTAATTACCAATGTCTAGGTTTTTAGAAATGTGGTCCGTTACTCTGACAAGGGCATCCTCTGTACTTAGGTTCTGCCTAAAACCATACTGCGCATCTGAAATTATTTTGTTTGAAGTTAAATAATCTTCCAGCCGAAGTTTTATAGATTTTTCAATTATTTTACTTAAATTGCTCATTATTGCTATTGGTCTGAAATTGCTAATACATTTTCGAGAACCACCTTTATGCAGTGGAGTTATTACAGCGTTTTTTAAATTTTGGGGAAAAGTACCACTTTGGAAAACCAAATTAATTAAATGTAACAATGGTTTAATAAGGTGTTTATGAAAACTTTTTAGAAAATCAACTCTAATCTTGTCATTACCTGTACTTGAGCTATTTTTAAGTGAGTTTATAATTTTTATTAATTCAAATTCTGAAATAGGTGCCAGAAACAGCGAGCCAGATGCTTTTAGGTGACTAACTGGCAAAACATTCTCCGGGGGAGGTAGTATTTTACCAGCCAGCTCTTGTCCAATATTAGAAAAATAATTATTTAATTCATTTGCAATCTCATTTTCATCCAGAACTTCTTTTCCTTTATTATTACAGATAATAGATATTTTCTGAGTATTTTTTTGGTTATTGCTAGAAGACTTTATTAAATTCCATGTTTCCTTAGGATTCGTTTTATTTATTTCAAATAAGCGATGATAATAGTCAACTTTCGCATTATTAATGAGTTTAGTTAAATGTTTACGGTAATTTTTGTATCTAATTAATGCATTAATGCTGTGTGGCTCTTTGGCCGACATTTTTTTTAATTTATCGCGTTGACGTATTGAATTAAGCAGCCCCTGTGTGATCCATGGTTTAATCCGCCTATTTCGGCATGTAACATATTTATTTATTGTGGCATGATTTATAACATTTTTAATTTTTTCAATAAAAGCAATTGAACACTGATCAACATCATTAATATTTAATACATCTTCCCATCCTTCGTTAGCTAAAATATTACTAACTTTTATAAAATCCAATTTTTCAATAGTTTTTTTCGCGCAGACTTTTTCTCTTGTACTATTTAGACATACATTAAGCAACACAGGCAAATGATCACTAAAACTAGAGTTTAGAATTACTCCATGGATCACAGAATAAAACTTATGCCTAACAAAAATATGATCTATGCATGTAGAGCTATTCCTATCTACTCTGGTTGCTTCATTGATAATACTATTAAATCCTTTTTCATTCAGTAAATTAAAATAGTGTCCAACATGTAAATTACTTTTATCTAAAATATTTATGTTTATGTCTCCACAAAAGATATCCACATCACAAAAGTCTGAAAGATTTTCGTTTAAAAGAGTATCTAAACAATCCAAAAATGATTCAATTCAATATATATATATATATATATATATATATATATATATATATATATATATATACATAATATTGGCAGTTAAGCGATTTTTATACAAATAGGGTAAAAATGATTACTATTATTAATATTAAGTCTATGGCCATTAACATATTATATGTCAAGGGCAAAAAGAAAAGAAATCTGTCATTACAAGTTTACAGCGTTATCTTTAATGGGATCCGATAAGGAGAATAGAAATTTTTTCCTTTGTCACACATACTTGCAGTACATGTTTGTTTACTTTAATCATTGCATCAAAACATACACGATTTTATGAATGAAACAGCACAAGATATTGGGCCTCCCTGTTATTATGTCTATGGCCATAGAGCATTTATTATTGAAAATTTTAATAAAGTCCGTCTCTGAGACCCGATTCTAGAAATACGTAAGAGTTCTGAGAAAGATTATAGAAAGCAGTAGCTTTGACTTCGAAAAATATAGTCTATTCTCTCTACAATTTATTATTTATAAAAATGTTCATACTGTTGAGCGATATAAGTCAGCTGTCATTAGGAAATCAAGTGAATTCCCACTGCTTCTTATATTGAAAAGAAGCAGTAAGCACCCTACCGCTTGCTAATGAAGGCATTATTTATTATTTGTTGAAAGACATTGTTATCGCTTTTGAAAATTAATAATCTCATAATTCCGGACGTCAAACGAAAATTTTATTTACGGTATTTAAACTCCAACTAGAACATTTAAAATAGTAAAAGGTAAATCGTTAACACCTTTTAAAAGAAAGTATATCTTTTAAAAGGAAAGAATTATTATTGGTATTGTATTTTCATAGTCTTAATGATAATTTAAGTTTTCTGGGATTTTTTTTTAATTTGGACGAGCCGCTACTGATTTATATAAAAATAAAATAGAGACGGCTCTGAATCAATATCCTTTGGTGCCGCTTGGTGAAGCTAAAGCAATTAATTAGATTCTATTATGGAAATAACCCATTATTATCACACATGACAACAAAATATTTAGGACACTTCTTCATTATTATGCATTGCAATTGCGTTATTTGCACCATTAACAACAATGAATCAGATAGAAATTCGCCGACACTCACTTGTTTCTCATAACCTTTTTAAACGTTTCTTAGTATTTAATGCAAGTGCAATGTAACTATTAAATGTAATTAAATAAGATTGATTTTTTGGGCCGATGCATTATGACCTGGATTATTCGATTCGATTGTAGATTGTAGAGAATTGGGGTAATTTGAGGTTGATTCTATTTATAAAGGTTTTATCTTAGGATAATTTCTTAGAATATATAGAACATTACAATATGTATATTTTCTATAAGTAGCTAGCCTAGCAAAATTATTCACGTTAAACAGTATTACTATTCCAGAGCCAGTTGCCAGTGGCGCCGATTTAAAAAAAGTCGATTGTTGAAAGAATAAAATAAAACCATAACACTTCATAATCGGTTAATCTTATCTTTGTTGATAAATACTGTAAACATATTTTTCATTGTCTCATGCGTTTTTAAGATACATGGCAAAAATTTAAATTTTGCACTTTTTGGGCGTTCCTTATTACTCCATTATGTGGTAATGAAAATATAAAATTCATAGATTTTTTGGAAATCATTGATGTACTCAGGTTTTCAAGGTGTTACGTTTCTTGAGGTAATAAATAAACTTGGATTTTTAAATGAAACACCCTGTAAATTTTTATTTTATAATCTACAGCTTTTCAAAAGTATATATTTTCCATATTTATTTTTGAAATAGTTCAATAATTTACATTTTTATTTAAAATAGGTCTTTGTAGAAAACTGTGACGCCTTACTGACTGCATTAAAACAAATGCAGTAAAAATATTAGATGGTCGTAATAATAAACAAGTTATCTCTACCACTAAATTAAATTACGTTACTAAATTTTAACATGTATCCTAAAACGAAGAGTCTTATGGATATTCGCCTATAGCATACTCATTCTTTAGAAAAGTAGCCCACGAGAGTATATTTGCCAATATCCCATACACCCAACCAAAATAAAACAAACGATTTCACAAAAACAACTTTTGCAAAATATTACATTTTTTGTTAGTCGTTTGGTGATACTAGAGCCAACAGCATGATGCCATCCATATCTTGTGCCAGTGGCGAAATACTCTAGACCAGACAGCAAAAGTATTGGCTACCTCCGAAAATTATGGAAAGTTAAAATATCTAGGGAGCCAACACCGATCCTTGAGGTACGCCCATATGTAAGTCATGTTTTTCTGAAATTCCGTAGTTTACTTTTAACAGCTATTTGCCCTTTAACAGAAATGTTTGTATAAGGGTGAGCGCTTGTTCCCTCATATTTTTATTTTTAAATATTTTAAAGGCCTTGGATAAATCGAAGAAAAGCCCAATCACTATTCGACCACATTCAAGCTCTTTGCGGTAAGTTTCACAGCTGCAGTTTCTGTAGTTGTCTCAGGTCGGAATCCATGTGGATCATTGCCAATTAAATATTCCAGAAGCCTTTAATATAGGGTGAGTTATTAATAATAGTACACAAGTTAAGGCGAAAATAAAGTGACTAAGGTAAATATGTTAAATGCCGCCCATTTCCAATCTACAGGGTATGGAAAGTAAAGTAACTTGGTTTTTATTTTTTAAAGTAAATAGAATTCTATTGTATCGGTTGTGTTAAAATTCTGCTTCTTATGTTTTTTGGGGTAAGAGAAACGAAGTTAATCTTTATTTTGTGCTATCATCTTGAGGGCTCTCGTTATGTCCCTTTGGTAGGGCAAATATAGGATATTTGATTCTTTGAAAATCTGCGTCAAAAGTGAAAATATCGACTAGTTTTCAAAATAAAATACATTTTCTTTATGATTCCATATCTACATATATAAATCAATATTTTTATTTCTACAGTTTCGTAATAGTTTTAAAAATAAGGCTGTGGACGCCTGTCATTGTACTTCAGATATTTTCTGTTGGATATTTTTGGGTGGTCAAAAAATTGCACAGCCTTAATTATTCATCCTTTTTATTTTCACGTGATAATGCTGCTCTATAATTGATTTACTAATATCGAAATGCGACATATGGTTTCTGTTTAAGCGCAAGAACATTTTTCCAGTCGTTGATCAGCAGGAGGTAGACAGAATTTTTTGACCTGTAAACAGGTTCCTTCCGACCAAGGCGAGACGTCGAAAGACCAAGACCTAACTGCTAATCAAGAAGACGAAGTATTACTAAGTGCTGCTGAAAATCCTCAAACTAGTGCAAGGCATATTTTTGCAGCCAAAGGTGTATTTCAGACTACTGTAAGTAGAAATGTATCCTTGTCATTTTTGTTCTGTTCAGCAGCTAATGCCAGAAGATCGCCCAACAAACTTAATTTTGCTCAATTTCTTCGCCAACTGTAAAACCATTACCCCTTATTTTATAACAAAATATTGTTTACTTATGAAGCCATGTTTACCCATTACACAGCACATTTACACATTTCTCTTCCAATTGGGCAGTACCTAAATAAAAACATTCCAAAACGTTAGATTGCCGTAAGAGTGAATTGCCTTGGCCCCCTAGTAACACCGATCTCAATCCATTGAATTTCTTCTTGTGGGGTCACCTCAAATCGATGGTTTACATTGACTCAGTACTCCGGAGGAATTGTTGGTCAGAATTCAAAACTCTACCAACGTCATACCATATCAGCAACATATCCTTTTTCGTATCAGAAAGCATTAATTTGAATAAAATTGTACGACTGTTAATTGAAGTAAATTTTCAAATTTTAATTTGCATTATAATTTGCTAAAATTTGCACCCTTTTTTCTAGGAATTAAGAAAGTAGTTTTAATATTTTTTAGATGAGACGAAGATTTTTTAAGGGAAATTAATCCTATATTTTACCCGCCTTTATTTTAAACACCCTTTACAATGGAAAAAAGCTACTTTTGAATAAGACATATTTAGCTTAGTCATTTTGGCCTCAACTATCCATCTCTACGTTTTATGCCTTATTAATTAATAATAGTCTCTCAAATAAATTGGAGAAGACAGTAAGTGAGTAATAATTCAACTTAGTACTACAACTGTAGTTATCCATATTTGTTTCTTTCCCCTTTTTATGAATGCGGTAGTTAGTTATGGCTAATTATGTGCTTTAAAGCTTTTGTTGGGATCTCTTCAAATCCTACCGACTGGTTTCTTGTTTTTTTATTCCAAAATGATTCTTCTGTTGCTGGCTGTAAGAATATTGAATGTTGTTGCATTTTAGACCTTGAGATTTTTATTAGCTATGGTAGCAAAGTATTTTCCAAAGCTGTTCACTACTTCCTTATCGTCGGTTATTTCTTGCTCCTCGTTGATGAGGCTAATTGGCTTTGTTTCTGCGATGACAATATCCTGTACCTACTAATTTTGACTAGTTCTTCGAATTTTCTATTTTGTTCTGCTTATAATTTGTTTTTTGTTGCTTTGGACAGTTTCTATAATTACTTTTCCCCTAAAGTATTCTAATCGTGAAAAAATTACACTCCGAGATTTTTTCAGATCTTCACGTTTCAGGGCCCCTAGATACCGAAAAACATGTTTCTCAATTACGCTGGTCTGTCGTTCTGTATGTCGGACTGGCTGTCTGTTCGCAGCAAAGCTCAAAAACTACTTACCTGATTGACTTCAAATTGTGGTCAAAAATTAAGGATCACATGGGGATGATCTGGTAATATTTTGGTAATGGTAAAAGTCCAATATGGCGGAACAAACTGGGGGCCTAATGAAATGTTAAAAAATTATGATTAAAGAACTGATAATCAATTTAATTCAAATGTTGAACAAAATCAAGTATTACGTAGAAATCAACTGGTTAAATTTTGATAGTAATCCAAAATGGCGGTATAACATATTTAAAAAAATTAGCCTGAAAAAGCTACTTATTTGATTTATTTTAAATCTTGTGCAAAAATTAAGTATGTTATAAAGAAAACCTGGTAAAAACAGGTTTTACTTATCTTGACGTTTTAGCCTCCCTAACACACGTTTTTCCCATTATTTGTCTCTCTCTTGGTCTGTCTGTTCGCGGTATAGCTAAAAAATACTTATCCGACTGACTTCAAAATTGGGTTAAAATTAAGGGTCATATGGGGATGACATGATAACATTTTGGTGAAAATCCAATAAGGCGGAACAAAATTGCGTTCTAATGAAATATTTATTTATAAAATAGGTCTGAAAAAACTGCCTATTTGATTAATTTTAAATTTTGCAAAATCAAATGCGATATAAAGATATACTGGTAAAATTTTGGCAAGGAGTCATTATGATGGAACAAAATAGCGGCTTAATGGATGTTTCAAATTTCACTATTTAAAAACTACTTAAGCAGTTGAAATGAAATTTTGCATAACCATCAAATGTGAAACAGGATGGACTTGTAAAATTTTGTCAATCATATAAATGTTTTTTACCTCAAACGTTGCACAAAAATCAAGTATACTACAAGGATAAACTGGTAAAATTTTGGTGACGATCCGTTATGCTGAAACAAAATGGCCGTCTAATTACAATTTTAAAATATTAGTTACAAAAAGCTACTTATCCAATTAAGTTGAAAATTTGCAAAATAACTATCAGCCGGGATAAACTGATAAAATGTTGTCAATTTTATATGGTACAACCAAATGACGTCATAATTAAATATTTAAAAGATAGTTAAATTCCAGTAAGTGGTCTAATTCAAATAAGTATGAAAAGTGAATGAATGTTTGTACGTATGAATGTATGTTAGACCAGGACCATAAAAGTCGTGGAGATTAAATCGTATATTTGTTTCAACCTGAATTAATGTTCGAAGAAGCATTGATTTCGTAGCGGCTATGTATAGTTTCGATTTTATCAGTACCTTTTAAAACTTAACGACATTTTAGATATTTATTTATTATTACATGTTCAATATTCGAAGATTACATATTTACATTAATACGTTAGTTTCTCTAGGCACCACGCAATAAATATATAGATAAGGCTGAATGGAACAATTACCCATAATTTGCTTCTATAAAGTATTCATTACCCTGAACTATGACAAACGTGCGCAAATAACAGACTATCAAAATCAGTTACACGTATACTATTTAATTTACTGTTATTTAGAAAATTAATGCTATTATTTCTAATTACCTGAACTAATCTTTAACTTTAGGTTTGATGATAGCCTTAAGCATAAATGCGCATTTTAGGAACGAAATGCTATTGTGGGGTCAGATACTGGCAATCCGCGGGCTTGAGGGGGAAAAATTAACAAAGGATTGCTTTATAAAATAGAAGCAGTATAAGGACAAACCTATGTACTCTTGTAAGAACACAACCAGATTTTTTGAAGCCTTTAGCGCTGTTTAATGCTTTTATATCGTTTCAAGGTAACGTACCACTAAGGTATATAATTAAATTGCTTTTTGCATAGACTGATAAGTTGTTTGATAGAGGAAAAGTATTTGTTATATTTTCCCCAATAAGCTCTTGGATTATTGTAGTATAACAATAAATCCCCTGGTATGATATCTAGTGGCGTTTAAAAATGCCGTGATAAAAATCTTATTTTTTTTTAAATACTTACCACTTTTTTAACTTTGGTTAAAAAATGAAAAAATGAAGTCACTATTGTATTTTTTTTTCGTAGAATGCAATTTTTGGTGATGGTTTTGAATTGTGACAATTTTTTTATCGAAAAGAGTATTTCAAAACGAAAAAATGAGGACACGCGGAACTAGAATTTTCCTTTGAACAAAATTATTTTGGACCAGGACAAATGAATATCTCGCAAAATACTTAATTAAAAAACAAAATTATTGTTATTAATTGCAGAAAAAACTGGAAACATTTATTGGATATTTTAAAAATATAATAACCACAAACAAAATTTGACAATCCTAAGGATCTCCCTAAAACAAATAAAATTAAGAACAAGCACAAACGTTAGATTTTCAGGCAATTTAGCTACAATAAAAGCTAAGGAAATTACAGTAAATGTTGAAAATGACTACCATTCATAACTACACATCCAGCTAAACGATTTCCCATCGATAATCGTACACATTCAAGTATTCCAGGTTTGTTACGAATTTCTTGACACTGCTCCATCACCCGTTCATCAAAATGTACTGCATTTTCAGTTGGCACGGAATAAACCAACTCACTCTTTTAAATATCCCCAAAGAAAACACTCTAACGAATTTAAGTCTGGAGAACGGGGCGGCCAAGCAATAGGTCCACCCATCCTATCCATCGTTCACCATAAAGTTGATTCAAATATTGTCTCACTTGTATGCTGAAATGAGGTGGGGCCCCATCTTGCATAAATTAATGTTGTAGTCTAAGTTCGTAGGGCACATCATCAAGTAACTCAGGTACATTATTTTGCAAAAAATATAAATATGAAGTACCATTTAGAGGTTGCGGCAAAAGATACGATCCTATAATTATGTTTCCTAAAAACCTCGCCCAAACATTAATAGAAAATCTATCTTGAAATTTACCTTCAAAATAGGCGTGGGGATTTTCCTCTGCCCGGACATGGTTGTTATTGAAGTTTATTATACCTTCACGTGTAAAACCTGCTTCGTCGCATTTCATTCGCATCCATTCACAAAAACTCCAATTTCGGTTGTAAATCCTGGGGCTTTAGCGCTTGCACACGTTGTTAGTGGTATGGTCGAAGAAGCTGTTCTTTTAAAATATCCCAAACCTGCAACTTCCTCTAAAACCCGTTCTTCAGCTTCTACAGAACGTGCTTCTGCTCTTCGTGGTGAAAAGGTACCATTTTCTCTAAGCCGTTGATGTAACCTGCTGAATATTTGTTGTATTCGGGAAGCTGGCGATTTGGAAATGCCTGTTGATATAGTCTACGAGCTTACGAGCGCAACCATTCGCTTTTCCATACATGAAGTGCATGTCTGCCATCTCAGAGAATGTGTATTCTGGCATTTTTGAAAATTAACAAAACTGATTTTTGTAAGTAAATTTTCAATTCAAGTTCAATATTTGCTATAATTTTATTAGCTTTTATTGTAGCCAAATTATTGCCTGAAAATCTAAAATTCAAAAAAGGAACCTACTCCTTTTTTGAATTTTTGACCCTATGTATTTTTTTTCTTTGTACATCGTTTACTCCGCGATGGTTTGATCAATTTAGCTGAATTTTTTTTTCTTCATGCCCCAACTTTTATTAAGATCAAATTTTTCTGAGAAATAAGTTATCAAAAAGTTTCCCATTTGTTGCATACTTCTATGGACAAATCCTATGTTGTACACAATTAAGAAAAACACTACAGTCTTCAAAGCAAAAGTTCCTTTAAAATTGAGTTAAATTTGTGGAAATGAAAAAAAAATCAAAGGATTTTTTTTTGTTTTTTATTTTTAATTTTTCTCCGAAATTTTGAGGTTATGTTAAAAACTAATCAGTACAAAACTTATACACTTTTGCACGACCTACAACTGTTGTATAGAATATTCTCTATCAGACATCAACTTTTGCCGAGAATTCCATAAATACTATTTGCCCTCCTTTTCGACCCCCTTTCGCCACACCGAGGTTGTCCTTATTTCTTTTACGTTCATTGTTAAGCCTCTTTACCATTTGTACTTATGAAAGTTCAGGTAACATTTTCTTTTCTTTTCTCTTCTAAATCAGTTATTTCGATCGACCTAAAAATATTGGAACGATTTTTCTCGGAAACCGTTAACTTTTCGACCAATTACCAAGAGCACCTTCTTTATGCAAAAAAATAGTAGAAAATCCTAATATTCTATTAAAATGTCAAAAAAGTACAGGGTTGAAAAAATAATGACTAATTAAAAACAGTACACCCTCTGCCGGCACGCCCCTGGTTAAGAAATTTAAAATTTGCTAGACGCTAAAACTAGCTTTCATTAGTAACTATTCCTGTAGCAAAATTCATAACTGGTACAAAAGCCGTTCCAAAGTAATAAAATAAAAAGCACGGTTTGTGCGACATCTTCAATGGGTCCTAGTACCCTTAAGCGTTTGCGGACCCAGGTGGATATGAACTTTTTTTATATTTTTTTATGTAAAATCACCCTCTGAAATTTAGGGAGTTAATTTCCGGACACCTTAAAAAGACTAATACAGCTCTCTGAAAGGTAGTAATGAAATATTTGTTTGAAATATAGTTTTTTATATAAATAAGATGCTTAAATTATATCCGAGTTTAAAGTAAGTGTTATATATTTTTGATATTAAATCAATTTTAAAATATTAAAATATAGACGGATTTGTGTAGATATGTTAAGAGTGTTGTAAGGTTTTTGACTCCCGTTTGTGTAATTGTTCACGTTCTCATCATTTTAAAATTAGTTATTGGAAGTAACATTTCTACTTCAACAATTTAAAAAAATCTTAAATTATAAAAAACATTGATATGACAGGTTTTAGTATCAGACGTTGTTTAGTTTATAGAAAGATTCTGTTGGTCGCGCATGCGAATTGTGAAACAAGATTTTTGTAAATAAAATTGTCGATTCGTCTTTGAAATTAACAATATTTATTTATTTATTTATTTAAAGAAGCTGGTCATCCAACAGGCAGTCGCAGCTGCCCTATAACAGGATTACACAAAGAAAGCTTACAATATTTTCCTAATTTCGGAGAAGCAAATTATAAACTAAAAGTAATACAAATAACTGCTAATAATACACCTAAGTACAGTTATTTCTTACAATTTTTCTAAAGTGGCTAAAATGATTAGAAAAGAAATCAAGATTAATACCTAATTGAGATAAATTATTATAAGTACGTGCACATCTTATCTTATAAGAGGGGAGTTAAAGGAAAAATTTGTTTGAAATCTCTTAATCGCAAAAATGCGTCTGTTGCGCAGTGTGTAAGGGTTTGCATTATACAAAAGGTAGTTAGTACAAAATTCAGAATCTATTAAATTATTAACCACTATATAAAAATAGTAAATCGAAATATTTTCGTCTAGATTCTAAGGTCTGTAACTTATAAAATGTTAAATTATCTTGATAAAATCTAAAATGTCTTTGCCTATTAAATCGGAAGTTTAGAACAGTAATAAACTTTTTTTGCACACGTTCGATCCTATGTACGTATTTATCATACAGTGGATTCCAAACCGTTGTAGAATATCAAAGAATAGGCCTAACCGTGGTGTTAAATAACGTTAATAGGGAAATAAAATTATTAAATCAGTGTGTCACCCTTAATATGTAGCCCAAGTTTCTTAAAGCCCTCCGAACCGTTGTTTCTATGTGGTCTTCAAACAATAGTTTGGAATCCAAGATCTCTCCCAAGTCCTTTATTCTATTAACATACTCTAATTTAACATTTTTTATAAAAAGATCTATATTAAAACGAGGTAAGGTATTTCTTTTCGAAAATAAAATTGCATGACACTTATATAAATTAACACTAAGCCTATTTATCGTACAGTAGTCAGAAAATGTCTGTATATCTGTTTGCAGTTTCATGATTATTGATTACACAATTATCTATAATGGTTTTGTAAATTTTAAGATCGTTGAATAATTGAAAAAACAAACACGTGCAAATTCATATTAACTATCAATAATATTTTTTTTCATTAAAAAGAATCTAAAAGCATTTTTGAGTTTTTAAAATCGTCATCGAACGAACAGCCTTTTAAATTTGTCTTCGAATGATATATCAGTCAAACATCGTACTAGTTATTATTCGTAAAATATCTTGAAATCAGTAATTAAACTGTGGTTTATATCCGTGAGACCGAACCACATAACGAAAGATGATGATGGGTCAGTCAGTCTGGGTTTGGGAATGACTTGTGGATGAATCACCGTCGCGTCGGTCAGCGATTACCATCGATGGATTTTTTGTTTTCTTTTCGCAGGTAAAGTTGTATACCAGTAAGCGTGCGTGCTTGAAATACCTAAGACATTACTCCTCCTAAACAATAGGAGAGAATATGAATGAAAAATGACACACAAGTTAAAAGTTTGAATCCGTATTTTGAGCGAGTGAGGTTCAATATTCTCTCTTTTAACTAAAAGTCTCGTTCCCGTTCGCGAGTCGAGGGTTATCGCACGAAACACTATAGTTTCGGCGAGCATTGATGTCTCCGGACCGATTCAATGCGTCCCATTTAAATGAGTTATCTATTGCATAAGCTATAATGGATCTTTGATAATACTTAATTTTTATGCAAAATTTGAGGTAAATTGGACAAGTAGTTTTTTAGTAATAACTTTTTAAACATTTCACTACGCCGCCATTTTGTTTCACTGTATTGGATTTTTACCAAAATATTATCAGGTCATCCTATGATACTTAATTTTAGACCAAAATTTAAAGTTAATCGGTTAAGTAGTTTTTAAGCTATGCCGCGAACAAACAGACAGTCAGACCACCGGAATTGAGATCACATGTTTTTTGGCATCTAGGGACCCTGAAACGCGAAAGGGGATGTTTTCACAGTTAAAATATTTCCCTTTTACGACGGAAGCAACAAAAAATCGACTCCTAATAATATTCATATAATGACTAATCGAGTGCAATAAAACACAAGCTACAAGCCCCAATAAAATAGAAACAATAAGCAAACCGATAAAACCTCAAATAATTACCTACAAAAAGGATAATTTTATATGACGTCAATGTTCCCGACCGAACCCTTAAAAGCAAAATTAATAGAAACGATTGAATTCGAATCTAAAAACGAATGATATGAATGAAACACTTCGGATTTTGTCGAGAGTCTTCGAGAAGATCAGCTTCATCTTAAAGGTTATTTCCCGATTTGCACCTATGAGAAAATTTGTAACTAATAAAATAACTTATGGTAGGGCCAGGCAACTTCAGGAGTTCCCCAAGGATCTATACTTGGATCGCTCTTTTAAATGATATTATTGACAGTCTCGTCACTGTCTGCTTTGCATTGAGCTTAAGTGGTGTATTGGGAATCCACTGCATTTAAATGTGTCTAAATGTAATGTTGTGACATTTACAACAAAAAATACCTCAGTTAACTTTAACTAGGTCATCAATGGGGTTACTCTTACCCATTCAGATGTTTTTAGAGACTTAGGTTTTTTGTTTTTGACAAAACACTTTCTTTTGTACCCCATATAACTGATTTAGTGTCAAACAGCATGCTTCTTGGATGTATTTTACGAACTACGCGCGCCTTCAAGCTACTCTTCCTGTAAAAATGTTATTTTTCTCGTTAATAAGGTCTAAACTGGAATATGCGTCAATAATTTGGAGACCTTTTTATAAAGCACATATTGACTGTATTGAGAAAATTTGCAACTAATAAAATAACAAAAAAAATCCATATTTATATAAAAAAACTTTTTTAAAAGAACTTGTTAAACAAATATGGATATTTTTCACCTGAACTAGGGTATATTATCTTTCACATAGTCGCAACTCTATGCTAGACTTCCTACCAGAGCCTTAATAATATTTGTTTTCACATGTAAATATTAATAATAATGATAGCACATCTGTTGGTAGAGAGCTTTAAAAAATTACCCAAATTGGTTAACAATAGGGGCTCCTGGCAAACGTAAGAAAAAATCGCACTGTGTTTTAAATTTATAAATGTTTTAATGAAAGATTAATGTAAAAAAACTGTTTGTTTTTGAAAAAATACATTTTTTTTCGTACAATACTATTTTTGGATTAAAAATAAAAATTAAAGAAAGATGAATTTCCCTCAAGTTGCTTATCTCTTTATAAATTCAAGTAACCACAGTAGCTTAAGAACATAGCGATGATCAATAAAAATTATTCTGACAATATGATTTTTCAAGAATAATTTTACCAGCAACAAATATCTCGAAACATTTTTTTTTAAATTTTTTGTTCAAATGTTATAACAAGTTTTAGACATTAGTATTCCAAGCAGGACTCAACAAACACATTATAGATTCACAGTTACGTATGGTATTCTCATACTTGTCATTATTTCCTACCTACATACTTCTTGATGTTATGGTTATTATTTCACTTTTTGGTCATGGTTACTAATTATCTGCGTTATTTACCTTTTTTATGCTAATGCAATTTTATTCGTTTTTAGAATCAATAAAAACTCAGATCACCAGAGCAAACTGAATCAGTTTGGAAAGTTTCATGCAAATTTAATTATTAACATATTATAGTTTTAGTCACGTATTTTATTCATGGAAGCTATTAGTACTCCTACATATTACAGAAAATTGTTCGCATTTTAATTAGACTACTGTTACGCTTTAATACCAATTTCAGTAAGTACGTTGTCGGTGAATCGGTATGCGCTGTGACAGCAAATAAAATCCACACCCCAATCTTACATTTTACGTTATATGGTTCTTACCTATTAAATACATTTTCATGTCTAATTTTGTACTTTATCTCTTAAAATTTGGTGTTGACCCTAATAATGTAATTTTTAAGAATTGATATTTAGCCTTTAAGAAATACAATCTTCAAATATAGGTAATTTTTCGTTGATTTTGACTGGAATTAGAGTCACCTTTCTTTTATAACCCTTCATGACTACCAATATGAATTAATCATATCCTGCGGCTCTTACCTAAACTAATGTTTTAACATGTTGATACATTTTAATGAAGACTTAAGGCTATTCACTGAAGGAAATATGAACGAATTGGCAGTAGACTAGAATATGCCTAATTTTGCAGGATAAGGCGTCAGGTGAAAATTGATATAAAATAATGTCCATAAAAAGTAACATTGCCACCTATGTCCTCGAATTTAAATATAAAAATTTCTAATTTTAATGTCTGATATATGCAAATAAAGCCCAAGCTGACAACGGGTCCGGACGGCGTTCCAGCGTTCTTTGTCCGAGATTGCGCAGGTGTTTTTTCTTATCCTCTGAATCCACTGCTAATAATCTTTAATAATGATGATCTGAAAATGCTTTAGAATATATGCTTTAGAATAAATATCTCAGTTAACTTTAACTATGTCATCAGTGGGGTTACTCTTACCCATTCAGATGTTTTTAGAGACTTAGGTGTTGTTTTTGACAAAACACTTTCTTTTGTACCCCATACAACTGATTTAGAGTCAAACAGCATGCTTCTTGGATTTATTTTACGAATTACTCGAGCCCTTCAAGCTATTATTCCTGTAAAAGTATTATTTTTCTCATTAATAAGGTCTAAACTGGAATATGCGTCAATAATTTGGAGACCTTTTTATAAAGCACATATTGACTGTATTGAGTCAGTTCAGAGAAAGTTTGCCAAAGCATTGTGGTTTAGAGCCGATACAGCTTATCTCATTAGAGGTTTTCCACATAAACAATTGCTGCGAAGGTGTTCGCTTATCAACTTGGGCAAGAGACGTTTGGGGTTTTCTCAGCTATTTCTACATAAACTCATACATAATACTATTATTTCTGAAGAATTATTGTCCAAGTTAAATTTTCGTGTTTCTAGGTTAAACTTTCGTAGCTCTGTTTTTGACCTTTTATCTGCCCCCTTTTAGGACATTTACAAGTTTTCACCAATTAACCGAATCTAGTAGTTGCAATAATCACAAAAATTCTTACGATATTTTCAATTATAGCTTGGGCGTGATCAAAAGACATTTTTACCACAAGCTTCTTATTCTTCTATTTTTATTTTCATTTTTTTTTTGTATTTACTGTTGATCTTTATGGATTAAATTCTATTTTGTGTATCTCACCCGTGTCTGCTGATGTTTTTAAAAAATTATTTCAATTTTTTTCAGTCCAACCTAGTGTTCAGTTATGCTTCTCGCAATCAAAATTTAACTCATTTTTAATATTCTCTTCTTTCCATTTGTAGCAAAATCCCAACATCTACTCAAACGAGTCGTCATTTGTTAGTGCTTCATACGGCTTCGCTTTAGTTCTGTTAGTGCTTTTTAACTTTTGGAAATATTCGGTTATCTTATTTTAAAGTTAAGTCCTGTTACTAGGTGTCGTTTGTTGATAACATGATATTTTTAATTAGAATCACCTGCATGTTCACTTAAAATAGTGAAACCAAGAAAATTATGTTATTAAAGTGGATTAAAAATAGTTAACAAGAATAACACAAATCAATATTTATTATAAATCATCTAGAGGTGTGTTTTTTTTAAATCTAATGTCAGATATTTATACACGGTGAGTAAGGAAAGGATGCATCTTTTATTCTTGAACAATTTCCAGGTGTCAACGTAAATATGTTGATGTTGGGATAACTATTTTATTAAGAAAATTGTGCTTTTTACTTCGCGTTTTTTTTTTGGTCGATTAGAAAAACTTTGCGGGGTGACCTTAAAACCAGATTTGAAAACATTTTTTTCTCAGAATAAGAAAACACCAACAAAAGTAAAACAAACCTATGCAAAGCACTAAAAAACTAACGAAATATCTGGCTGTCGAGGTTGACCTTAAAACAAAATAAGTTAATATTTCTAAAAGAAGCAGGCACTGATGAACGACACCTAGTTTGGATCGACCAAAAATCTTTGGGCTCACCATAAATCAAAGATAAGCTAATATTGATAAAAATAGAAAAAAACTTACGAAACTAATTGAAGTACCAAAACGTTGTGACGAAGCACTAATGAACGATGATTAGTTTGGGTCGATCAGAAAAACTTTCGGTGGTACTGACCTTGAAATAAAAAAATATTTGAGAAACTAACAGAATGCCAACGAAACCAAATCGCGTCAAAAGAAGTACTCACGAGCACTGATGATGAATATGACAGAAGTGGACGTTATGCCTACAAAAATAAATTAAAAACTCTCGAGGTAACTGTCGTAAAAAAATCGATCAAAATCGTTAACCGGTCACTATTAATTAAATTTGTAAGTTCAGGTGCACCCTTTATTTCATGGTAATGCGTACTTTTTCGCAATAAAGGGGTTTGACTGAACTTTAATCTCTCCTGCTCCATATATTACCATACTCCCGAAAATATTCGGACATTTTATGGTCACTATTGTATCTATATATTATGATTTTATTAAGTGACGCATAGCGTTTCATCAAAATTATTTAAAGAAATTTACGTTTGAAAGTCAGTTTTTATTGTACTTTCGGTGTAATATACAAGCTTAAAATACGTATTAGAATTTTTCTAAATTCATTTTTGCTCTATGCTAAAAAAATAATTTATGATAGATTTGACATTTTTAATCGTCATTTTCTCGAAAGTTGACAAAAAATAGCTATAAGATGTGATGAATGTTTTATAATTAGAATTTTACCTAGAATCAGAATTTTGAAAAAGATAGACGTGTTCCGAAAAAAAAACAGGACTTTGAGTTAAACTGGATGCGGCAAACAAAGCTTTATCTGAGCTAACCATAAAGAGTTACTAAATTTCAAATAGAAATGCTACTTTGAAAATTAAATGCTTAGCGAATTGGTTGCTACCCTGTGTTTTGTTAATATATATAATTTTTTGAGAAAACAACTAAGGAATGAACGGGTATTCTAAAAATCTATATTTGAAAACTTGACCGTAGCTTATACCTTATAAATCTAAAGTAAACTTTTTACTACTTTTAATTAAATAGCATATATTTTTAAAAAGTAGGCAAATTTTTTTTAGTAAATTTAGTTACCCATTGTAAGGATAACAATGTAATTATTTCGTTTGCTCCTTCAAAAAAAAGTAAGTATTAAGGTCTAGTTACTAGTACCATTATGTTATCCAAACACCCACATTTCACGTTAATAACGTATCGGTTCTTAGAACCAAAGATATGACTTCACTCGGGAAACTGAACTGGTCACTCTGTTGACCGTAGACGAATTTACGTAATCTTATCCGACATAGTGAGTCATCTTGCCAACTTCCGATTATTTACTAGAAAATTCAGATTGCTTTTTATTGTTTAATTCATTCATAAAACGGAACTCGTGCACTCTGAATCACTTAATTAGTGAACGTTACGGTTATCATGAACTTTTTTTTTGAATACCCAAATCTCAAACTCAGAGTCAGTGCTGGATTGAGGGGGCCTCTGGGGCTGTACCACAGGGTGATTTTTATCTTCAAGGGAATGCTATAAATGGTGGATAGTGTATTTATCCAGCCGCGTTTGCAGTTCCATAACTGTACAGTAACGGCGGTCAAAAAGAAACTGCGAAAACTTACAGCCGGCGTCGCCGTCTGAAGAACAGGAGTGGTCTATAACCAATATTTAAATATAAAAAAGTTCCCTTTGATAAATGTTTTTTACTCAAATATATTTATTATAGAAGGACAAAAATGTATTTCAGATTAATCTTTTTTGTTTGCGTCAACACCTCAGTGAACCAAACAAATATAAACAAAATCAAATAATCAAATTGATTTATTACAAACAATATTCGAATAAACCAAACAAAAATTATTCAAGACAAATAAATATGTAAAAAACTATTGTTTACGTATGGTTTGCTTGAGATATTAGTATATTTTTAACTGAATTCAGCAGTAATATTTAAATTTAAATTCTTTATTCTTATTGATCAGTATCTTTGTCTGATTTTTTGATTTTTGATTTTTGATTTTTCGTGTCAGTAAGTTACCTTTCTCTTTTAAATTTAATTTCCTCTCAAAAAGTTAATTAGTTATATTCGTACTTACTTTCGTATATTATAAGATACTTACTATACTTGTATTTCTTGTACATCGCAAAATACCGTAAGATATTAGTCAACACGTATCTATTCGTATAATCTACTATTATTAGGTTTTTTCTATAACTGTATATTTCTAGTATTACCTTTAAATAATTGAGACATCGTATGTATGTTTCACTAAATTAGTAATGTTCGTTGATCACGTTTGGCTACCAACCAATTTTCTATTTCCTTTTTAATCGAGTGTCGCCGTCTAGTCGAATCTTCTCACAAGAAATTCTAAATATAGTTTGAAGCTATTTTCATTAATACTCTTGATTTACATGTGTCTAAAATTAGCCTTTCGTTGTATTTTAATGGTTGAAACAAATCCCATTAATGCAATTTCAAAGAGTTTGTTACTATTACGTGAGATTCATTAAAAAAATGACTTTTTTGTATTATCGATATGTAGGCCAGGGGCGGATCGAGAAGAGGAGCCGCCCCCCCACGTCAACCCCCCGTCGACAGTTTTTTGAAATATTGAATTTTGTCAAAAATAATTCAGGCGTATTCCACAGTTCCTGCCCGTATGTGTGATTTCATGCTCTATTCAATCAAATAATATATATTTAGAAATTCTGGTCCGAAAATCTGAAAACTTTCTCAAGGTTTCCCGTTATAAATATGTCGTACTGTAAAATCAGTTTTTACTTTCCTTGCAAAAGAGAAATATTTTAATCGTGAACAAATCATCGTACCAGATTTTTTCAGATCTCCACGTTTCAGGGTCCCCAAACGCATGAAAAACATGTTTTCTCAATTCGTCGGTCTGTCTGTTCGCGGCATAGCTTAAAAACTACTATCCGATTGAGTTGAAATTTTGGTCAAAAATTAAGGGTCATATAGGGATGACCTGGTAACATTTTGGTAAAAATCAAATATGGCGAAACAAAATGGCGGAGTAGCGGAATGTTAAAAAAAAGTATTACTAGAAAACTACTTATTCAATTAAACTCAAATTTTGCACAAAAATCAATCATTATAAAAAAATTATCTTGTAAAATTTTCGTTCGAATCCAAATCGGCGAAACAAAATGGCTTAATAAAAAATTCGGGCTGAAAAAAACTATTTAATGGATTGATTTCAAAATTTGGGCAATAATAATTATGGAATACAGATAAACTGGTAAAATTGTGCTACGAATTTTACATGGCAGAACAAAATGGAGGACAAATAAAATGATTTTGATCGCAAAAAAATCACCAGCTTTTACAAAATGATTTTGATTTCAAAAAAATCACCAGGTTTTACATATCTGCATGTTTTAGCGTCCCTAGATGTCAAAAAATATTTGTTTTATCAATTCCTGACTGATTTCAAATATGGGGAAGGGGACATGTGGGTAATATTGTGGTAAAAATCTATTATGGCGGTCCAGTGAAGTGTTAAAAAATATTAGTAAAAAACTAATTATGCAATTTACTCAAATGTTCCACAAAAATTAAGTGTTATATAAGAATAAACTGGGTGGCGGCCTAATAAATTATTTAAAAAATCGGTCCGAAATACTATTTATTAGATAATTTTTAATTTTGTGCCGGCATTTAATGTGATTAGAGATAAATTCGTAAAGGTTTGGTACGAATTCAAGATGGCGAAATAAAACGGTGGCCAAATAAAATGTTTAAAAAATCAATGTAAAAAATCTTCTTATCCAATTGGCTTTAAATTTTGCAGAAAAATGAAAAATGTGATATAAAGATAAACTGGTACGAATTCAACATGACGGAACCAAAGTCAATGTAAAAACTTATTAAGTTTATTACTGCCTTGAACTTCCCTCGTAAAAAGGAAGTATTGTAATCGTAAAAAAATCACCTTAGATGCCGAAAGACATGTTTCCTCAATTCCGTCTGTCTGTCTGATCGCAGCATAGCTAAAAAGCTACTTACCTGATTGATTTCAAATTTTGTCAAAAATTAAGGGTCATATGGGGGTGACCTGGTAACATTTTGATAAAAATCCAGTATGTCAAAACAAAATGGCGGCCTAGTGAAATGTTAAAAAAAGTATTACTAAAAAACTACTTCTCCAATTTATCTTAAATTTTGCACAAGAATCAAGTATTTTGTAAAAATCAACTGGTAAAATTTTGGTACGAATCCAAGATGGCAGAACAAAATGGCGCCTTAGTAAACTATTTAAGGGTCTGATTTCAAATTGTGTACCATGAATAATTCTGGTATACAGATGAACTAGTCAAGCTGTGGTACTAATTCGAGATAGCGGTACAATATGGCGGCAAAATAAAATATTTGTAATCGGGAAAAATCGCTGTCTGGTTTTACATATCTTCACGTTTTACAGTCTCTCGATGCCAAAAAATATGTTTTATCAATTCCGTTGATCCGTTTGTCGGTTTGTTTGTCTGTCTGACAGTTAACGGCATAGCTTAAAAACTACTTAAGCTATTGACTTCAAATTTTGGGTTAAAATTAAGGGTCATTTGTGGATGACCTGGCAACATTTTGGTAAAAATCCAATGCGGCAAAACAAAATGACGGCCTTTTAAAATGTGAAAAATTATTACTAAAAAAAGATGTAGGAATCAACTGGTAAAATTTTGGTAAGAACCCTAGATTGCGAAACAAAATGGCGTCTTAGTAAAATATTTAAAAATTCAGCCTGAAAAACTACTACTTAGTGGGCTGATTTAAAATTGTGTGCCATAAATAATTATGATATACAGATGAACTAGTAAAACCGTGATACTAAGTGAAGATGGCGGAACAAAATGGCGGCTAATCGTGAAAAAATCACCCTCTCAGGTTTTATATATCTTCACGTTTTAGCATCTCTAGATGCCAAAAAATATGTTTTATCAATTCCGTGGGTCCATTTGTCGGTTTGTCTGTCTGTCTGTCGGTTCGCCGCCTAGCTTAAAAACTACTTATCAGAGTGACTTCAGATTTTGGTCAAACATTAAGTGTTATATGGGGATGACCTGGTAATATTTTCGTAAAAATTCAATATGCCGGAATAAGATGGCGGCCTAGTGAAACGTTACAAAAATTATTACTGAAAAAACTGATTATCTAGTTTACCTCAAATTTTGCACGAAAATCAGGTATTCTATGGGAATGAACTGGTAACATTTTGGTATGAATGTAAAATATCGAAACCAAATGGTGGCCTTTTAAACTATTGAAAAAATCAGCCTAAAAACACTACTTATTAGATTAATTTCATATTTTGTACAAGCATTAAGTGTTAAAATTGTGGTACGAATTCAAGTTAGCGGAACAAAACGGCGGCCAAATAAAATTTAAAAAAAATCAACGTAAAAAAATCTTATTCAATTGATTTAAGTTTTCTGAGAAGTTCCGGATAAAGAAAATTTTAAGGATTTTTTAAAATTATATCCAAAAATCAAGTGTGGCATAGGTAAAAACTGGTAAAATATTTGTAAGAATGCGATATGGTGGAACAAAACGGTGCCCAATATAAATATTTGAAAAGACAGGATACATGTGTTACTAAATGACTATGTACCGAACTAGATTGGGTCACACTTCGCTATTCTTAATAAAAATAAATACTCATAACAAGGGAAGTTCCGGGTAAAGGAAATTTACCGTTTTTTTATAAAACAATTAGGCTTTTTTTAAACCACTTGGCGAATTGAATAATAATAATAATTTTATAAAATATCGGATATTCCTTGGTCTTATCGTAAATTAAACAAAAACACTTTATAATTCGTCTAGTTATCGAGTAGGCAAATTGCAAAATATTTAATGTAACATAAATAAATAAAAGAAAAAATTCAAAATATTGACCCTAATACACATGATTCTATTCAAATAATAAATATTGATGACACATTCGAGTGATTTCAAGAATTAAACCAAGCTTCTCTTCAGGTTGGCCATGTCATTGTGCTAATAAAAATGGCAGAAAACAGTTTACAACATTACCTCCGGTTGCACAAAGCTTAATTGCTGTTTAGAATATTTAATCGAACTTTCGGATTTGACAAGCTGCTTACAGAAAACTGAGAACTCGCTGTCAAATTTGACATTCCGTTAAACATTCTAAACTTTAATTGAGCTTTCTGCAACTGGCCGAAAGACAATATTCATACATTATTCGCCATAACAGAAAATACTATACTACACCAATAAAAAACTAAACCAACTTAAACCTTTAAATATTGACCAGAATATCGTCATAGAAGTTTCTAAAGTAGACAAAGGACCTTTAGATCCTAAAAATATAGGAAGCTATTCTGAATTTCAAAAATGGAGTGAATTGTATTGTATTGAAACGCTGGTTTTCACGAGAGACAGCATCGTCACTGAAAATCCTCTCGAAAAAAGTATTTCATTAAGAGAAGCCGTTGGATTTTTTATTTAAGTTTGAAACACATGTTTTCAATGTGAATGTAAACCAAGTAAAATTTAGTTTACAAATAAATGGTTAGTTTGTGTTACTGGATAAATGAGAATTTAAGATATTATTTTGTTTATTTGAGGTCTAAAATTATGATCTAACTATATTAATAATTTATTATATATATAGTTTCTTAGTAATAATTTTTTTAACATATCACTAGACCGCCATTGTGTTTTGCCATATTGGGTTTTTACCAAAATGTTACCAGGTCACCCCCATACAACCCTTAATTTTTGACCAAAATTCGAAATCAATCGGGTAAGTAGTTTGTTAGCTATGCCGCGATCAGATAGACCGACAGACAGACGGAAAGAAACGTAAAGATCTAAAACTGTACTTCCTTTTAACGAGGAAAGTAATAAACTGAATAAGTTTTTACATTGACACCACCGCCATTTTGTTCCGTCATGTTGAATTCGTATACATAATTTATTTAAAGTTATTATACTTTTTTTTGCGGTGGATCCACCCCTGGTGTAGGCAGTGGTATAACTTCGGCGACGCAAGGCCCCTCGGTCGCAAGGGAGACCCGAGCATCCAGAAGCCTTTAGGTGCAAGAGGTCAAAAGCTCACGTGCCAGGAAACGTAACTTTTGATTAATGGCCACATGGTCCAGATAAACCTCCCTATGTTTCTTGATCATCTGAATTAGCAACATACTAATATAAAATTTAGAATGGAAATTGAACTAGAAGACACAATTCCTTTTCTTAATGTTCTTGTACAAAGGAAAAAGGATGGTTCTGTAGGACTCTCTGTATATAGTTACCTAAATGCAAATGCAAATTCACATCATTATCAGGCATAAAGGCAATTAGTTATTAATTATTTGCTTTACAAAGCCCCCGCGATTTGTGACCAAAATTCTTTACAATCGAAAACAGAGAAACTGACTCAAGCTTTAAGAGGGAACAGATATTGCATTGAGGATATTAGGACGATCAATTAGAAAATACAACAAACCTACTCCACGAAATTAAACTAATACGGAGTTACCGATGGGAAGTGTAGTTCTTCCATTTATACAGGGAACCACAGATAAAACTGCAAGGTTACTTCGCCGGTCCAACATACGTACAATCTTCAACACACACAAGAATATTGGACAATGTTTGCGATCGCCAATGGTACATTATTCCTTTTCAAAAGGAAGGAGTATATGCAATTCCTTGTTCCTGTGGCGCTGTCTGTATTGGAGAAACTGGACGAACCATATCGACTAGGGTTAAGGAACATGAACGATATATTAGGAAGAAGCAAATTATACAACACTAGACGTGTCATAAATGCAAAAGAAACCAAAGTTGTTGCATTTGTCTCGGGATTGTATAAACAGAAAATTAGAGAATATATTTTAATAGAGATACGGACTTAAGTCTATATCATACATGGAAACCGATCATTACATCGAGTCATGGTTCGGAGAACACTTGTCGACTATAAATAGCCGGCCTAGATCTCTCCGAGCTCATTCAGTGTTTGCTGAAGTAAAGATCCCTGAAGATGCCTGGTGCAATTGAAGACGAAACGTCAGAAAGTAATTTCATTTTGACACGGTCCGATCACAAGAAAGTTATGAAAATAAATGAAAATTGATGAAGAAAGTTTAGAAATAATATATACCTATATATATATATATATATATATATATATATATATATATATATATATATATATATATATATATATATATATATATATATATATATATATATATATATATATATATATATATATATATATATATATATATATATATATATATATATATATATATATATATATATATATATATATATATATATATATATATATATATATATATATATATATATAGGCTAAACGCCTGTAAGAATTTTCATGAGTTAACGTTACACATTTAAAATAACTGGTAATATTTTGGTTTGAATATAAGAAAGTAAAACAATATGGCAGCCTAATAAAATATTTAAAAAATCAGTCTGAAAAAAAAACTACCTAAAAAATTAATGTATAAAAATCTTCTTATTCAATTGTCTGTAAATTTTAGAGTTATGGATACACTGGTGCGAATTCGACATGACGTAACAATTTCACGGTGTGTGTCAATATAAAAACTACTTTTTGAATTAACTTTAAATTATGCCCAAAATCATGGGTGGCATAGGTAGAAACTGGTAAAATATTGGTAGGGATCCAATATATTTGAACAAAATGGCGTCCAATAAAAATGTTTGAAAAGACAGTATATATGTGTTCCTAAATAACTATGTACTGAACTAAATTGGTTCACACCAGGATTTCCAATAAAAGGAAATATTCATAATAAGGGAAGCTCTGGGTAAAGGAAATTTACCGATTTTTTTAATGCGTTAGCATAAACCATTCTAGCGTAGTGAAAACTTCAAAATGTGGTCTTCTTTCAACTGCGGTATTTTTCTTTAGTATTCTCAACGAAAATAATAGCAAGCGTAGCTATTATTTTCTTTGGTATTCTTTAATAAAGGTACACAGGGTAAATAAAAATCCTGGATGCAAATTTTCTCGATTAATTCAAATGGAATACCCGCTGTATATTATTATATTTCAGATTCTTTCCTTTTTGGGCATTCACCCAATATAAGGTTTGTAGAGTCTACACAGGGAGGGCCAATTTTCGAAAATATTAGAGGTGGACATCTCAGTTTATTACGGCAAAATATTGCAAGTGTCGAAAAAGTTTAAAACTTCAAAAAATAAAAATTATCACTAATAAAAAAAGATTTAATCTAAAAATTTCACAAATACAAATTATATTACAATGATTTAGTAATAAAAACTGGTAGTTATTTCGAAATTATCGATATGATTGATAAGGACCAAGTGAAAGAAATGGTTTGTTAGCGATAAAAAGATATCACGAAAAGTATTCTGATACAATAACAAGACAAACAAGAAAAACGCTTTAGAAATAGTTTGACACGGGAAATGTAGAATACACGAAACCGATAGAGCCAAACCTGTTTCAAACAAGTTAGGATAGCGAGGACTTAGCTAGGACAACTTAACACCTAGTTTAAATTAAGTTGTCCACTCTAGAGTAATTAGAATGTAAACATAAAAAAAATAATAACAATCAAAAAACAATAATAAGTGACAAATCGTATAAAACAGCAAAAACTACTTAATTAGATGGTCGAAATGACCAGCTATATGGTGAACTGGGGCACGTCATGTATAAACCATATTTGATCACGGAAGTTATTAGGGATTTGCTATAATAGTGTTCTAAAATCTTTCCTCAAAAACCGGAGATATCGGTGTGCCGTAGTAAGCTTTTCTTCGAAAAAATACGGACCCATGAAAAAAATTCCCAACAATTCCTCCCCAGACGTTAAGAGACCACCTATTTTGACTAGTTGTCAGAATCTAATGAGGATTTTCAGTTGCGTAGTAATGAAAGTTATGTCTGTTGACATTTCCATTTTTGTGGAATGTTGCTTCGTCAATAAATAACACAAAGTTAGTAAATCTAGCCCTCTCTGAATTTGTTGTTGTGCCCAGTGACAAAAATCTAGTCGACTGTGATAATCATCCTTATACAATTCTTGAAGGAGTTGAATGTGGTATGGGTGAAACTTGTTTTTTTTTTTAGAATTCGTAGAACAGTGGTTTTACTTACATCTGTTTCCCTTGCATTTCTTCTTGAGCCAATTCGCTCGCACAACTAGTCAACAAATGTACCTATAATATTTTCGAAAAGTGGCCCTAAACCTTGAACGATTCTGTATAGACCCCACAAACCCTATATTGGGAGAATTCGAAAAGTGACCCTAAACCTTGAACGATTCTGTATAGACCCCACAAACCCTATATTGGGAGAATGGTCAAAAAGGGAGGAATCTGAAGATATAATAATGTACAGGGCGTTCCATTTAAATTAACAGAGAAAATTTGCATCCAGGATTTTTATTTACCATGTATACCGATATAAGAGAATACTAAAGAAAAATACCGCAGTTGAATGAAGACCACATTTGGAAGTTTTTACCTTGCTAAAATGAATTATGCTAACGCATTTAAAAAATACAGGGCGTCATATGTACTTCTGATATTTTGGAAAAGTGGCCATAAATCTTAAATAGCTCTGTATAGACCCCACAAACACTATATTGGGTGAATGTCCAAAAAGAGAGGAATCTGAAAATAAAAGAATATATAAAGTGTTCCATTAAAAAAATCAGCAATTCCTACAACTTTCGTACACATTTTTTTTCTAATTCCCACAATAACCAACCTATTGGACTTGAACGCACTGTTGGACCACCCTGTATGTAATGTGTCGTTTATTTTAATATGTTTTGTGGTTTCTTTTAATTTGATGATGTACTAGCTCCAAGTAGTGGGATTTCTTATTTTTTTAATATTCTATACTTGTTTTTCGTTGTAAAAAGAAAATACTCTGCGTGACATTTAGCGAACTTCATTTTTTGACACACACTTGATAATTTTCTCTTTCGTCGCAGTTTCAGAGACTCATGCACATTACCTGTGTAACATACCGAACATGGTAATAAATAATAAACCTCACGACGCGAATTTACATGAAAACCTTGCTTGAAAGCATGGATTATCATTTTTTTACACCTAAAAACACTACATAGAAGTAAATATCAGTCCTTTGTTGATAAATCTAAAAATGAAATGAAATTAAAAATAGAAAAAAAATAATCGTGCACATGACCTGTGTACCTAACATACCAAACATGGTAATAAATAATAAACCTCACGTCACAAATTTACAGGAAAACCTTGCTTGAATGCTTCAATTATCAATTTTTTACACATAAAAACACTACACAGTATTAAATATGAGTCCTTTGTTGATAAATCTAAAACATTAAAAATCGAAAAAAGTTATTGGAGATGCCGGGGATCGAACCCGGGGCCTTTCACATGCAAAGCGAACGCTCTACCACTGAGCTACATCCCCGCCTGCCTTTCAATGTGAGGTATCACGTTTTCCCATTCATTGATGATAATGGATCACATTAGCATGAATGTAAAATAAAAATAATGTTACACTAGCGTGCGTAAATATTGCTAACTAGTAGTAACTAGACATTACAAATTTATAATCTGTTTCGGCAAAGGATTTTAGATAAAAATATAGGATTTTAGAAATGCGAGAACATATACTCACATAGGCACACTCAACATAGGTCCTGTTGTTAGTAGAAAATTTGATATTTCGTTGTTTTTCAGTTATTAATAGCTTTTATTTAACTTCACTTGTATGTTAGTTACTAGGTATGTATGTCAAATCTTGGAAGTAACTTTTGAAGCAATGTCTGTAATCGGAATTGACTGAGATTTGATATTCGTACATAAACCCTACTGCTGACAATACAATATTATGGTGTTAAATCGTGAATGTCTGAAACAGTGTGCCTAAAAAATAATGATAAAAATTACAAAATAACATAAACGCAAAAAAATATAAAAAAAAGACAAAAAAGCAAAAAATAATTAAACTTACATAAACACAGAAGTTTAATTATTCTTTACTTTTGAGTTCAATTGTTTATAAATAAATGTTTTTTTTTACATTTATGTTATTTATAATTTAATAAGTTGAGTTTAAGCACCCAGGGGGTGCGCGACAATAGAGCAAACAGAGGTGCAAAGTTCCCGAGTCCCCACTTGTTTGTTTGTTGGAGTTGATTAGTTTCTTTATAAATAAAAACGTATGCCTAACGGGTATTTAGCAAGAAAATTAATTTTATTATTTCATTCCTACTCAAAAAATTTCTCAGTTCCGTCGGTCCGTAGGAATGTATGTCTGTTCGCGGCATAGCTAAAAATCTACTTACCCGATTTACTTCAAATTTTGGTCATATGGGTGAACTGGTAACATTAGGCAAGAATTTAATGACCGAACTAAATGGCGGCTTAATAAAAGATTAAAAGATTTAAAAAACCTGCCTGAAAAAACTACTTATTAGATTGATTTCAATTTTAGCACAAGAATTGACTATGATGTAGAGATGTATTCCGTAAATTTGTGGTACGAATTGAAGATGGCGGCTAAATAAAATGTTTGTAATCATAAAAAAAAACAGTTCGTCACGTTTCAGGATTCCTCCCATTGGGCCTAATAAAATATTTAAAAAATAAGCCTAAAAAAACGACTTATTAGGTTGTATTAGTTACATAGAACTGAACTGGTAACAGTTTGATACGAAGCCAAGATAACAAAACAAAATCAATTTTTGTGCAAGCATTAAGTGCGATCACCACAAATCACTAACGAATGAGACCAAATTCGAGTGAAACAAAAATACTTTGAGGGGTAGCTTCACAGACATTTTCCCCCGTATTCACTAAAAAGGTTTAAGAGTTAGTCCAGGTCTAGGTCTAGTTGCCATGGTACTTAAAAACCTTAGTTCGCCAGTTATGTTTTGCTTATGTGACTGTCATTTTGTAATTGTGACATTTAGAAAAATTATTTGTTCAATTGTTGAAAATGTCATCTTAAACCTATAACTGTCAAGTTAGACCTGATCGAAATTTACCCCTTTTTAGTGAATACGGGTGTTTAATTTTAGGCATTTTGATAAATGTTTATATCATAGTTTTAATTATAGTGCGAAACTACTACACTAAGAAAATTCTTTAATTTAGAGAAAAATAAAGTGAATAATGTGAATATTATATTTCGAAAACTCGCATGCTTTCTGAAATATTCATATTCTTGTCACATACACATATTGTTCGAATATGCAAAGAACATTCTTAAAAGTGTAAGAATTCAGTATGATATAGAGATGTACTAGTAAAATTTTGGTACGAATTCAAGTTGGTGGAAGAGAATGGAGGCCAAATGAAATGTTTTAAAAAATCAGGGTAATAAACCTTCTTTTTCCATTGACCTCAAATTTCCACACACATTCAATGTGATTTTCGCATTAATTGGTAACATTTTGGTACGAATTTAACATGGCGGAACAAAATGGTCGCCTAATCAGTGTTAAAATATTAGTTATTCAAATATTTTTTTTGCTTATTTGCCTCATAATTAATACGGTTTCAAACCGGATTGGTGTACAACAGAAGCCATTGCACATTTAGTCTCAGATATACAAATTGGCTTGACAGACAACAAGTGTGCAGGAGTACTTTTTGCTGATATTAAAAGTGCATATGACAGTGTAGATTTATATGTTTTGGCACAAAAAAATGAATCTGTTCTGTGGCCGCTTCTGTTTAATTTATATACAATGGATCTGCATAATATTTGGGACAACCAAATGACTTGCATACAATAGGTAGATGATATTGCCATCTATAGTACTGAGGTAGATAAAAATCGAACTGAAACTAAACTAAAACATATAACATATTGTTTTAAAAATTGGACACTTCAAAACGGCTTCACAATATCAATAAATAAAACAACAGTTGTATTTTATACCCGGAGGAGAACACCTATCCAAAACCAAATCGCTCTTAATGGGCTTACTTTCCCAGTCGCCAAGTCTTTTAAATATCTCGGGATCATTTTGGATGCCAAACTCTTGTGGGCTGAACAAATTACGAATATAGTCAAAAAAACTGAAAAAGGTTATTAATATTCTTCGACAGGTATGTGGTCTTTCCTGGGGAGCTAACCAACAGACAGCACTATTCTTTTATAAGACTTTTATAAGATCTATAATTAACTATGGTTGCATTTTCTATGGCTCTGCCAGTAATGTGCATTTAAAATAAATTGATAGAGTACAAATCAAGTCCCGACTTATGAGGTCATCCCCAAGTGCCGCCGTACTAGTGGAGGCGATCGAACTTCCTCTTTCCTCTATCATCTTGCAAATTCATTTCAAAATTAAACATGAAAGATAAATATCTTTTGAATTAAATATTTACTATATATATTTGATCTAACAAAACCCTATTGGTCAAAAAAAAAATTCACCCTCTAGTGCTATGGAGAGTGTAAAAATCTAGATCTCATTAATGATGTGACTGATAACTGCCTATACAGTCTTGATTGTAACACTATATTTACTATCCCTGAGGTCAATACGCTTCCATATCCACTTGATATGGTTGACACACCACAATTTTTTAAACAAATTATTTACGAATACAATAACCATAATAGACCTCTGGTTATTTAAACAGATGGCTTAAAAACTAAGGACAACCTTAGTGCAGCTTTCTTCTGCACTTCACCAAAACATCAACAGGGTTTTACTTTAAGTCTAAACCTAAGTATTTTTACAGCTGAGGCTGCCGCCATCTATCAAGCAATCAAATGGGCTCTAGCCAATAACTATAAAAATATCCTTATCTGACTCGCAATCTGTTTTAAAAAGCATATCAAATTTTTATTGCAAATGCTTCCTATCCCCAAGCAAATATGTAGTGGGAATATTAGACTTTGTGCAGGAAGCAAGTCAGACAAATTGCACGGTCAGGTTTTTATGGATAAAATCACACTTGGGAATATATGGTAACGAAAAAGCCGACCAAATTGCAAAGACAGCTCATTTAAATAATACTTTCCACGAAAACCCACTAATCATCACTGATTATTATATTGTAATTTTGAACAATATAAAAAATAAATGGAATCAACAATGGCAAAGATACGGCAATGAAAGTAACAATTTTTATTTAAAGTACACGATCCCAACCAAACACTGGTACTATGGAAACTCTATATCTAGAGGAGAGGTTTCTGCAATAAGCCGGATAAAACTAAACCATGGGCGATTCCCAAGCCACCGTTTCAAAATTGGCATAAGAGAAGATGTACTATATACTTGTGGTGAATGCGGTGATTTAAACCACCTTCTTTTTAATTGTAAATTACACCAACATCATTCTAATATGCTTGATAATTTCCTACTAAATAACATGTCTCTGCCAATATGGCTTCCCGAAGTCTTATCCTCAAATAATATTAAAGTAGTGACTGCAATAAAAGTAATAGAAATAATAATAATAATCTCAAAAATCCCTATGTACCTAATTTTATAATGTCCGAGGTGTACCTTGTTTGTATATGATAAGCCGCCTTGACGGACCCCTAGGCGTGAAGTGTGTAATCCTTTGTGAATATCCTTATATCTTTTTTATTATTATTTTTGTTTGTAAACGATGACTATATCTTACTAATTCTCGTGTTCAAAACCCATATTTTCAATAATGCCAAAAATTAAAAAAAAATAATATTAAATTTTGCCCAAAAATCAATTATGACATAGGTAGAAACCAATATGATGGGACAAAATAGCAGTCTTTAAAAATGTTTAAAAAACAATTTACAATACAGGCAAATTTCCTTTACATGGAGCTTTCCCGTTATAAGTCCTTCCTTTTATTGGGAATAGTCAAGTATTATTCTATTTAGTTTGGTATGTAGTTATTTAGTAGTTATATTTAAATTCTATAATCATTCACTTTTCTAGACGAAAGAAAGGATTTGTTATAAGGGAACTTCAGGGTAATTGGGTAAAACTAAGCTATAAAAAAATTTAACCGAAAATGCCCCCCTGACTTCTTCCTTTTGTCTACAAAACTAAAAGGAAACATGATTTACATGTTAATAAATGACTATGTGCGAAACTAAAAATTCATCACGAAAAAGTGTGTCACAATATGATCAGATACCCTGTACATAATGCATTTAACCTAAACTTGATCTGTAACGGTATAATTGCACATAAAAAAGTCTTAAGTCACGTTCATCCAACTCCTCTTTCTACGAAACAAATTGCTAGCATTATTTTAAACTACAATATCAACAATTTAACTGAATAAAATAATTTCCGGTGAAGCAACATCCGCAACTGAACTTCCTGAGTCATTTCATCCAGGATTTTCCTCATTATTGTTGGTTGAACAGCGCGTTCCTCAACGCAGATGCTCGACGTCTTTGTTTGGCGTAATTGGCATCTTCTATAAATCTTAATGCTGCACGCGCGGATCAGGATGTACCACTTATCGCCATTGACGGCGAAAATACGAGTTAATACGTATGTATACAATATCTAAAAAGTGTATATTGTGTGCTACTCAATGAAAAGGGCGTTAAGTATTTTCAAATAACTTTACAGAAATAAAAGTATTAGTGTATTTTATTCTTCTAGTACTAAATCCTCAGAAAGTAAATTACTATCTTTAATTAAGTGAGGTACAAAAACATTAGTTTATATCTGCTTATATCAAATCCAGTAGTTATCGTAGGAGCTTTTTTTTATCGAATAAACCTTTATTCTTACGAAAACTAGACTTCTTAGATATTTAATGAGAACAAATGAACTGATGAAAACGCGACAGTGGAACTGGATAGATTTTTTCTAGTACCGTTTGTTCGAGTATAAATTGCTAAAAAGCAATCTAGTTTCAATTTATAAAATAAAAGTTTATCCGATTTTAAAACAAGTGATTTTTAGCTAGATAATTTCACGAATCCATGCAAAAATAGATACCAAGAAATAATACTATTTTTATTTGTTTTAATTAGCTTTAGAGCTTTTTATAGCTCTAAAAAACGATGCCCCTTTTGTTTTCTCGATGTCAAAGTATCAAAAACGCAATGTTCAAATATCCATTGTATTAGAGGAGTGAATTTATCAGACTAAAAATGTTTTTAGAAATGTTAAAACACAATACTGAAAAGTATGTTTCTAACGAAAGTAAAGGAAAATATTGATTTTTCTTACGATCACTTATGAAACTGACAAAAAAAGCATAGTTAACTTGGCCAGAAAGTGCACTATACCACACTAGAGATGTGTAACTCAGGAGTGAGCTGGCTCAAAGAATTAGCTCATTTAAGTGAGTCACTGAAGCAGCTCCGCGGTACAGATCTTTTTCGATTCTGACTCACCTCTCACTTACAGTGTAACGGAGCGGGACGACTTGCAACGATGAAGAGCCGAAGAGTTACCGACCGCCGAAAGAGTCGAATTGCATTGCAATATGTGCTGTTTGTTACATTCTTGATGAGGCGCGACTTAGCGGTCTTAACTCTTTAGGTTTTATATTTTTATTTGGGCTGTTTAGATGTAAAATAAATACAAATATAGATATTAGATATGGTTGGAACTGCATATTTGTAAATATGCATACAAATTAAGGCAATTTACTATTTAAGAAAATAATGTAGGTTGAAAAATGCAATAAACTTACTTATTATTTATTCTAACGTTATGGAAAAGAACATATGATAACTTTTTTCGGCAATATCGTGAACTCATTTTTAATATTATATATACAAATATCTTTAGGTTTTAATACCCATCTTAAACGAAATAAATAAGAGCCTAATTTAGTTGATAAATCTCCAACAGAAATTCTGGAGAGTCAGACTGTATAACGTAAAATAAAAACACTAAACTTGACTAATTTGTCGTGGTGTTTCTTCGCCATACTAGCCGAGCACAATATCCCATCCACTGTCCTTTACAACTACCGGGAGTCAATTCATGAGTTAGGAGCCTTGTCAAACGACGTGTATTTCGCTCCTTCGTTTCGCAGGTCTATATCACACGCCTATTAAAAGAAAAATTCAACACGTGTGTTGAAAATTACTTTTTCTATTTTGCAATCATAAAGTCGTCTTTTCGATACGCAAAGTAATATCGCAATGGTTTTCTTTTCGACACTAATTTTTTTCTCTATATAAAGTTGGCAATGCTGAGTCGTGCCCACCACGTCTTAAAAACTAAAAAACAAAAATGACACGCATGGCATGCATTGATACCAATTTGAAAATGTCCAACAGTAAAGAATTTGTTTTAAAGATAATGCCTTTTTAAAATATAGTGCAAAAAATAGGAAAAATGGTATAAAATGCTTGTTTCATCAGACCAGTGACCCCTGGATTTAAGAACGGGTGAAGCGTAGCGTAGCTAGGTGCACTGCTCCGCAGGTCCGGGTGCCACGCCCAAAATGGCTATTTTTTCCCTTTTTATGATGTCAATTATCCATAGCTTTGGAGCATGTTTTAATACTTAGGGGAAATAATATAAATTTATAAGATTTTAAATATAATTTTTTTTCTTGAAAAACAGTTATGTACCTATATCTTAAAGTTCATCTCCGATGATCCGAGCGAACTAATTTACATTCATTCTATTACAAGCGCCTGCAGCTCGCAACAGCAGTTTTATGCCGCTCCCATTCTCTATTCGGCTTACGGATATTCACCATTCCGTTGCCATAACAACTGCCGTAAACAAATCTAGACGTGAAAGCCGGTGTGCGGGGGGAGTCTGAAGCGGAATTTGTTACTGCTGATTGTGCATTCCTGAACGGGTTGCCCTTATGAAAATTTTTTTTGAGTATATAACGCACTAGTTTTGATAGAACATAATGGTATAATTAAGTAAATAATGTGAATTTTTATAATAGAAATGTAGATCATAAAATGCTTAATATTTTAAACATATTTTTATTTTTAAGTAAATTGATTGGAAAATGTAGGTGAAGCGGCGCTTCACCCGCGTCCCCTGGCGAGCCGCCATTGCATAAGACATATCTCACTCGCTCTTTAGAAAACCTAACCTAACCTAATCTAGGACTCGTGCTATAAAATCATATATTATGAAACTGAAGATATATCAAACCTTTGCAACTTATTGAAATGTACTGGAACTGGATGGCATAAAGTAACTTTAATTTTTTTTATAATTAAAAAAAGTGAAGAAATGAGAATTAACCCAGGTTAGGCCAAACTATTAAGCATTTCAAATTTCATCTGTTTGGATCCAGTAGAAAAGTTCGATTTTTACATTAAAATATTACCTATTGCAATAATTACATTTTCTGCTAAAACATTAATCTCCATAACGTTTTAAGATACACTAAGGTGAGTTAACGTATTCAGTGTAATTATATTTTTTTAATAATAATATTAGTATTAGTCAAAGCAAATCGGAGCTAAAAACGTTTTATACCTAATTACCAGGTTATCGATATTTAACGTATCTGTATCTAAATATTGAGGATATAAGTTTTATGCTTTGTGTATTTATTTTGGTTTGTTGTTAAGTTTTCTTTAATTGCTTGTTGTAAAACTTGTAACCAATGAAGAGCTAAAAAATGAAAAAATAAAACGTAAGATTATTTTATAATTACAACAGTGTTGGTAAGTACGTAAGTGACTACAACAACCCGGAAAACCTTACCCCATATGTTTGTTTTGAAAAAATTGTAAAAAAATATAACCTACTTTACATCAGCAACGTAAAAGACCAAAAAAAAATCTAAGTAAATTATCAAATATTTAAAATTAAAAAAGTTTAGTCGGAGGCGGAGGTCGGAGTTTTAAAAGGCTTACTAAATATTCTTTGTGGTCGTTTGGAAAAATCGTGTACATTACTCCTGTAAAAATGATAAAACCATACAGAGTGAGTTTTGACACAGCTGTTTCCAGAAATATCTAATGGGAATGCTGTTAGGGGCTGGACATTTAACACGCTCTCAAAAGGAACTGACTGTACGAAAGTTAAGAAGAAAACCATTTTTGGGTTTTACGCCACAAAAAAAAATTAGTAAGAATTGTACCAATCTACCATACAATTTTAATCTCTGCTATTTAGTTCTCGGTACATTGTGAAGATACTTAAGGAACGACACTGAAAAAATCTACTTTTTTTTTGACGTTTCGGGGGAAAGTCTACCTCCGTCTTCAGCACACTAAAACTTAACCGGAATGTCAAATCTCTGAATCTCTATTTAATGAAAAATTTAAATTTCTAATATAAAATATATGTGATATACTGCTCTTAGTTTTTTATTTTTTTAGTTTGTTGAAGACGGAGGAAGACTTTTCCCCGAAACGTCTAGAAAAGTAGATGTTGATGAATGAGTCGTTCCTCGGGTACTCAGTGGACCCAGAACTAAAGACTACAGATTAAAATTTTAAGTTAAATTGGTACAATTCTTTCTAATTTTCTATGTTGTGTGGTGTAAAACCAAAAAATAGTTTTCTATTTCAATCATGAATCCACCACTACAGTTTCGTAATTATTTACAAGATACTGCTCGCACGGGCGGTATGCAACTTAACTACTTGGTGCATCTTAATACTGAACATATAGATAGATAGACAATTTTCCTTAGTGCTTAGTGAAAAATTCGGTTGGGTTCTATGCGAAAGGATTCCAGGCTTTGTAAGAATGAGAGAGAAGGTCCTCTTTACTGGGAAAAGGAGACTGGAATCAGTGAGGGCAAGTATTCTAAATATCTAAATAACCATTGAAACGGATGTGAAGACGAAAAAAGGCATACATATTGCATAGTAATGTGGATGTTCACCGCCATCATAAGGCCAAAGATTCGCGATAGAGCTGTGGTCTGGTAACCCTTTTCACTTACTGGTAAATGAATCATCTGTTACCAATATTAATGAAATATGCCCCACAACTATATCCCTGACTAGTTGTTTATAAAAAAAGTTAAAAAGAAAAAAAAGTAACAAAATAGATAAAACATGCGCACATTAAAATGAACTCAACAGTGTTTTTCCTGTAGCTAAAACAAAATCGATTCTTGTACTTCTTGCTTGTTAAGTTATATGTAATACTGCACGGTTTTTTGTTGTCTCAGTTTTAGAATAGAGACTGCAGTCTGATGTACACCCGGAATGAAAACACATTGTATTTTTCCATCCGTGAAGGAGTAAAAATCAACACATATATATATATATATATATATATATATATATATATATATATATATATACATATTGAACAAATAAAAAACTATGATATTTTATAAAGATCTCGAAAAATTCTTACAAAATTTGGTTCAGACATAGCTACAAGGGTAAGATATGGTCGTAATTTTAAGATACTTTATGCCAGTTTTCTGGAAAAAAATACAGCTACTTTTTCGAAAATCCTAAATAATCATATTAATTTATAACAGCATTTATATTTTTAAATAAGCTTAAGATAAAGAATAATAATATGTAACGTTAATACATTATGTTGTAAGTTTGAGATTTTGTCCACTTCCCTCGTTACGTATCTTTCTTTTTATTAAAAATACTGAGGTGTGACCCTATTTAATTCTACATAAAGCCATTAAGAAACACATATAAATTATGTTTCCTTTCATTTTTCAAAACAAAAGGAGTAATTCAGGAGGAATTTCCGTTACAGAATGGTTTAAATTCTACTCAAAAATCAAGTGAGGCGTAAGTAGAAACTAGTAGAATATTAGTACCAATCCAATATGGTGGAACAAAATGTTTGAAAAATAATGTTAAAAAATATTTATAAATATTTCCTTTTATTACGAAAAGTAAAGTATATGAACCCATTTAGTTCCGCACATTGTCACTACTAACATATATAAATTGTGTTTTCTTTTACTCTTGTAGACAAAACGAAGGATTCAGGTGAGAATTTGCGGTTAAGTTCCTTTACAGGTTTTACCAATATTCCCTGAAGTTCTCTCGTAAGGATTACCTTCTTTTGTCAATTGAATAAGTGGTTTTTACAATGATTTTTTTAATGGTATTAGGCTGCCATTTTTTTTCCACCATATTGAATTCGTACCAATATTTTACCAGTTTTTTCTTATATTATATCCAATTTTTGTGCAACATTTGAAGTCAAATGAATAGCAAGGGTTTTTAAACTGATTTTTTAAACATTTTATTTGGTTGCAATTTTGTTTCGCCATCTTGAAAGTGTATCAAAATTTTGCCAGTTTTTGCCAAAATTTGCAATTAATCGAATAAGTAGTTTTTTCAGACTGATTTTTTTAATTATATTATTGGCACATTTTTTTTGTTTCTCCATCTTGGATTCGTATCAACATTTTACCAGTTTAAGTAAGTAGTCTTTTGTTTATAAATTTTTTAACATTTTACTAGCCTGCCATTTTTTTTCTGCTCTATTGAATTTTTACCAAAATCTTACCCTGAGGTTAATTTTTGACTAAAATTTGAAGTTATTCCAGTAGGTTGTTTTTAGGATATGCCGCAGACAGACAGACCGAGAAAGTTGAGGAAACATGTTTTTTGGCATCTCGGGTCCATAAAACGTGAAGATCTGGGAGGGTGTCTTTTCTCACGATTACAGTACTTCCCTCCTACGAGGGAAATTAAAATTACTTTAAGAATAATAAGAATAAGAACAGAAAACCATTATGCTACCTATTGTTGTCAAACGTATTTAATAGGTTTGGTTTTTTGACATAACATATTTACCCTTATCTTGCTATGCATAAATTCAACTGTCTTTTAGCGTAACCTTAGTGAACTTTTAAAAGGTATGGCATATCACGCATAGTGATCAAAACCTTGACCACTGATACCAGTGGTGTAACAAGACAACGTGGGGCCCTGGTGCCAAATCGTAAAACCGGGCCTCCTACCCTCTCTTTAATAAGTACATATAAATAAAAAAAAATTTGGAGATTTCATAAATCGCAAAAAATATCGATATCTTATTTGAACATTCAGAATAGATCCAGAAAATCTGATAATAATAAATGAAATAAGGTTACATATCAACCATAATATATTCCATATAAAGTATAATAATAATTATAATTACGACTTAAGATTAGACGACTGGTGTTACTTTTGTATATAACTTGAAAAAAATTGTTTATTTTTACATGCTTTTTCAATTTTGCTTCGTTTTCCGTAGCTGTTTTTTTTTAGCTGCTCCAATTGGTATTGTAATTCATTTTATCACAACTAAAACGCCCACAAAAGAAAACATAAAATCTTAGTCTACCAACACAGAACATAAAAAATTAGCACCCAAAGCCATTACCAGATCTACAACTTTTGGGGCCCTAGGCCCGCTTGAGATTACGGGCCCCTATCGGCCCTATCCACTAAAAGCATTGCGGGCAGTGCTGGATTAATTATTTTCGATCGAACGTATTTACGGGCCCCAAGCTCGTGGGAAAAAAAGCCGACCAAAAAAAAAGTCATTTCTTACATATAGTAGACACTTGTCCCCTCCTTTAATATACTAATATATAAAAATTGCCTACTTACTGGAAAATGAAATAAGGAAAATTATATAAACGATTTTAGTTGTAGCAAGGCGGCGGCGGGCCCTCTTTTCGACAGGCCTTAGGCCCGTGCCTAATGCGGCCCCGCCCAAAGCAAATAGCAAATAATTTAAAATAAACTATCAGTTCAGTAATTATTTTGCATCTTCTCTCCCTATTCCCCGTAGAAATTTTCTTCGATTGACCTTTATCAACGTAAAGCGGTTTTTATCGTCTATCGATAAAAGTCACTTAGTTTTGTAAATGTAATTTCTTTACTTAAATGTGCGTTTTTATAAATCGATAATTTTTAGTTATATCGATAGTTCTAATACGATAGTTTTTTCTGCAGACTTTAACCGAGCCGCCGGGCCCCCAAAGGCTGGGGCCCTGGTGCAACCGCACCACTCGCACCATTGTAGTTACGCCACTGGCAATTGAAAATAAATATCCCTATTTCAGCAAAGAATTATGAAATCAAAATCTCAATTTTTCTTGGTTATTTGGAAATTCTTTTCCCTTATTGGGAAAATTATCGGTCTAGTAAAAGTAACTTTTTTTTGGCATGATAGGTAACTGCAACTTACCAATACTGATTATTTTAGCAATTTTTATCTAACGTTTTCAGATTTATTTAAAATGTTAATAACAATATGATTGATGTTGATAAAAGATTTACTTGTCAAGATTTTAACACAAAGATTTAAGTTACATAGCTCATTTAAAAAAAATCGCTTCCATTCATAACATAGCATTTTCAAAAGCAGGCAATTCTTAAGAGTATTAGCAAAGTGTACTAAATATTCAGTAAACTTTGGTATTAGGCACTTTTCCGATAGAATTATGACACCTACAGGACAAAACACTACAAAGACAGAAGCAGCTCTCATCTACAGACATGATAGTGTTCCATTCCACTGAAACGGAACTCTGCCGTCGTCTGAAAGTTAGAATGTTTTTATTTTTCGGTGCATTCGCCATTTTATTTTTTCTTTTTCGAATATATTTTTATTTAAAACGACCTAACTGTTTAAAATGCAAGACAACAAAATGTTAACCAAAAATATAAAACTTACCAATTTTTATTCATATCCCATACAGATACACGCACGCCCCGTAAAGTGTCTTACAAACTATGAACATGTAAGTCTCTTTAATAAAAAAATTAAATCGATCTTGCGATTTTTCTTTAATGCAAGTTTGTTTAATACTGACTCATGAGAGTTTGGTATATCACTAATAAGTTTTTTTTTCAATGGACAACATGCACAATGTGACTAAACGATCTTCAGCCATAGTGTTTCTCAAAAATATTTTCATGCCCTTTAAATTAGAAAAGCATCTCTCAGCTTCTGCCGTCGTCATCGGGATTGTTAACAAAATTTAATTTTTTTTTAGTTTCCTGAAATGGCCTTATTCAATTATTTTCGATGAAAAATTTTAGAAACGGTACTGCTCCCTTTATGCTCCTGCAATCTGGTCTTAAACAAATAACAGTTAATTCGGTTTTAAACGTTACTTGTCTAGATTTCCGTTTCAAATCCAGTTTTTCGTCGGGAAACCTACCGCAATATGGAACTGATCACAAAAAAAATAGTGATGCCGCTACCAGGTGATCCCTAAAAGTGAATCTTTTGCGCAGTTTACGATTATATCACAAACCTCAATTGCAGCAATTCGGTGGTCAGTTTCACTATCATACTTATTTTGCCATTTCATCGGAGGTGCACTGTCAGCGCATAGATTAGTCGCTTCTTTAACAATGGCATCCATAGAGTTTCTCATTAAAACCACATTTTCCTCAAAAAATTAAAACATTTTGGCCAACTTTCAAAGGCTCTGTCTTTCTTTTCTGTAATTTATTAAATAAAATGTCTACTTAAGGCACAATCCGATGAAAAAACGTCAACAAAAAATAAATTTCGGGTCTATAAGAATTCGTTTGATGGAAAATGCTGCAGTACACGCAGCGCGGTTATTAACCGAATTCTCTATTTCTTCCATGCATTAAATAAAATGTACAAAAACTACATTAACAGTCCTAATGTGAAAATTCCAAGGAGTTTAAGCACAATGGGGAATTTTTCTTTGCACAACTTTATCCAAAATCATTACCCTTTGAAAGGAATTTTAAAAAACATAGTTATTTCATGTAAATTTCTGAAAGAAAAGGTGAACTTGGGGGCTCTCAGAGGAGGCTTTGGACATTATTAAATTTAGTTGCATGCATAGCAGTACACAAAATGACTCTCATGACTGCTACTCCATCATAACTTTGGGCAATAAGCTTTTCCTTTGAATTTTCCAATATAGGATCCAAAATGTGCAAAATGTTTTTGGTAAGACTTTGCCTCAACTTTTGTAGGTAACTATTAAGTCTAAAAACGCTCTACGGGTTTGCCGTTTCGATAATATCTGAAAATAAAAACCATTTGTAACTTTGCTGATACGTCTGATGTTTCAATAGGGAAATTCTTGAGTTTCAGCTAATATTTGTTCATGGATATATCGAAAATGCAATCCAAATAGCGTTTTGAATTTTTTTGGAAATTCCCTTCGACACCGTAGATTTTTTCAAAATGTTCTGCTAGGGATTTGTCATGTTCAGACGTAAAATTTATTAGACCGCGAAAACTTCCAGGATAATCAGATTGGTCAGATTCGATATGCCCTCTGAAAACAAATTCAAAAACTCCATAAAAAATGTAGTCAATAATCTTTCACAACACATACCTATTATTATTGTTTTATTTACTTAAGTGCTTTTCTTTGTCAGCAACCTATTTGTTTTATGACTTTAAAGCACATTTTGACTTTTAATTTTTTTAACTTTATCATAAGCGATCCTTTTTAAAAAGGATACTGCTCTTATCTGTGAAAATAAAAAATATATCTACCTATATTAAAGAGTTAAAATTGTACTTTTTTGGAAACAAAACTAGTTTTTGCGAAGTATTCCAGCCTCCATTTCAAATCAAAATGATCTAATAATTTTCGAACATCTTTTTTTTAATGATAGGTGGATAACAAAGGCAACACAGGCATTAAATTAAATAAGTAAACAAATTTCCTGATTTAATTTGGTTAAAACAAATTTAAGGCACAAATCGATATAATTCATTCAGCAAATCAAATTAAATTTATCAGTTTTTTTTACAAATCTTCCCAGAAATTATTAAAGTGTGTGTCAAATATTTCACAGTATTCGCCGCCTATATTCAGTTTAATAAGCAAATTGTTTAAATAAATGCCGGTTCGAGCGCACGACATTACACGATGATATTAATGATCGTAATAATAAAGTACTAAAATGTTTCGACGAACAGGAACTGGAGTGATGAATGAAGGCCTTATTATTTCAAAAAAAATTGGCTTTTAATTTACGCGCGGATGAAATTTGTTTAAAATGCATAATCAAGCTACATAAATACTTATAGAAAATTGTAACATATTTACGAGCTGTACAACTCGGCTCATATATCTTAAATTATTATCTTCACATCCTTTGAAACTCGAACCGAACCAGGAAACAGATAATTTAATTTGAAATTACAATGAAGTCTTTGCTGTAAAATTTACCTATGGCAGCAATGAATTCAGGAGACAAAAATCCTTAAATTGACTTGACGGAACTTTCCTCTTTCGGAATTCCACTGCACATAATTTATATATGCATATTATATTTACTTGGTATTAATTTTATACGGGCTCTATAACTTATATTCTATTTTATTTTCTTTACATATATACCTACACTACTGTGCAATAAAAAGTATGACAAAAATGTTTGGGGTTGTAAATCTGCCTGTGTGAATATTTGTCAATCGTAATCAAACTGACATTATCAAGAATGGCGCGAAGATTATCGTCTCAAGAAAAAGTTCAAATCATCTCAACCAATACGGAAAGTGGCAGGTGCAATATGGATGAGTAAAAATACTGTATTGAAGGTGAAAAAGTGACGGGAAGAACATCAAATAATAACCAGAAAAGCATGTAGTGGAAAAAGAAGGATTTCGAGTAATGAATAAAATTTAGAATTAATAAATTTCCTTCGTGAAAACTCCTTTTTCTTATACTAGGGTTGTTGCTTCGGAAACGGATTTCCGGATTGCCGTTCCAAAGTCTGCAGAAAAGAATTCTAATTTCTGAAATATCAAACTACATCGCTGCAAAGAAATGTAAGTTGACCGATTTGCACAAACAGGAGAGACTAATTATTGGATTAAATCATATAAACAGAAGACACATTTTTGTAATACCGTAATGAAAAGGTGTTTCAATCTACCCATGATGGTCGTGTAAAAGTTGATAGGCCAAAAAATTCTCGGTATGACGAAATTAATTTAAATAAAGCTGACCGATCCGGAAGATTTTCAGTGAATATGTGGGCCTGTATATCTTCAAAGGATTGGATATTTATTGGAGAATATGTGGAAGGTTCACTTCTTGTCCTATATTGACATTTTAGAAAACAAAACGATAATTTCTCTTGCTTAGACTCTCTATGAACCAATTCCTCGAAGACTAGAAGAAGTTATTCGGAGAAATGGAGCAATGACAAAATAACAAATCTTATTTTGGTTGACTTAAGTTCTGATATAGATTTTATTGTTCTCAAAAGTTTGCACTTTTTATTCAAATAATACATGTTTCCTTAATCCAATTTTTATTACACATTTTAGATAGATAAACATATTAGAGCTTGTTTTCTATATTGTTTGTCCTACTTTTTATTGCACAGCAGTGTACATATGCACATACACATATAAATTAATTTAAGATACTCATAAAAATATTGCTTCGATACTTTAGGCATACAATTTTTTCATTTAACTTAATTTACTTCTATTATTTTAATTTGTATTCAAAAAAGGAAGAAGTTATCAATTCGACCCTACGTTTTTCTTATGTATGTTCAGGGTGGCCCGTTTATCTTGGGGCACTACCTCGAAAGTATTCGGGATGGAGCGAAATTTATTTTATATATACAGGGGACATCGCTTTTTTTTGTGGGTAGGTACCGAATTCTTTATTTTAAATGAGACAACCTGTGTGTTTATACAGATTCAAATAACGCTTTTCACGACGCTTTCAACCATAAGTAACTTGATTGGTTTGTGATGCAACGTTTCGCATTTATTGACATTTATCATCATTTTTTGGTACATTTTTAGACCGGTATATTTAAGGTATTTTGGTATTTTTAGATATTCTCTCTGAGCCATAAAAAGATAAATGTCGTTTTTATTTTTCTATATTATGTTAGTTCTAAATAGAGAAGTAAACGAAGAGTTCAACCGCATATATGAGTCTTCGAGGCTCCGTTACGGATTTATATCCGATCATCTTCAGTAAATATGTTTTTAACTCCAAATGATATTTCCAAACATTGTTAACGAAATAATATTGTTTACATAATGATTTACAGTTATTTGCATTGCTCATGGGGTGTGTTTCCGAACTAGATCTTTAAAAGTAGCCCACAATCTATTATATTCTATGTATTATGTTTTCAATTGGTTTGCTTTTTCTTCATTTCTGATAGAGAGCACAATTTTGCTTTAAAATTAAATTTGCTCGTCTTCCAGGAGGTACTGCATATTTAGTAAGGGGTTGGATATTATTTAGAATGCCTAAGTGACGGTGAAAACTTAAATGCTGTTTAAGAAACACAAGATCTAGTATTTGTATTTTGGCACATATATTGAAGAATCCACCGAAGTTGGCCTTGTACGTATCTTTTGTTTTTGATTTTTTGTCATAGTTATACAAATCTTGACAAATATTATTATATCACTGTGTTTTTATTGAGTTTATCCGCTTGATTAACAATGTATACTACAAGGAAAAAAGTGTATATGTTAGAACGTTTTATATTAAACAATATAAACCGGTATCTGGCTCTTAGGGATTAAATAATTAAATTTCCATTAAGGCAACCCCCAGAAAGAGAAAAGGAGATGTCTCCAAATTTTGACTGATGACGAACAATTCAATAGTTTGTTTTTTTTTAAGATACTCTTAAAAATTTGACCAGGCGTGCATCTTTGGACTTGGACGTCAGAAGAACAAAGCTGCAAACGTGTTTTTAAATAAACAAATGGAAACACTATAAATATTGTACAGTACAAAAACTGAAACAACGTGATTACAACGCCGGATAGATTTTTGGAAATATATTTGCTAATAATATTTGGACTGATGAGTCCATATTTACAACCTCAACTAAAATCTAAAGATCAGGAGGAACTTCAGTAAACGTTTGGTGCGGCATTTATAGGTCCAGAGCGTTACTTATTGCTTTTAAATAACATCCAACGACTTGTGAAAAATGAAGCGCCTCCAAGAGAACGGGCAAGTTTATTTAGGCAGCAGGCAGCTGCTCTGCATATTACAGATAATAGGTTGGGGAAAACGGTAATTAGGCCTGGATAAAATATATTAATACTATGGATAATAATTCGTTAACAATGTTTGGAAATTCCGTTTAGAGTTAAAAAAGTATTTACTGAAGATAATCGTCTATAAAAATTGACATTCCTAAGGATCTAGTATCCTAGTTCAAGTATTCCAGGTTTGTTACGAATTTCTTGACACTGCTCCATCACCCGTTGTTCAAGATGTGCTGCATTTTCAATTGACATGGAATAAGCCAACTCTTTTAAATATCCCAAAATAAAATAGTCTAACCGATTTGAGTCTGGAGAACGGGGCGGCCAAACAATAGGTTCACCCCGTCCTATCCATAGTTCACCATAAAGTTGATTCAAATATTGTTGCACTTGAATAATGAAATGGGGTGGGGCCCCATCCTGCATAAACCAATGTTGTAGTCTAAGTTCGTAGAGCTCATCATCAAGTAACTCAGGTAGATTATTTTGTAAAAAAATATAAATATGAAGTACCATTTAGAGGTTGCGGCAAAACATACGGTCCTATAATTATGTTTCCTAAAATCCCCGCCCAAACATTAATAGAAAATTTATCTTGAAATTTACCTTCAAAATAGACTTGGGGATTTTCCTCTGCCCAGACATGGTTGTTATGGAAGTTTGTTATACCTTCACGTGTAAAACCTGCTTCGTCGGTGAAAAAAACTTTTTCAAGGAAATGGACGTCTTGTCAGCATTTCATTCGCATCCATTCACAAAACTCCAATCTCGGTTGTATATCCTGGGGCTTTAGCGCTTGCACACGTTGTTAGTGGTATGGTCGAAGAAGCTGTTCTTTTAAAACTTCCCAAACACTACTTTTGGGAACACGCTGTCTTAAAGCTAGTTATCTAGTATTGATTTCCGGATTACTTGCAACCTCCTCTAAAATCCGTTCTTCTGCTTTTACAGTACGGGTAGTACGAGTCCTTCCACAATCTGCTCTTCATGGTGGAAAGATACCATTTTCTTTAAGCCATTGATGTAAACTGCTGAATATTTGTTTATCGGGAAGCTGAAGATTTGGAAATGCCTGTTGATATAGTCTACGAGCTTTACGAGAGCAAACATTCGCTTTTCCATACATGAAGTGCATGTCTGCCATCTCAGAAAATGTGTATTCTGGCATTTTTGAAAACTAACAAAACTGATTTTTGTAAGTAAATTTTTAAAATAAACTGTCAAAGAAATTATGAAGTTGACATTTGCTTAATATTTGATTTGAACGAGTACGATCATCGATGCGAAATAGTTTAGTCGGATAATTTTCTATGAATGGTAGTCATGTTCAACATTTGCTGTAATTTTATTAGCTTTTATTGTAGCCAAATTATTGCCGGAAAATCTAACGTTTCCGTTTGTTTTTAATTTTATTAACCGACTTCAATAAAGATTCAAAAAAGGAGGAGGTTATCAATTTGACCCTATGTATTTTTATCTTTGTACATCGATTACTCCGCGATGGTTTGACCAATTTAGCTGAAATTTTTTTACTTCATGCCCCAACTTTTATTAGAAACAAGTTTTTCTGAGAAATAGGTTAACAAAAAGTTTCCCATTTGTTGCATACCTCTATGGACAAATCCTAGGTTGTACATTGTACATTGAGGTTATGTTAAAAACTAGTCAGTACAAAACTTGTACACTTTTGCACGACCTACAACTGTTGTATAGGATATTTTCTATCAGACATCAACTTTCGCCGAGAATTCCATAAATACTATTTGCCCTCCTTTTCGACCCCCTACGTGAACCCTCCCCCATCCCGAGGTTGCACTTATTTCTTTTAAGTTCATTGTAAGCCCCTTTACCATTTGTACTTATAAAAGTTCAGGTAACATTTTCTTTTCTTTTCTCTCCTAAATGAGTTATATTCTATTAAACTATCAAAAAAGTACCGGGTTGAAAAAATAATGACTAACTAAAAACAGCACACCCTCTGCCGGCACGTCCCCGGTTAAGAAATTTAAAATTTGTTAGCTGCTAAAAATAGCTTTCATTAGTGACTATTCTTGTACCAAAATTCATAACTGGTACAAAAGCAGTTTCAAAGTAATACAATAAAAAGCACGTTTTGGGCGACATCTTCAATGGGTTCTAGCACCCTTATGAAGCGTTTGCGGACCCAGGTGCATATGAACTTTTTTTCATATTTTTTTATGTAGAATCGCCCTCTGAAATTTGGCGACCCAATTTCCGGACACCCTGTATATGAAAATAAAATTAATTAAACCCTCGAATTACGCTAATTAATCTTTGTATTCAGCTTTTCGCTCCATCTCGTATACTTTCTGCGATAAAGTAGTGTCCCAAGATAAACGGGCCATAAAATTTGGTATGTTTATTAATATTTATCAAAATTCATAAAATACAAGTAACATTATGAAGAGGGTTCGAAAATTCTTCATGAGATGTTGTTTCTGTTGTTTTGTATGGCAGATATACGTATCAAACCAGCTCAGTTTGGTCGGAAATTTGAAAACGAAGAAATTTTTTTTTCGTTCCGACGGACCAATTGAAGACGCTACTTTTATGTTTTTGTTAAAACCAATTGTCACAAACGCCATTTTTCTACAAGTATACCCTTCGTTTGTGATTCCACAACATGTTTACACAAAAAAAGCCCAAGGGAACAGCAGTTTCCTTTTCACGAAAATTTCCGTTAAATTAACTAAATTCCGTAGAAAAAATTTCGTCATTGCTATACATTTTGCGCAATTAAGTACGATGTATTGCTATTATTACGTGCATCAATATTAAACAAAGTTAGTGTAACTAAATACACGTTTCAATTAAAATATATAGGTCGACTAATTGTGATGAATATTTGCTGTGGTTGCAGAAACTTTCAGAAATGTGTCTAGAAGTCGCCAACGGAACCCACGCGCGTCTGTTGTAAAAGAGGTGCAACAGTGTTTCCGCTACCCACGTGCCAGACTCGATCTAACCAGATAAAATATGTGTATTTCGTATTTGTATTAAATTAATGCAAATCTTTTAATCTGCCTTTTATCAGGTGAAAAAGTATACCCATAAAATGAACACGATCGAACCTTGGCATCGACCTGGAAACGGTTACGTGTATCAATCGAAGGAAAATAAAGTAAACAGGAGGGGCCCAAAAATTATTCTTTTATTTAATTACTAGTATGGTACTCAACGTCTTACAGATGATTTGTATACATATCATGATAGCGAATATGTAATAGTTATTTATTCAACACTAAAGTTGTTATTTATATCATTTTCTACAAGTAAACTAAGCAATAGCCAATAACACACTAGTGAGTTATAAATCATTAACTCAGTAGTAGCTTAAAAAAAATTAAAATCTTTTAGGCATTATTTAATTATTAATAGTATACATTATTATTATTGTTTAAATTAACGGCTCTTGTAGCCATAAGGTATTTTTGATTTTCTGTTTTTCTTGGATCTGCTATCACTAGCTTAATTCGAAATAAACACATTTCAGTAAAAATATTTGCGGATGAACCACTTTTTTGCAAAAAAAGCGTAACAAATAGTTATATCTTTGAAAGACACTATATAGCTTTAAACGTGTAATGTTACTTTAATATATAAAATTGCATATACAGGGTATTCTAAAACAAATGCAAAAAAGGTTAAGGAGGTGATTCTTGAGTTCATTCTAGGAAAAAAACTTCATATGACCGTATGTCCTAAACCTCATAACTTTTGAGATATAAGGTGTGAAACTTTCAGAAAAAGTCTTTTTTTTTATATTTAGGATACCATTCTAGATATCTTCGTGAAATTTGGTACACATTTTCTACGCATCAAGACACATTTTCTGGTGTACAACATTTTTTTTATTTCTACCAGTGGCCTCCGTACGGGATTTGCATTGCATATTTTTGAAGAAAAAAATTGTAGGCCACCGACATTTTTTCATTTGGATATTTTTTTGGTTAGCCTAGATATTTTTACATAAAAATTACCTCTTGCGTTTTTCTCGTCAGATGTACCGTCTAAAAGTTATTTAGCAAAATGTAACTTTTGTAGTTTTGTTAAGCAAAATTGGCTATGTACGAATGATCATTTTTTGCCAAATAACTTCTAAACCGTAGAATGAGATAGGGAGCAGAATAAGGAATTTAAATTTAATATTCCTTGTTTAAAATAAAGGGCAGTTTGTTATATACGTTGGGTAAAAAGTCAACAATTAGGGAGATATTGCGGTACAAAGATGGGGGAAAAATAATGTTTTTTTATAATCCTAAAAACGAAAAGCAATAGAATAATTTTAAAAAAATTTTTAAAATTTTATTGCAGTATTACTACTATAAAAACACACTATCTGCATATTTCTTTACTTTTTTAAAATGAGTGAAAGGTGTTACAATAGACTATTCCTATTATTCCTAATTTGAATAGCTTGGTTTATTTAAAAACTTTTTTACCTTTTGTATAAAACATTTCATAAAACTTAAAATCATTACGTGTCGCGACGGTGAAATTTTTTAGAAAAAAAATCTAGTGGTCCGCTGTCACTTTTTAGTGCGTTTCTAATATTGCTTTATTTTACATTGCTCAGTTAGTTTAAATACAATATTTTACGATTAATTTAATCAAAAATTTGTTATTTGATCTGTTTAATTGTGCATTAATAAGAGTTTTAATTAAATCAAGAGAACAATAATGGTAATTTCACGAATGCAGAAATGGCAGATATGGAAGCTTGTCGTCTTTATACACAAGCGTATCATAATCGTAGACTTCTTCATCATAGCACGTTTACTAGGCTTCATCAAAGGCTACATGAATCTGGAACATTCAAAAAAAGAAGTTTTGATACTGGCCGACACCGCGAAGTTCGAACACCCGAATTAGAAGGTGCTGGCCTAAATATTATTGAACCGCAACCTGAAACAAGTACCAGGAAAATTGCAACGGAATTAAATACTAATACATCAACTGTATAGATGATATTAAAAGAACAACAGTTATATCCTTACCATATACAGAGGGTTCAAGCTCTCTTACCAAGAGATTTCGAACGGAGAGTGATTTTTTTCCAATGGTTTCGCCGAATGAATACCGATAATCTCTCTTCTTGTTCAAAAATTCTCTTTTCGGAAGAAGCTAGTTTCTCAAGAGATGCGATTAAAAACTTTCATAACAAGCACGTATGGGTGAAGATAATCCACATTCAATAACAGAATCTAGAATCTATCAGTTTTCCGTTAACGTTCCGGGAACGTTTGGATAGGAATTGTCGATGAACATTTAATTGTGCCACATTTTCTACCTAAGATTAACTGGTCGAATCATATTTTCATTTTCCACAAGAAGAATTGCCTCTTCTGCTAGAAAATTTACCTCTGAGAATTAGAAGAGATATGTATTATATGCATAATGGTGCCCCAGCACATTTCAGCTTAAATTTGCGAAGGTATTTAAACTTTACTGCTGGATAGGACGTGGGCCTCATCTTTGGCCGCTTCGATCCCCATACATAATCTAAAGGATTATTGTATCTGGGGATATCTGAAAGAACTAGTTTACACAGGATATCGGAGTCCTAAGAAATCGCATAATTGCATCATGTGATGTTATAAGAAATAATTCTGGCATATTTCAGCGTATTAGAGGCATTTTCAACACTTGCTTTAAATAATGTACTCACATCTGCATAAGACATTGTATTTTTATTTGAGTTGCAATGAATCAATATTTTTTTTTAAATAAGTCGTTTTTAAACAACGATTTTATTCATAGGTCATGCATTAATACACGGAGAATAGGTTAGTTTGTAACTTTGTGAATCAATTATTTTTAAAATGTGATTGTTCAGAAGAAAATTTAACATTAGTGCAAAATAAAACTGTGTTTGAAAGCACCCAATTAAATAATTTTTCTAAAATAAATTTCTTTGTCCCGTAATGCTTTATATTTTATTTTTTAATTTCAAATCGGTAAGTTTGAAAAAAATACAAGACGTAAAAGTTTCTAAATAAACAAAACTATCCAAATTTATTTTTTCCAAATCGTTGCGTAAGCTTTTCTTTAAATTTAGTTAACAAGAATAATAGGGGTAGTCTATTTTAACCCCTTCCACTCGTTTTAAAAAAATGAAAAAATACTCCCATAAAATTTCATTATTCTATCGCTTTTCGTTTTTAAGATAAAAAAAAAAACATTATTTTTCCGCCATGTTTGTACCGCAATATCATAGTAGAAATAAACGTGGTAATATCCCTAATTGTTGACTTTTCACCCAAAGTTTATAACAAACTGCCTTTTATTTTAAACAAGGAATATCAAATTTAAATTCCCTATTCTGCTCCCTAACTTTTTAGTTTTTCTACTGTTTAGAAGATATTTGGCAAAATGATCATTCGTGCATAGCCAATTTTGCTTAACAAAACTCCAAAAATTCCGACTTTGCTAAATAACTTTTAAACGGTAAATCTGACGAGAAAAACTCAAGAGGTAATTTTTATATAAAAAGTCCAGGCTATCCAAAAAAATATCCAAATAAAAAATGTAAGTGGCGTACTATTTTTTCCTTCAAAAATATGCAATGCAAATCCCGTACGGACGACACTAGTACAAATTAAAAAAAAATGTTGTATACTAGAAAATCTGTCTTGATGCGTAGAAAACGTGTATCAAATTTCACGAAGATATCTAGAATGGTATCCCAAATATTATAATAAAAAGATTTTTTTCTCAAAAGTTTAACACCCTATATTCAAAAGTTATAAGGTTTAGGATATATGTTCATATGAATTTTTTTCTTAAAATCAACTCAAAAATCACCCCCTTAAATTTTTCACATTTGTTTTGAAACACCCTGTAGAATAGACAATTTAGAGTATATTATTATATAATACACTCTTTTTCCTTCCCTCATAAAATGGAAGTATTGTTTTAGTGTCCCTAGATGCGAGAAAATATGTTTTATCCATTCCGTCGGTCGGTCTGTTGTCTGTCTGTCAGTTCGCGGCATAGCTTAAAATTACCTACCAGATTGACTTTAAATTTTAGATGAAAATTAAGGGTCTAATTTACCTCAAATTTGGTACAAAAATCAAGTGTTGCATAAGAATGAACAGGTAACATTTTGATATGAATCCAAGATACCAAGAGATAGAAATGGCTGTCTAATAACGTATTTAAAAAAATAAACTAATTAGATTTTTCAAATTCTGTACGAGCGTTAAATGTGATATAGAGATAAACTGGTAAAGTTGTGGTGCGAATGCAAGATGGCGGAACAAAATGGCGGCAAAGTAAAATTTTTAAAAATCAATGTAAAAAATATCTTGTTCAACCGACTAGGGACAAACTGGTACGGATTCAACATGACGTAACAAAGTGGAGGTGTGTATCAATGTAAAAGCTACTACGAATCCAATATGATGGAACAAAATGGCACCCAATATATATGTTTGAAAAAACAATATATATATATATATATATGTTACTAAATGAATATGTACTGAACTAAATTGGGTCACACTTCATAAGGAGGGAAGTTCCGGATAAAGGAAATTTACCGCTTTTTTTACTATAAGTTGTTAAAGAACTAATGTTAAAAATATATCATCAAAATATGTTGAGTTTTCCAACTAAAAATTTGTTAAACGGAAAATTAACTGACATTTGATATTTCATGACTAATCGGCCATTACCTCGTATTCAAGAAGGAATGTTGTTGAGACGTTGTCATCCGGTGCACAAGGTTAAACGGTAAGGGGTTAGCTCTAGGTTAAGTGCCGAAGGTATCATCGTTAAAACCGTAATATAAAAACGCGTATAGTCGAAGAGCTAGCAGCGGGCTGGCAGTGCTGAATCAGCCAACGTTGATGCCCAAGGTAAATCGGTACGAGATTAGACATTATTAAGTGGGCAATATCTTCGTTTGCCCATTTAAGAGTGCGGGACTAGATGGAATATTCCCGGCGCTTCTTCAGAAGGGTCAGGAACCGCTGATCCCACATCTTTTACGCCTTTTTCGGGCCTGCCTAGCTTTGGGATATATTCCCGAACGATGGCGCAAGGTTCGGGTAGCGTTTATTCCTAAACCGGGTCGTAATTGCTACGAAATGGTTCAGGACTTTAGGCCCATCAGTCTATCCTCTTTTCTTTTGAAAACCATGGAGAAGATCGTGGATGCTTATATAAGAAATGGCGAACTGGATAGAAATCCTATACATTCATTCCCGCACGCTTACAGGACGGCCATGTCGACAGAGACTGGAGGTAGAGGTCTACTCCAAGGAAATGGCTCTGGGTGTGTTCTTGGATATCGAGGGGGCGTTTAACAACGCCACCTTTGACTCCATTAGTGAGGCTGCTGAGAGTTTTGGCGTGGATAGGGCTGTAATTAGGTGGGTTCGCGTCATGCTTGAAAGCAGGATCATAACATCTTCTGTTGGGAGCGTGACAGTGTGCTCGTCCGTGGTCAAAAGGTTCTCCGCTCTTGTGGACCGAAATGGTGCAATTTACCCACAAGAGGAAAGTGAACCTTGAGGGGCTCACCCTCTTTGGGAAAGAGTTGAGACCTTCCGGTTGGTAAAATATCTGGATGTCTTAATAGATTCCCGACTGACCTGGAGGGATTATATTGAAAGGATCACAAAAAGGACCACAGCGTGTCTGTGAGCGTGCAGACGGTCCTTCGGATCAACTTGGGATTTAAAACCTCGTATTATGCATTGGTTTTACACGTCAGTGATAAGGATCACTTATGGCGCTCTTGTGTGGTGGCCCGCCACTCGCAGGACGACAAACAAGAGGATGCTTACAAGCTCCAGAGACTTGCTTGTCTGGGCATAACTGGAGCCATAAGAACCACTCCGACCCGATCTATGGAGGCCATTCTGAGACTAAGTCCACTACACTTGCTTATAGAGAAAGAGGCTCGGAAGGCTTCTGTTCGTTTAAACGACTGGGGTCGTTAGATACACAGAGACTAGAATTTTGGGTATACGCGAGTTTGGACTGAACTGATCAGATCAGACGCCCTCCTTGCCATTATTCTGGTCTCAATTGCTTCTAAAAGGTTTTGTGTAATAGTTCCTGAGAGAGAACAATGGAGGGATTCCTCCCCGTCCTTCCTCAAATCAGAGGGCCTTGTCTGGTTTACAGAAGGCTCTCTAATGAAAGGGGGATCTGGGGCGGGAATCTATGGGAAGAAACCCAGGGCAAGAATTGCTCTTGCTCTTGGATGGTATGCGACTGTATATTAGGCTGAGATTACAGCAATCTTAGACTGCGTACAGGAAAACCTTTCCAGAGGATATCAGCGAAGCCGCGATTAAAGCTCTGTCCTCGAACAGGGTCGAGAGCATCTAGTTTGTCGATGTGACGCTTTAGTCAACGCCAGACTGCTTTGCTTGGGTGACACCTATGTGAAACCCGAGCTTGTGGGACGTGCTTGACCTGGAAGGGTCCTTTCCTTTCTAAAAAGGAGTGGGCCCTTGGCCTGACACGCCTACTTGGGGAGATAGCACAATGGGCCCCAGTGAGCCTAAGTGCTGCCCTTGCCGGGCTTCTCATCTATGTCTATGTCTATGTCTATGTATGGATGAATTAATTTTTTTGTAGATGTAGAAAACAAGTCAGCAAGGTGTTTTCAATGCTACTTTTTACTTTTTTTGAATGTATCCACTCTTTAGAAACTTTGAACTCGTTATCCTAGAAAGTACGGGATTTTTTAGATAATATTTGCATCGCTGTTGTCTCAGCGTCAGTAAGAGTATCGTCAAGAACACAATTTTCACTGTTTTCATCCATTTTCCCAAAAAACTGTAAAATACTTTTTCACATTGATTACAGTACAATATGACAGTAAATGTCAAAATATTTTTATAAAGATTACTCAATATATTCACGATTACCAAAAGTCAATGTGAATAACACTTTTAGGAAACAGTACATTATTTTCAAAACAAAAAATTAATATTGCGTCAAAAAATTTTAAAATGTATTATTTGCAATTATTGGATAAAACTTTGTATGCTACTCCTGTGTTATGATTCTTAAATCACTCGTCACGAAATTATCCCACTGTGCCTAACTACTGTTCAATTTCTTAAAATTTAACTTCAAATTACTTTTAAACAAAATGGCTTTTGCAAACGGGTTTTTACATTTTATAGGCGTATATTTTGTTAACATTTTTTTTGTATCTGAGTTTTAAGAAATGCTATAATCTGCAATATATATGGGAGGGAGGGATAGAAAAAAAGCAGTAATTTTTACTGCTGCAAGAATTTGCAAATCTTAAATTTTAAGTTAAATGGATTATATTTAATATCTGATTTATGTTTGGAGATTTTTTCCTAAAACTACATTTTTTCCAACATTTTTCCCTCTATAGTGGCATATTTAAGAGGGAGTTTAACCCCCCAAGCCAGTTTTAATATTAAAGTAACCCCTTTTTTTAGTTGTTCATGGTTTAACCTCCACCCCTCCAAAGCCAGCTCTTTTTTAGTTGTTGAAATTTTGGTATCCTGCCCTTACATAGAAGTCGAATCTCTCAATTAACGTCAATCTAATCATATCATGTACATTTGTAAAGAGGAAAGTTTAAAAAACCCTCCTTTACAAACAGCTTCTATGTAGGCTAATGCCTCTCTACTTAAACACTCTTTTTAAAAGACCAGCTTATTTATTGTTTGGTATTCCATAAAGACAACTTAAAAAAGTTTGATTACAAATTTGGTTTTGTGATTATCAGTTTTATTTCAGGGGAGTACTAACTAACTTTGTCTGATCCTATCATATCTTTTTCTATTTTCTTACATTAGGGTTAATCTTTTGAATTATGTAATAGATATGTTTACTTTTCTTTCTTATTTTGGAGAAGAGAGATTTCGAAGTTCGAGACGGTTTTTCAGTTTTCAGTCAGATAAGTAGGTATGTTTTCTCTTCATAGGTAGTCATTCTCAGATGGCGCGAGGTTTTGCAGGAATTTTATCATTGAATTGATGTAGGGCCCACATGTGGCAGAGCGAGCCATGGGCAAAGAGAAAATTTTTTTGATGAGTTTGATGTCAGTACATTTTTAAATTTTACATTTCTACATTTTACATTTATTTATATTACATTTTGTTACAAATTGCAAATAAATAAATAAAATAAAAATTGCAGCTTATCAAAAAAGTACAAGACGGAGGATTTTTTTTGTATAGGCTCGCGGAGCTCATTAAAGACCTAGGGTCTAACCAAAGGAGTACAAGCCCATGACCCTTTTATATGTCGTTCAAAGAGCTAGGTACGCATTCCAAGACTTATCGTTGAGAAACTTTTGCATAGTATTTGAGATTTTCGAATAAAAAACGAAAATTTTGAATATTGTTTTTAATTTTTACTAGCTCAACACTGAGACAATTATGTTTAAAAAGTGTTTTGCTGCGAAAACTTTTGCTACTACAAATACATTTATAGCTACCATTAAAAATCTATTTTTCAACCACGAAATAAAACAGTTTTTTAAACTCATTTTGTTACTACTAAAATAAAAATTTGAATCACTGCATTTTTTCTTTATAGATTAAAAAACCATTTTTAGTTACTAAATAGTTTTTTACTATAATAAAAATACAAAATATTAATGGGTGATGTTATAGCCGCAGCAAATTACTTTTTAATATTAACTTTTTTTTTCACCATTAAAAAAAGCTTTTAGAAATAGGCGAAATCGATTCCGTTCGCCAACTGTGCGCCGCGTTACTTGTCGTCGTGCGCGTGTCGTATGCCCGTGTGGTCATGACAAGGCGCCATCCAAACGCAAAGGTTCATAGTGACTGTGGCAAGTTCTTTTTCGAAATTCGGACACAAAAAATGAAAAATCAGCTACAAGGTCTAGTCAGGTTCAAAGTAAGATGACAAGGTACCTATATATTAGAAAAAACTCCCTGCACGTACGACCTTAAAAATGTGTGCTATGTATACGCAATTTAAAATACATTTGGGTTTCAAAAGTGTTTACGCGCTGCAGAAATACAAATACATGAGTACGATTTAACATTTCAAATTTTGCAGTTATGTAGACGAAATATGAATGCAAGGCTGTACAAACCCATTTTGTAGGAAAAAAAATTATATGCGACGGCATTTGGGTCAAAAAGTGTAGTGTTTTACCATTCTAAATTTGATTTTTTCATAAAAAGTCTAATTTAGCGTCCAACCACACATATTTCCCTATTTAAATCACATTGAAGCTAATAAATATCACTTACAGCTTTAACATAATATTGCAGCGGTGGAAGGCTTGCAAATGATTCATAATACTGCGTGCAGTTCCCCCTAAAACGGTTTATATTTTAGAGCCTTTCAAAATCTGAAAATTTCAATTTTTATACTTGGATACCTCAAAAACAATTGAATTTCGGCATGTGTTATCTTAATATATACAATACTCAGGTTTTCTAATGGAATCGAAATACCATGTCAAATATAGGGCATTCGAATAAAAAAAAAAGGTTTTTTTTGCTCTACAACTTTTTTCACGCACGCACCCTGTACATCTAAAAATATTTTTACGTTTTGCGTATCTAGAATCCTTGTAACTTTTCTAGATAAAGTTTTTTTTTTAGGTAATAGTATTTATTTTTTAAATCACGAATATGTTTCATAGGTAACACGAATGTGATGGGTGTTAATAGATAGGTATTACTCTTAGAGGAAGAATAAATATAGAGTTCATTATTTACATATTTAGCCACTGCCAAGATTACCTCACAGTATAAGGTCGATCGTACGATGCCAAGCCTAGCCAGGAACACCAATGTCTATAGCAATTTATATTACGGTGAATATGTTTAAACATGATGCAATAAAATTTTCATACAAGGAATAGTAATATATTTCCAGTATTAGTTTCTAAGCAGAATAAAGAAAATTTATTGCAAAATAGTAAAATACAAACTAAAATACCCAAAGATACCAAACTTTTCTTAGCGTCACTACTCAATCCGAAATTTCGGTGGAACTAGACGCAGAAGATATAAATGAAATTTTAAGTTAGGGAAAAATATGTTCAGAACGTTAGCTTAGGCTATTAAATAAAAAACTTAGGTCCGTATTTAAAAAAATAGTTGCTGTTGAACCCAATGATATACTAGGTTTTAATACGGGGAGTATATTTTTTACTATCATACATTTTTTTAACTTCAAAATAACTTTTCGTGCTGAGCTGGCCTATACATGGTGTAAATTAAGTAATGTCCAAAACATTGGGAGGTAATAATTAATGTTAGAGTGGGGTTAGGAACCAGCAAAAAAATATGTCTTTTTAAATTGTCGATGTTTCGCAACTTTATTGTTGCATCTTCAGGACACATATCGATTCTATATCCTGCACGAAACCCATATTATGAGTTTTTACCTACTCCGTTGGTCCGCAGATATTTCTTGAGGGTGCAACAATAAAGTCGCGAAACGTCGACAATTTAAAAAAAGACTTTTGTTTTTTTTTTCTGAATCCTAACCCCAAATAATACACCACTCGAACATAACAACAAGAGCATCGTTAAAAAAAATAATAATTATCATCATAAAAATAGAAAAAAAAGTTATTTAAACCGTCCACAAACCCTTCGTAATCAAGATAGAGGGTGTTAAAATACTAATATTTTTTAATTTTTTTGAAACATCTCGTGAATTTCAAAAGATTTTTAAATGAAATGTGACTAAATACGTTTTTGAAAAATCTACAAGGAATTATATTTTTCTGGATTGCAACCCCTTTAAACCTCCCGAGTCGAACTTTTTACTACGACGTCACTTGCTATTTCCACAACAAATTCACATTCCTTATTCTGATCTTTAACTTTTTAGGTATTAAGTTTTTCGATATTTTGAACCCTTAGAAGTTATTTGGATATTGTTCTTTCATGCATACGTAATTTCAAGGTTAAATGCATGTGGATATGGAAAAATAAAAGAAATGGTAAAATTGTAATGTTAACGCATTATGACCATCAAATCAAATTTTTAATAATGCAAAGTATGTAGAAAGTTACAGAACGGAATGGAAAATTTGATTAAGGGGGAACTGCATGCAGTAATATGGATCATTTGCAAGCCTTCCGCCGCTGCAATATTATGTTAAAACTATAAGAGATATGTATTAGCTTCAATGTGATTTTAATAGGGATGTATGTTGCTAATACTGCTAAATAGCACGAGGCCAAGGAAGGCTTCAAGTTCTATTTTATTGGTATCGGCTAATTCGAATTTATTTTGATCTTTCCAATTTTTCCTGTACAAAGCTAGTTGCTGGTTTGTACACCTCAGAATTTTCAGATAAGGGAGTCAGATAAAAATAGTTCATCAAACTACCAACTTGGAAGTTCTAAGTGATCTTGGGCAACTCTTGCCTCATGATGTAATCCTGGGAAGTGCATAACATGATTGTATGCCCTAGTTCTGATATTAGCAGGCGGATTTTCTTTTGCCTACTTGAATCTATTTTTACCAAGAAAATAATATAATGAACTGAATGATTTATCATCTGTTTTACCTTGGTTTAAATCTCTTTCTTGGTCTGATTCTTGTTCGATCAATTAACTATCAGGCAGAAGTTCATCTCCAGCTCTTATAATTTCTTCTTCAATGTCACTAGCTTCTCATGGTCACTAAGAATCCAGTCTTCACTCTTCACCACGAACATTTCACTTTCACTGTCCTTAGCGTGGCTATGCATAAACTCTTTAGTTAAAATTTCTTCAAAATCCGAATCCGTTGGCTTGAGAAGCTGTCCAGGTCGACAATATCCAGCCATTACTTTTGTATGCTACCAAGAAAAGAAAACTAATAGAACCTGGGAGGTGGGGACACAGAGACTCGACGTTATGGCTATGCAGACGAATACTAAACGGCAGTAAGTTTAGCACCTATTTGTGGAAAGTTACTGGAGGAGGCAGCGCGCTGTTCGAATGAATGGCGTGTTGTCACATGTTTCAAAAAGTCTTAGGGTCAGTCTGACTCGACATCCCTAGTTAAGGGATATATATGACAATACGAACATGAATATATGTGCGAGATATATATTATTTAAATATAATATAGTGCTTGGATTACAACCACCTTTCTAATACGAATTAGATAGTTGATTTAATTTTCTTCACAATATAAATATTACTTGACATTTTTTCTTTTTTTTTTCAGGTTTTTGATTTCTGAAGCAGTTCACAAACAATAATGGCAAAATGCTTAATAAGATAACCAACACTAAGCATTATTGCAGTAAGATTTCGATATATTCGCAATTTTGTTTCACTACGCGTCGTGTAAACTGATACCACATGAGAAATAACTTTTTGCATAAACTGGTCATTATTAGTAATATTCACAAGATTCTGCGCAGCAATTTATAAACTAATGTTGATTTTTTCCTAAGTATATCCATATTTTGTAACAGATATCCAAAAAAAAGACTGTCAACTAAAAAATGGGTTGCCGTTCAAATAAATTATATTGATTTTGTTAGTGAATGAAACACACAAAAATATTTACCAAATTAGTGTCATGTGGCTCTTGGTCGTTGATCTGTAACAAAAAATATTATTATTTCACTTGTTCGAGCGGTAAAAAAATTCATTTATTAACTATTATATGTTCTTCAATGAACAAAAATTTAATTGTTTAATTTGGAGTGACTATTACCGTTAACTTTACAATGCTAGTACTGAATAACGTATATAGATCCTTATCAATGACTACTAGGTATGTGAAATATGTAAAAGTATGGTTTTAAGAGAAAGCCTAGACATACTATTAAATTGGAAATACACATCAGTTTTATCTACCTTTAAATAAAATAAATAAGTTTATCGTTTGTCAGATACGGCAGTAACGGTATGAAAATTGATGGTGGAAGCACGAAACTGATATAAATTATAAACAAATTGGGGGAAAACCATATTTGATTCAATTTTGCTTATTTTGATAAACGGCACATCACATTTTCCCTTTCAATCACGCTTTAAAGCATACCACAGTGCCATCACTGCATTTTCCAAATATTTAATCAGGTTGTAAGGAACGCTGACAAGCAACAAACGTCTTCAGACAATCTATCTTTACATTATAAAAAAATATGACCAAAATGAAAATTTTTTTAGAAAAAGGATGCACCCCTTTTATTATGGGACATTTTTTTGGTTTCTAAACTTCCTATATATAATATTAATATAAGTCAACATTTGTATTTCTCAGTTTTGATCCAAGCGAGGCATGTTTTTAAAATGTCATAAATTAAAAAATATTTGTTCCTATATTGTTTCCTGGTAACACCTACTCTAGAGCATATGGTCATATACGCAGAAAACAATTTCGGGCCGGCAACTTTTTATTTTTAACGCTGGACAGGAATAAGGGTGGGATTATGGGGGCTATTCATCTTTTAGGAAAACAAAAGTAAAAACATTATACCTATATATAGATACTTAGGTAGTTTACACTTAGAAAGCAGGCTAATCCACTAATGTCTTGACAATTTTTCACAAAAGAAACTAAACAATTAAAAAGGCCATTTGCCTCATCAAAACCTATTCATATTTTATTTTTCCCAACTTACGAAAGCTAATTTCCCAACCTGAATAAATTTCGCAGGGGAAGATAACTCCCCCATCCAAACTCGCCCATACTAGCATCCCTCTTATATACATATAAACCAACACCTCATATTCAGATTACATTTCTTAAAACCGTTAAAACTTTCTTCATAAATACACCGGTACAGGGTTTTTTTCTGGTGCTTTATTCTTAATTTTTCAAAATTAAAATCGAATGTTATCGCGTTCCTTTTGCCTTTTTGATTTAACAAAAACTAAGGATTTTTAGTTAACTTATCTCATGCTCTACTTTGAGCTTATAGTTTCCTCACTATTTACTGCATAATTTTATTTTTCAAATGACTCAAATAAATGTCAGTATGTCACTTTTTTGACCTAATAAATAAAATTATCGCGCAACCAAGACAGATCGCTTGTCATTTCGTTTTACTAAATTGGTTTAGTCGTTTGGGTCACGGGTTATAAATTCAGCGAGTAGCGACACTACTCTGCTTGGCGTACCGCAGTCCAAATCCGAAAGGATTAGGTACAGTGGCGGTTCGTGGATTTAAGAACGGGTGAAGCGCAGCGTAGCTAGGTGTAAAGCCCTGCAGAGAAAAATTACCTCCTTTTTATAATGTTAATTAACCATAGCTTTACCGTTTTTTAATACTTAAGGGAAATAATATGACTTTATAAGATTTTAAATATATTTTTTTGTTCTTAGAAAAGAGTTATATACCACGATACACGACACGATGCAAAACTGCTTCCGCCTTCGATGATCCGAAAGCACTAATATACATTAATTCTATAACAAGCGAACAAGCGCCTGCAGAAGCGGTTTTATGCCGCTCCCATCTCTATTTGGCTTGCGGATATTCACCATTGCGTTGCCATAATAACTGCCGTAACCAAATCTAAGCGCGAAAGCCGGCGTGCGGGGGGGGGGGGCATCTGAGGCGCAATTTGTTAACTGCTGATTGTGATTCCTCCACGGGTCGCTCTTATAAAAAGGTGTTGAGCGCGCTACGTTTTTAAGTCATTATTATTTTTTGAGTATATAACGCACTAGTTTTGATAGAAAATAATGGTATAATTAAGTAAATAATGTGAATTTACATAAAACATACCACATTTTTATAATAGAAATGTAGATTACAAAACGCTCAATATTTGAAAAATATTTTTATTTTTAAGTAAATTGATTCGAAAATATAGGTGAAGCAGCGCTTCACCCACGTTCCCTGGCGAGCCGCCACTAATTAGGTATAACTATAGATATTATATTTAGACATACTATAGTATACAGGCAGACAATTTTCGACTATCTTTTTTTTAATTGAAATATATGCAATTTTGAATTATACCTACCTATACTTACCCTTACACTATCAGCGCACTTTAAAAAAATCGGTAAATTTCTTTTACCCGGAACTTCCCTTATTATAATTTTTTAATTTTTTCTATTTGTTAGTAATAGTGAAGTATGACCCAATATATATATATATATATATATATATATATATATATATATATATATATATATATATATATATATATATATATATATATATATATATATATATATATATATATATATATATATATTATATATATATATATATATATATATATATATATATATATATATATATATATATATATATATTGAAATATCTGCGGACCAACGGAGTAGGTAGAGACTAATATTGGGTTCATGCAGGATATAGAATCTATGTGTCCTAAGGAAGCAACAATAAAGTTGTGAAACGTCGACAGTTTAAAAAACGCTTGTTTTTTTACTGGATCGTAACCCCGAGTAATACACCGCTCTAACAAAAATTTGTTCCGCCATATTGGATTTTTACAAAAATACTACCAGATCATCACCATATAACCCATAATGTTTTTTCAAAATTTGAAGTCAATCGGGTAAGTAGTTTTTAAGCTATGCCGCGAACTGACGGAATTGATAAAACATGTTTTTTGTTTTTTGGCGTCTAGGGACGCTAAAACGTGAAGATATGTAAAACCTGAGAGCGTGACATTTTTCGCGATTACAAACATTTTATTTGGCCGCCATTTTGTTCCGCCATCTTGAATTTGTTACACAGTATTACTAGTAGATTCCTCTACCACAATTAGTTATGGCACACAATTTGAAATCAATCCATTAAGTAGTTTTTTCGGGATGAATTTTTAATTATTTTAATGTGCCGCCATTTTGTTCCGCCATCTTGGATTGGTACCAAAATTGTATCAGTTGATTCCAACATAATACTTGACATTTGTGAAAAATTTAAAATAAATTGGATACGTAGTTTTTTAATAATAATTTTTTAACACTTCGCTAAGCCGCCATTTTGTGTCGCCCTACTGGATTTTTACGAAAATATTACCAGGTCATCCCCATACGACTCTTAATTTTTGATCAAAATTTGAAGTCAATCGGGTTAGTTTTTAAGTTTTGCCGCGAACTGACAGACAGACAAACAGATGAGCTGCCAGAATTGATAAAACATATTTTTTGGGATCTAGGGGCGCTAAAACGTAAGTGGGATTTTTTTCAGGATTACAAAAATTTTATTTGGCCGCCATTTTGATCGGATATCTTGAATTAGTACCACAATTTCACTAGTTGACCCCTATACCATAATTAGTTTTGGCACACAATTAATCTATTAAGTAGTTTTTCAGGCTGGATTTTTAAATATTTGATTTAATTTTTGAGCCATTCATTTATTCTTAAACCACCATTTTGTTTCGCCATCTTGGATTCGTACCAAAATATCACCAGTTGATTCCAACATAATACTTTGATGTTTGTTCAAAATTTAAGATAAATTGGATAACTAGCTTTTTAATAATAATCTTTTTAACATTTCACTATGCCGCCATTTTGTTTCGCGATATTGGATTTTGACCAAAATATTACTAGGTCTATAACTACATAACCCTTAATTTTTTTCTCACTTGAAAAAGTAGTTTTTAGCTATTCCGCGAACAGACAGACCGACGGAATTGAGAAAACATGTTTTTCAGCATCTAGGGACACTGAAACCTGAAATTCTGAAAAAATCTTACTGTTTTTTCACGATTATAAATACTTCTAACACAACTAAATTGAGATTGTCAACCCAGCATTATTCTTACTCTAAGGTTAACCCCTCTTAACTATTAACTTTTAACAATAATTTCTTTTGAGAACAATCTCAAACGTAGTTTTACATTGGAAAGCTTACTAGAATTGTCAACTTATCCTGAAATTGTCCATGCAATAGGAATTTCATTATATTTACCACCATCGATTTGCACAATTAAAAAATCAGTTAATCCTGTAGGGGGGTAAAACTTAGATTTGTTCTACCATGAACTATGGATTATGTATAATTATATCGGTTATTAATGTTTTTGAAAAAGAACCAAGAAATTAAAAATGTCTGTTTAGCTCAAAATGAAACAAAGAATAAATTGTTTTTATAATAATATAAACAACCAAATATGTGTCATCCTATTTAGGCTTAGAGTTAGGTTGTTATACAATGGTCTTGTAGATCAAATTTGTATTTAACCTAAAGTCATTGTTCATTGTTTTACAATCACTTAAGGTTAAAAGAAAAGTTGCAATAAACGTATTTACAGATTATTCAGGTAACCTCCTCTCTTTCCAAGATAGTCATTTGGGCTAAAAGTTTGCCCCTCCCTGTAATTTTGTCTATTAGCGCCCATGTGCGGCGATACCCGATCCGACTTTAAATATCTACAGACGTACCCTCAGCTGGGATAAACCCAAACTTAAGTACCTATTTTTATAGCCATACATTGTACTTACAAGAAAATAGATTCTCTATCCCTCCCTTAAATCGGGGGATATACATTAGGGTATGTCTTTTACCCCCTCCCCTCTCCCAGAAAAACTACTGTGGGCTCTTATGGGTGTACATAAAAAAATACATAGAGTGGCATTAAGAACCTCCTCCTTCTTTGAATAAAAGTAGCAATTATTGATAAGACGTTTATTTCCACTAATCTAAAAACTATTAAAACGTATTTTAGACCAAAATGGTATATTTTGATAAGGTTTTATTAGTTATCTTTTATAGGTAATTTTATAGTTTTAGGGGCTCTTGGCACTTCGAAGTTTTTGGCGAATATCTGGAAGACTCTCCTAACTCTGTATTTACTCCAAAGTTTTAAAAATAGCTAGGATGTCTGCCCACTCTGCAACATCTTCAGTGGTTATTACTGATCACTGTATATTTTTTGTCATTTGATTACTTATCTAGTATAATTTGTTAAACCACACTAGACGAATTCGCTATGACGTCGATTAATTCATAAAATCGCCAGTCAACTTGAAATGCAGTTACTATGAATGGGTCAAAAATTAATATTGCATAATACTACGTTCAGTTTATTAATTTCGTCGTAGGTGTAAGAACGTGCAAAGTACGATTTCATTTTGAGAAAATTAAGTGGGCCACTAAAATGCTTTTTCGACAATTTTTCTACCTTTCATTTACATTTATTTCCATTCACCCCTCGTTTGGTTAAATATTTATATAGACTAATTTATGCTGTGTAATACACAAATTAACAATATTTATTATTTACTGCAATTAACCGTGCTGTTACAACATTTAAAATTTAAACGCATTGGCAGGCTTCGTATAAGACAATATGCGTTATATAAACTAAATTTGTTAAACAATAATATCTGCAATGCTTCAAACTCTTGTTACTGTAGCAACAACTATTAAAAATTGGTGGTACTAAATTTGTACAGAATACCACTAACCTTTATATAGCCTTTACCCGCGCTCAATATGAAGAATTTTTTTGCTTTTCGAGTTCAACAATTAATTTCTAGGCGCTCGCTGGGGCTCCGGGATACCGGGCAATGCCTTTAACGACATGCTCAATTATGCCCTTTTATTCCTAAAAATAATAAATCTGACATTTAAATAAATAATTTTTGTACAGTGTTGCACCTTCACAAATACTGACTTCATTTTATCAAATATATTAATACGGTATTAAAATATTTTCCTGACGCCTTTGACGGCCCATTTGCTCTTTTATTCGCTTTATGAACTCAACATACGCGACAACAATGCCTGCTGGGCATTTTGTTGCGAGTAAATTCGAAAATAAACTAGAAATTTGGGGTAAAGTTTAGCCCCGATGCTGATTTTGATTTGAAATATATTAATAACATTATATATTCATAGTTTGACAATTTGACTATTTCTGTTATTTACCTTAAATATTATTTTTTAGAATTACTGACTCATCTTAATTTTCAAATTAGATATACAATAATTAAGCGATATGTGGTTTAATAAAACTGCAACTTCTTTTCCATTTTAATATTTTCACCCTATTTGTCATGTAACAGTAACAATATTTTGATGAATTTTTGTGTAAGTATTTGGCTATTAAATATTCTTATATTATTTGCAGTACAAATATCACAAGTGCTAAAAAATGTCCGACAATTTATGAAAACATTTTTGACAACCAATTTTTTATAAAAGAATGAGTACATATCAACTGAAAAAATCAGAAGCCCGTAGGGCGAGGGATGATATGGCCGAATGCTTTTATTTTAAAAATTGGTTGCCGAAAAAAAATTTCACAGATTTTCTCAGGAAATGTTACATGAGTGATATTTTGATAGAGAATATCACGAGTGAAAATAAAATTTTAAACGTATTTGGATTATTTTATTTACACCATAAAATAATACAACTAACAAAATAAGTGACTTACTAAACAAGAATCATGAATAAATCAATTTAAACCTTTTTATCAAAAACGCAATTAATATAAAACGTACAGTTTTGATATTGATTAGTAGTATTTTCATTATGTATTTCGTTAGATACGTTTGACATCAAATTAAAAGGAACATGATTTAGCAAGACGCTGTCCTTTAAGGCGACTTAAGACGTTTCTTGCAACAAACATGATTGGCTTTTTATTTGTGTTTTTCCGCTCCCGTCTGCTTCGATGCTCCTTTTGCGATGATTTTCTATAATTTGTGGGTGATGTTGGTTATCCATGGATAAAGACGGTTTTATTAAATTCGTGTTAGAATGATTTGTTATTTTGATTAACTGTTGTTCAGTAGCTCCTGATTTGGCAAAGCATGTCACTGCTGTAGATCGGTTTGAATGTTTTGTGATTTTTTTGCGTAGAAATCCAATTTCACAGCAGAACGTTTTGTCCAACTGGAAACATCATTTCTTCCTACGTGGATTACCTTATACCATTGCTGAGTTTTCATAAAAAACGGATTTAGAGTTAAAAATAACCTTTCTGTTTGAACGCTGATCGATCGTTTACTGACAAGCTTTTCAAAAAGGCCAACTGGACAATGTTCAGGATCCTTGGTATTCCTTATTAGCCATTTACTACTGGTGAATTTCTTAGCTCCTCCTTGTGTGGTTTTCAAAAGACATGATCATATTCGATTCTTCCTGTAACAATAAAACATTTCTATTAGCATTTTAGGAATTTACATAATATACCAATATAAAACCAATAGGATGAAATATTTTTCTTTGTATAGATAAATTTAAGTAAGGCCAAATAAGTAGTTGCAAAAACTATAGTGCTTACCTGTAAATGATCCGTCGTTGTATTTTTTCCTTTTTGAAATGGGAAATAAGACAATTTGATGCTTCACCGCCACGCCAGGCTAATTCAACAGCAGATATATGATAAAATTTTCTTTGAAGGCCCTTTGGGTTATCTTCATTCCAGAAATTGAGTATAATTTCACGTAGTCATCATGTAAAAAGGGCGCTGAACTTTCTCTTCTTTTCTCAACATTTCCTTGTAGAATACGACGTTTAGCATCGTGAGCATTTCGGGATGACCCAAATCAAATATTATGCTCCATTTCTTAATGTAATATTCTTGAACTTGTGTTCCCGTATTGTTCCACACTGTCTTGATTACCGACTTTTTGTAATCATCTATGTCCGTTTTCCTCATATTAAAGGCCCAATCTGCAAGCAATTCGTTTAGTTTGTTTAGATAGGTGCTCTGTTTTTTCAAAATAGTAAGAATACATCGATACTGACAGCTTCGACTTTACTGTATTTATGGGAATACTATTTTCAGTCGCACTATTAATTTGTGGTAGTTTAAAGTCTCCAAATCTAGCTTTTTTGTAGCACATTTCACGTTTGTTTTAGAACTTTATTTCGCGTCGTTATTTTGTTACCCGTAGTTACCAAAAAAAACCGAGGTAAACACGGTTTTAGTTTATTTATAAATAATACTTGTCAATTAAAATTTGACAGATTACTTATTAATTTGATCAGTTGTCATTTTAAATTATCGGTGTAATTTGCACAAGTGATATGCTTACATATAATCTCCTTAGAGCTTGAATTATTTCCAGAAATTTTTTCAAGGTACGAATTTTTTGAAAATTTAATTTTGTTAAAAAATTCGTGACCGAGAAAAAAATTCCGGACTTTTAATTTAACAGCGAGGGAGATTCGGTAAGAAAATTTCATGCTTATTAAAATTATTTAAAAAATACAAGAATTAAAAAGGTGTGGCCGCTGTTGCAAGTTATGTACAGAGATTTTAAGATAGCTGTGTCCGGCGTTTTGATGTTTTCGCATACAAGTGTCAACAGTGTGGCGTAGGTTTCATTCTATTTTGCTTTTGAGAAAAATGTCACGTTTTGGAAAAGGAAATTCTGAGTTAATAAGGAGAGAGATGGATAAATTAATTCCATTGAATACGAAGAAATCTAAGTAGACCACCGTATGGAAGCAATTTTTAGAATTTTGCCAAGAAAAAACGTATGGAATTGAAGCAGAAACCTCTGTTTTCGGAGGATTGGGGTTTAACATGAAGAAAAAGAACTCGGATGATTATAAAGAATCTGTGGAAATGGTGAGATATTGAGAAATAACATTTAGATAGATTTCTTAAATAGTGAGACAAGGATTCACAAATGTTATATTGTTTTAGATGATATAGAATTCAACCGCAAAACAACGCCAAGAAATGTGCTTTTCCAAATTCCAGCTCAGATTTGATCCTTTCTAAGACGTTGAATTTGCAGCTACAAGAGCTGCTCGTGATGCGAAACGATGCCAGTTGCAAAGAGATGCAAGAAAAAGAAAAGCAAGTGCGGTTGCTCTTACTAATGAAAAGATTTAAAAAATGTGGGATGCTTATGATCCTACTGGTTTGCAGCGAAAGGTTTTTCACGTGATCACACGAACTAGCATGGAGGGGTGGTGAAGGGACGATGGCGAAAGTTGAACATTTTCTTAAAGAAATAGATCATAACGGAGAGTTTACAGGCCGATTTGAATATAATCCCGTGTTCACAGAAATAATTCAAAGTAGCCAAAAAGAAATGCTGATAGTAAGTGGTTGGTAAGAAATAGCAAAAACATTGATGATTATCCTATAAGAAAACAAAGTGCCTGATTAGCTAAAAACGACAGGCATAACATTTTCTTTATAATTTCAGGTACGTTAACACCTAAGATGCTATATGCTTGTCGCATTTAACAAAATAAAGATTAGTTGTATACTTGTAAATCAATTTGTAGATAAAGTTAATTTAAATAATTACTATTTTTCCTTGAATTTTATTTACTCTTAGTCTCACTTAAAAATATGAATTAAAAAATTAAATATACCTAAAAAGATTACCGCTTTACTTAGTTACCTTATAGTATATTGTGTAACAAGTGCGTGAAGTTAACTTTTATACACGAGTGTGATGTTTGTGGCCCGAGCCGAAGGCGAGGGTCACAATATCACACAAGGGTATAAAAGTCTTCACGCACGTATTGCACACTATACTTTTTCTACAACCGTAAATAATACAAGTACGAAATAAAATTAAACTATTTAATTTTCTCCTTTATATAATACAAATTAAACTAATGAACTATTTATTTAATTTTCTGTTTTATAATAATTGTAACTTTTTAATAGAACTTATAGTTAAATTATTTAATTTTCTACTTTATAATAATTGTAACTTTTTAATAGAAATTATAGTTAAATTATTTAATTTTCTTCTTTATAATTATTGTAATTATTAATAGTAATGTTGCAATTTGTTAGATTACTAAATTTAACTTCTGTAGCCTCCTTTGATGATGATTTGTTAATAATATTGCTGCTTGTGATCGAGGTCATATTTGGATTTTGAACTGACAAAAGTCTATTTGAAATATCATTTTTCTTGTTAAGGGAATTTTCTACGTAACCCTCAGCTACCGTTGAAGATTTCCAACCGCCGTGTTGTTTTAACATTAGTAAATCTGCACCGGTTTCAACTAGCAAGGAAGCAGATGATCGTCTGAAACAATGGCCTGTATATTTTTCTGGATGTGGTAGTTTTAAAAATTTTGCTATTTCACTAGGCAATTTTCCAAATTTGTTTATCCCGACGACTTGGCGAGTACATTTTCCTCCTTGATACTTGATGAAGAATTTGTTTTCTTGATAATTTTGGGGACGAAGGGCGGCATATTTTCTGTATAATTCTAAATGCTCGGTAATGGTAAATTTTCTTGTTATTTTGGTTTTTGTATCAGGGACGGATACAACAAGAACACTTCCTAAATCTTGAATATCGCACATTTTTAGCTTATAAATTTCGCTTCTTCTTAGAGCACCAGCAATCCCAAATATTAATATCACTTTGGTTAATAAAAAAACTTCGTCAGGAGCCTTATTTATGAACTTGAAAATTTGTTCTTTCTCCAATATTCGAGATTTTTGTGGAATATATCCTTCATTCTTCCGTTTTAAAAATGCATGAACTTTTGGATATTTACCAATGTCAATGTTATTTTTAATGCTAATAGTACTTTTTAGCATTGAATAATGACTCCATAGTGTTGATGATTTCACATTTTTTGACAATTCTGATAAATATGCGAGTAAAACATTTTCAGAAAAGGTTTTAATATTGTTCTTACTGCGCCAGGTCATAAATTTATTGTACGTGTTTTCATAAATTTCCTTTGACTTCTGAGGTAACAGAGAATTACTAGCTGTTTTCGCTGCTTCCGTAATATCTGGTGGAGTACACATTTCTATATCAGAGTCCATAATTATTGCTTATTATAACTTAAAATAATAAACTGTTCAAATTACTATTCGAACTTAAAGTGTCTATTTTAAACTGTTTGCATTGGCAATTTGACAACTCGTTACCATGACAACGATACAAATTGCGAGGCACGGCCGCCTAATAAAATTATTACCAGTGCGGGCCCGGTGCCTAAAATTAATGGGGGCCCATGCATTTCTTATTGAGCCGGTGCGTGAAGTAAATCCTTTAGGGAAAGCATTGTATTTCACGCATCGGTGGTTGAAAACAAGCTTTAGCTACTGCAATCAGTGTGTAAAATAGGATTTTAAGGACGGTTGTAGAAAAAAGTTGTTCTTGCACAATGAGTACAATAAAACATATAAAGATGTGTCTTATTGCTGTAATGCATTACATAGTAGATCTTTATTACAGATTATGCCTACCAAATACGATTTTTTTCGATATAGCGCCGCACAAGTTTTCGTCGTTGTTCGCGAACGTTAATCGGCATTCCTTATATATGTGCCATTGGCCATTATGACAGGAGATATGTTCTACGTAGTGATTTCCCGTTGCCTTTTATGCAGTTGTGCCATTGTAAATAGATTGAGTCAGGGGCTTTGTTACTATTGGTAGTCCCAAGCCATAAACAGAGTTGTTATTTTATCTCAACAATTAAAGGCATCTTGGAAAGATACCTAGGCTAGACTTGTGTATTTTTTTTGGCTGTCCGAATATGAAATATACTAACCTAGTTACTAAATTTGGAAAAGAAACGCATTACATAGTAAAGACCGTAATATACTGTGATATTATATTAAAAGTACCATATCACTGTGGTTTTGTTTTTCATAATGACCTCTACGTGTTTTTTTCTAGTGTGAAGTGCATTTATTTTTTCGTTCTAATTTAATTTTTCTTGGGATTCTATAATGTTTTTAATTAATAAATTTAAATAAAACAGTTGAAAATAGGTGGATGGTATGGTCATGGCAGCCTGCCATGGTGTGGCTTGTCAGGTGTATGCCGTGGTATAGTTTGCAAACTGAAAAATTTAACGCAGAATTCTAAAATAACTTCAATTTCTTCACGCGTAGGGCTGCGAACATAAATATAAAATGCCTTTATGAAAACAATATAAAATAACAATATTTGTATGGTCATCACTAAAATGTCTTATTTTATTGTTGTAAGGCGGTATCTTTTATTTATACCAAATGGCTTATTTTACATCGCTGATTCAGTGTTATGTGCCTCGCTGGACCCATAAACGTTTATGTGGACTTAAAAGTGAGATGTCAGATAACAAAAACACACAATAACGCTGTTTTATATTGCAAAATGTGCGGAATAATGAGTTTACCTTAGGAAGCAACTACGGGGTCAAGCCTGGTCAACATGGCTTGTAAAATTAACATAATTTGTTCTGTATTATTATCAAAATATATATATATATATATATATATATATATATATATATAGTCTGACCTAGGTTAGTTTCAAATTTTGGTGATGTCTATGGATTTAAAATATGACTATTTTGACATATTCAACTTTGACATCGGCCATTGGCGTGCGAGCTTGGTGGGGAGGAAATGGTACAATTTGTAAGAAAAATATATTAACGATTTTTGTAACGAAATTTTGATTCTCAATTCTTACTTATCAGAAACCCACTTATACCGAATTTCAACAAAATAAGTCATTAACTTTGGGAAATACGAGCTTTCAAAAAAAAGGCATTTTTTTTATTTCAAAGGCAAAAATCTCTGACATTATTGTCTTGTCATGTTTGAGTTCTTCAGCTCTGCTATTGTGTTTCTTAATAATGTTTATTAAAATTATAAAAATAAAAAAGAGTCTTAAAGCAATTTTTTTACTAAAATTCAATAAAGATCGTCAAATTAATAAAAAAATGTAAAATAGTGTTTTTTGATCAAGACAATGGTTTAAGAGATTTACATTACACGTTTAGTTAGTTTTAAGTACAATATTAGTACAGCCTTATAAAATCATTCCTTTTAAATAACTCTGATTTTTACTAAAAATATATATATTTCTCTTTTGATAATTTATTTAAGGTTACCATTTTCAGAGAACCCAAATTGCGCTTATTTTTACGTCCCAATTTAGTCAAACTGAAATCACTTGAAAATATTACGCTGGCACGTAGAACATCAAAAAATGATTTTTTTTAAATTTGCAATGCGGCTCAAACTGGTTCGCCAGCCCTGGTTAAGCCACTATAGAAATAATGGAAAATGCAATCCAATTATTAAAAAAAAAATTTTAGAAAGGATCGTGCTAAATTTAGATCAACTTCAAGGCGACGAAATTCTGCTGATTACGACATTTCAGAGGAAAGTGTTTGTTTTTCTGGGACATATTTGCATTTTTCAAATTATAAGGTTAAGTATGAGTCACAAACTGGCGAACCCTTCTTATTATCCATGCACATTGCACCGTAGTTTTTTCGTTATGGCTTATTAAAAGTTTAGTCACATATAAAACAAGTCCTCATATGTTGGGGGAATTCCTACGGTGTATGGTAATGTCGATTAGGAATACGCAAGCAGTAGCAAATGGTTAAGTCACTTTAATTTATCCGCTCTCTTGAGTATATTGAACTGTTTAAATGATCAATACATGATACATACATGCAATTTAGGAACGAACTAAATTGGAGCAGAATGAATTTTTTTGTTCAAGAAAAAATGTGTATCCTTAAAATACACATACAATACATACAAACAATTATTAATATCGTTAATTTTAAAACCACATATTTTCGTTATTAATGATCTGATTTCAAAAAACTTTTCTCGCAGAGAGGTCGTTTCTTCTTCTTCTTGGGACTCTGTATTAAACCACTAATTTTGTTTTATTGTACACGAAACAAGAACAAGTACACAATCTCTGTATGGGACCCTCGGGTATAATACAGGGTGTGCTGACATTGTTCTAAGATAAAATACGTTTTAAAAAACTGGACCTCGAAGTTTTTCTTTCGGAAGTGTTTGACATACGTGTACGTCTGCTTCACCTACTAGGTTGGATAGTCAGATATTAGTCAGATTAGGTATGCAGAAAATATTTTACAATTAAATCAAATTTGAAAAACATCTTTTCGATGTGATTGAGATGTGGGAGTTTTTTAATATTTTGACTAAGTTAAAATGTAAATAAAACTAAATAATTCAATTTGAGTTTTCAGTGCCTATCCAAACGGCCTGGTAGGAAACGAGCCGTTTAGCCTTCTTGCCGATTGCAACCAAGGGTATATTAAGGCTGCAGTTCTGACGGTATTGCTTTCGTGGCTAGCAGTCTTGCCAACCTAATGGATTTGGTGAAGGAGTGCGGAAGAAAAACAGTTTTAACGGGTGACGGTTTTTTTAACAGAAACTTAGGCTAATTAAATTTCGTAAATTAATCAAATTGGTTATATTACGACAGTTGCAATAAGCGAACAAAGCTTTTGAAACCAAAAATGCTGATCCATATAAATTGTTCACAGATTTATCTACGCTTATTGGATTCCTGGTTTCAAAAGTAGTTATATCAGGTCCCAGCATTGATCCGCTAACTATAATTATGGAAAATCATTTGACCATAAACCATATCTTGATTACGAATTCGACTCCGAGATACAGTGAATGAGTGAAAAAATGTTATAAATGAATAAAGTGAACAAGATCTTTGTCAACGATGAATTAACTTTATATTAAAATAGTTCAACAATTACGTTTTAGGTAAGTTCTCAGTTTCTTATTTTTCACTGTGCATTAAAGGAGCCTCTGGCTTGTTGATTGTAGGCTACCTGAAAATATCGAAATCCTGCAGAAAACAAGTAGATTTGTTTTCTGTCGGATTTCGTGCAAAAACGTATTAAAGGTTCACAAAAAGCCATTAAGTCCCTTATTGGCCCATTTGGATTATTCAAAAAATGAAATAACATTAACAGAGACGCAGTGAAACGCCGTAAATTATACTCCATGGAAGAACGGAAACGATAATGTGGCATTTTGGCCTGAGGTGCACTATAAAGACGTAATGTGCACTAATCCTTTTTAAGAGTTGTGGGATTTTGCTTTAGCCGTATTTAAATACAAAGGTAGAAAGGGTTTTCAGTGTCATGAATGTCGTAAAATCAAAACTTCGAAATAAATAAAAATCAACCGTCAACCTAAACTGCTACAACTCAACCTGTTGATGGAAGTACAGTGATGATGTGGAATTTTAAAATTCGTTTTTGTTTGCCAATATTTTGTAAAATTTAATAGAATATGCGTATATTTATTTGTTTGACAGTTTTTTTTATCTGACGGATTTTATTGACGGAAAAAAGAATTTAACGGTTTTTTCACGGAAACCTACCGTAAACTTAACAACTGAATTTAAAAAAAAATTGTTGGCAACACCGGTGGCTTGTAGCAGAACAGTTAGGAACAAGCCCAGAGACAACACCTGAAGGTTTGATATCACAGTTTTCTGTCACCAATCGTGCCTGCCGCCCAGACGAAGATGTTACAAAGTATTTTAAATGAAAGTACAGTAAATTCAAAGATTATACTTGAAGAAGGCTTCCTTGGGTTCCTGACCTCTTCGCGGACCCCCCTCAGGGAAAGAAACCGTCAGCAATATTTCTGCCCTTTAAGACACGTAAGATGTATTGTCTGCGAAGCCAGAACGGGGATAAGTATCTGGGTTTCAGTGATCTGGACGTTCGAGACACATAGCAAGGGTTAGGGTTCAGACACTTCGGAAACTGTGTTGTTTTCCATAATTTACACCAATAAATTTGTGACAATTTTTCAAAACTCTGGATAAATATTATTCAATTTATTTACAGTTTTTTAGGAAAAATGCTTTTTGTCTTGAGGGTTTTTTTGGTAGTGGCTTGTCAATACTTACATTTTTGCTAGTTCTAGTTTTATTCTCTCAACCTTTGGCATGATTTTGAAATTGGCTGTTTTTAATTTAATGTTGGTAATAATATAACATTAAACAATTTAGGCACCTAAATAAATTAATTTAATAAAACATAATTATAACTTTAAAATCATACCTAAAAAAACATAAAAAACCTAAAAAATAATTTATGTATAACTAATGGACAGGTAGACCTACCCTAGCTTTAATGAATTACATCGGTTTCTCATCCAATATAATTATCCTACCGCCACTTTAATTTTTGAAAAAACCCTGTATTTCTTTATATACTGTAGACACTATGGCAGAGATTATCCAGCCTAGTAAGTGTAAAAAACGTACATGTCTCTTAAACACTTCGTCAAGAAAGTTCAAGGTCCAGTTTTCAAAAAAGTCCACTCTTCAAAAAAGAAAATTTCAATGTTCACTTTTTTAAAATTTGATTTTATCTTATAACAATTTCGGAACACCTTGTTTGGATACTCGAGTATCCCACACATTAATTATATAGGTTGGACCCATGCGTATCCAAATCACAAAAAACTCAGGTTTTTGTTTCAATATGTTTTCTCAACTTTGACGATTTGTTGGTCTGTCTGTGCGCGGTATAGCTAAAAAACTACTTATCCGATTGACTTCAAATTTTGGTCAAAAGTTAAGGATAGTAAGGGGACGACCTGACTAACATTTTGGTAAAAATCTAATGTATGAAAACAAAATGGTAGTCTAGTAAAATTAAAAAGAAAATTATTGTTAAAAACTACTTTTCCAATTTTACCCAAAAAAGTATTACGTGTAAATCAACTTGTAAAAGTCTAATACGAATTCAAGATGGCGAAACAAAATGCCGACTTAGCAAAATATTTAAAAAATTACCTTAAAAGAACTACTTAATAGATTGATTTCAAATTTTGTGGTTTTAGAGATGAACTAACAACATTTTGGTACGAATTAGCGGCTAAATAAAATGTTTGTAATTTTGAAAAAATCACCCCACGGTTTTACATATCTTCACGTTTTAGCGTCCTTAGGTGCTAAAAATATGTTTTCTCAATTTCGTCGGTGGTCACTCTGTCTGTGCGTAGCTAAAAGACTACATACTAAAAACTAATTATCCAATTTAGCTCATATTTTGCACAATGTAGCAAAACAAAATGTTGGCCTAATAATATGTTTAAAAAATCAGCCTGAAAAACTACTTAATAGATTAATTTCAAGTTTTGCGCAAACATTAATCAAGAGTTATATAGAGATAAACTGGTAAAATTGTGGTACGAATGAGAGGTAGATGGCACGAGAGTAGAGGTGTGTTGCGTGCTGTTCGCTCTCTAAAATTTTACAGTGAAAAAAGATTGTTTTTTAGTTTGTGAAAAGTTGCATATTTGCCGCTACAAGCCTTGTTTCCTATATTGGATTTTTTCCTTCTGTTTTCACGTCTATCATTATTTTTGTGTAGAAGTTTGCCTCTAACCTAGAAATTATGGTGCTTCTACGTAATGAAATTGACGAGATTAGAAAAATGGTATCCGAACAAATTAGTGTCACTATTTTGAGTGAACAATTTCAGTCTCGTCTAATTGATTCGCTAATCAAAAGGCTGGATAGCAAGATAGAAGAAAAGCTTCAGAAAATTCACGATGGCGTAAACAGTATGAAGGATGAGATAGAGGTTCTAAAGAGTGAGAACACCGAACTCATTGTAGAAATCAAGAAATTATAATCTGCGTATTTTCGTCCTGCCGCATGAAAAAAACGAGAACTTGCTAAGCGAAGTCACAGATCTTTTTTAAAACAAAATGAAAATAAAAATAAATCCCGGAGAAATACAAAACTGTCATCGGGTAGGCGCAAAAACTCATGCAGTTGACAAGGTTCCGGCGGTTCTTGTTCAGTTTCGCGATGTAAACAGTCGATCTGCTGTACTAAAGCAGAGAAAATATCTCAAAAATACGGGTGTAGTTATAAAGGAGGACTTAACACAGCTACGATTAAGACTGTTTAAAATGACTGTTAACAGATTTTCAGAAAAAAAATCTGGTGTTTGCATGGGAATGTGTACATAAAGTGCGGAGGTGTAGTTCACCGTGTAGATGCCGAGAGTGACTTAAATGCCATTAAAGAAAGATTACCTAAAGTACGTAGTTTATTTTATTGTTTTATTTATTTTATTTATTTATTTATTTATTTATTGCCAACAATATCAATAACAATTGAAAAAAGCAACGTCACAATGCATATTATAGCGACTAAACTAAAATTATCAAAAAAAAAACATACAGTAAACATTCAGAAAGTGCATAGAGATTAAACAACTACACAATAGATAAAAAATAAGGATACACACCAATAAAAACACAGAAAATACTCAAATAAAACTTACACCTACATACAGGTTCCAGAGAACATATTAAAATGACATTTAAAAATCAAACCTAAAAGAATAATAACACTTATCTTTAGCAAATTTTGTAACCTCCCTTTTGAATTTCTCCGTTCCCTCAACATTCCTAATGGTAACAAGGAGAATGCCTTAATAGCCATGTAACCCGGACCTCTTTCAAAGAAAGCTGATCTGTGTAAAAGGATTCGAAAATCATCTCTGCTCCCTGTTGCCATAGACATGGTTGTGGCATATTGGTCCCGATTTACCGGAAATGAGATTCTGTTCTTCCTTATAAACATTACAAGGGCCACAAAATACAAGGATGGCAAAGTTGGAATTCCTAATTCAAAAAAATGCCCTCTGCAGGATTCTCTAGGGTGGAGTTTCAGCATGCACCTAATAATGCGTTTTTGGGGTTTAAAAATATCTACAGAAAAACGGGATGACAAGTCATTCACATACAACAGAAAAAGTAGCTGACCCAGTATGGAACCCTAGGGCACTCTTCTTCTAATAGGAACGGACTCTGAAAAATATGAATGGCCACTATGCACAATAGATACCACTTGGTGCCTATTGTCAAGATAGGAAGATATGAGATCAGCACACAAACCCCTTATGCCATATCTCTCCAGTTTCATCATCAGTATGTTGTGGTCTATTATGTCAAAAGCTTTCGAGAGGTCAAAATAAAGACCAGCTACCGTTTCATTATTATTAATTTTGTCAATTATATGTGTAACTGTATGAAAAATTGCCATTTCTGTTGACTTTCCAGGTATAAAACCAAACTGGCTTGCATTAAGAATATTACACCTAAAAATAAAATTTAAAATTCTTGTATATATTACTCTCTCGAATAATTTTGACACTGAATTCAAAAGGGACTCTGGTCTGTAATTCGTGGCCTGATGGACATCACCCTTTTTATAGATGGGTACAACTTTAGCGTTTTTCAGATGGAGTGGAAAAATTCCCAACCTGAAACAGCTATTTATAATATAAGTAAGAGGAGAAGCAATTTTGTTAGCTATATGTTTTAAAAGAAAAATTGGAAAATCATCAATCCCTGCAGAATATTTATTTGGTAAATTCACAATAATTCTAAAAACTTCCGCATCATCAACAGGATATAGGTACAAAGATAAGGGATTCCTAAAATCAATCAATCATTTGTTGTAGTATGTGGATTGGGCAAATCGAGATTAAACTTATCTTTAAAAATGTTTAAAATGTCTTGAGGTTCTTCAATTAATTGACCCTGAGGCGATTTAAGTTTAATATCTTGACAGCCTCCAGTTCTATTGGTTTCTCTGTTAAATATCTGTCACATTGTCTTATTTTTGTTCCTTGAGTTGTTTATTTTACTATCGTTTATAGCCTTAATAATTTCCCGAAAGACATTTTAAATATGCCTTTTTTTCTTCTTTGAATCGCTGTAAAATAACTTCATTTCTAGTTTGTCTATATAGAACATATAAATCTTTAACATGGTTTGCAAAATCTTTTATCTCTGCGTCACCCAGCAAGGCCTCTCTTTGACCCGACTGGATGACACAGGAAAAAATATGTCAAAATAGTAATGTAGGATATTTTTAAAACTAGCATACTGTTCATCTGGGTTATTTAGAACAAAAACATCATGCCAATTCTCATGGCTGAGGGCATTCTGAAAATTTATTATGTTTGATTGTGAATAAAACCTTTTTTTTTAAATATAGAAACATTTCTAAGAGGTAATGTTGAGATAATAATTTTTTCACCGAAATGATCAGAGATATCTGTGTTATTGTATTATAAACTATTAGGGAAGGTGGAATATTACTAAAAATGTTATATATTTGTGTATCTGACGCAGTACCCATTCTTGTAGTACCCGTGCCATGAGCATAAAGACAATGAACAGAAAAATTCATCCAGGTCAGCCTGTGGTGATCTGTAAATGCAAATAATAGTAAAAATTTTTGTTTTACACTTTAATTCTATAATAGTAAATTCAAAAGTCTTGGTAATAGGAACAATACTGGTGGAAATCCTTTGATATTTAAAGCATTTTTTAACAAAGATAGCTGTGCCGCCTCCTCTGATGTCAAGCCTCGATGAAAAACTGACCAGTTGATAGTTCTCTAAATTTATTGTTTGAATATCATTTCCTTTCATCCAATGCTCTGAGACACAAAAAATATCTGGGGTTTCTTGAGAAAGTAAAACATTGAGTTGTAATAGCTTGTTATTAATACTTCTTACATTGAGATGTGATACAATAATTGTCTCATCATGCTTCTTCTGTTGTATATTTGTTGTTTCAGTGATTAGGATTGGTACTGTACTTTTTTGGATAAAAAATTCCGCCCCATTGCAAAATTAAACCTCTGGAAACTTATACCACTTGGCCAGAAGCTTTCTTGATATATTAGTTCCTGGAGACTTGGATTAACACCCACCATAAATGCGTTTTGATCGGTATTAGGCTTTTTAACTAAACATAGTTTAACCTGAATTTCATCCTTAACTGTATTGGCGTGCTTGGATATGTATGTTTTAATGATGTCTTCAGTAATTTGCTTTTTTACCTTAGATATAAAGAGCCAAATCTTTTTGTCCTTATTTAGTGGTTTTATTGCCTCAAAGTCGCCAAAGTCATCTCTGGTACCCATTTTTCGATTCAATTTATTTTTCCTATTGTTTTCTTTATATTTACGAACTTGATTGTTTTCGTTCTTTGATAGATCTGTCATACGTCGTTTTCTAAAACCTCGTTTCTTTTGGTAAACGAAGCCGGTTTCAGGATCATCTGTTGAGTGCGACTGATTCCACCCAGTTTTGGATTTGTCAACTTGCGCGGAGAGGTTTAGATTTCCACCGGAGTAGTTCGGATCCGGACGATTGAGGGTCGTATCCGATCTTTGAATGGCGTTTGTTGAAAACACCTCATCGTTGTTTGTCGATTGGCAACCCTGCTTTTCTGAATTAAGGATGGGCTTGGGCTGGCTGAGAGAGAGGCGTGTGCAATCGGATTCCATTGATGGCTGTTTTTGTTTACCTGTTTTTTCATTGTTTTTGTTTTCTTTTTCTTGCAGTTTTAGGGCTCAATTTTTCCATAAAAGGCAGTTTTCTTCTAGAATAGCATTTTTCTGTTCTAGTTCTTTTATAATTCTTTTCAAGTATGTAATCTCCGAATTGTCGGCAATTTCGATAACACTTTGTTTTCGTTGCGTTGCGTTCTCACGAAAAGCAACATGGCCGACGCCGGCGGCGTTGTTCAGTATTTTTGATTTTTTTGGTAATAAATTTCAACACTTCTTGGTTTTTTTAGTTGCACAGGAAGTATGAAAGTATGTTCCACAAGATTTACTCAAAACTCTTTTATTTACGGTTCGCGATTTGCAGAATTTACAGACCGGTGCCGACTCCGCACCTTCACTTTCCGCCATCTTTTTGGTTTAGAAATGGCATGGCATGCCGTGTAGTTCAGATTTTTTTTTCTCCGTTCCAGTAAGAATTGGGAATGCAATTGCTCAAGTAACTTTCCATTTTGCCTGTATTTATCTGAATCTTATGTTAAATTCTTTTATATGGAAACATAATCCTAAAATGGCAAATGTGCTTGAAAATAGATTTATCGTTTTTCTTTTGAAATCAAAGATTTTGTTCAAAGTTAAGTTAAAGGTTTAATTTAATTAGGGTACATTTCAACCAAATTATACTTTTAGTTTCTTAATTCACTAGAATAATTTGTGTTTAAATAACAACAATTTGGTTCTGATCACTTATGCAAAACATTATTGTGCTATTTGTACTTTTGGGATTTAAAGTAATAATTATCATTGTTTTTTTTTTGTGATTTTTGCATGAACTATAATTTTTTTTTCTTTTGTTATGTGATTGGTCACTGGATGAAATTTAACTTTTAGGTATGTTTTTTTTAATGGATGCATGCGGACAGTGCAACGCACTTCTTGTTTGTAACATACTTTCTTTTTTTACCGCTTTTTTCATGTCTGCGCATTTGTGTTTTTTTTTGTTTTTTATTATTTAAATCTACTTATCGTTTTTCCTATCTACCCTTCCTAACTCCTTTCTAAAAATAGTATGAATTTTTATTTGGCCCATGTAAATTGTAGGTCGCTTTTATCAAACTTTGTTTCTTTTGAAAGTCATGTAGTAGCACGAGAGTATGATGTCATTGGCGTAACCGGAGACATGGTTACGACCTGAGATGGATGAAGCAGCTGTAAGCATAAATCAATACAATTTTTTTTGTGACAGCCGCCCCGAGAGACGTAGAGGTGGCGTCGGGGTATATGTTAGGCAGCATATACCGAGCGAAGTTCTCATTTCCTTTCGCGTGGTTTATACAGAATGCATGTGGATAAAACTTAAAATAGGTGATGGTTTTGTTATTTTAGGAATTATATATTAATTTAGGCCACCAAATTCAAACGTTTCTCAATTCTTAAACTACATGGGGGATGTTATCTTGAATTTGTATGCAGAATTTGATAGTATTACATGCGTGGGAGATTTTAATATTGATATGTTGAACTTGGAATCAAACAATAGTTCAGAGCTTGAGGCGTTGCTCTTCACATTTAGAATGTCACAAATTATCACCGAGCCAACTCGTATTTCTATGTATACGACTTCTCTTACTGACCTGATTTTCACTAATATGGGAAACATTATTGAATGTGGCACTTTGGATGCGGAGATTGCTGATCATCTTTTGACCTTTGTTAAGTTTAAATTGGAGAACCCTAATAATTCGGCTGTTGATTTTTTTATAGGTCAATAAAAAGAATTGATCTCCATCAATTTCAAATTGATCTGGAAAGCTTTGACTGGCATCACATTTTCCGCCTGGTTTCTGTGATGAAAAATTGGAATATTTCAATAGTCTTATCTTAGCCCTTTTTAACAAACATGCTCCGGGAAAACATTTTAGTAAAACAAAAAATTATAACTGGATTGGAGTGGATTACAAAAAATATTAAGATAATGCAAAAATTAAGGAACAAAGCTTTAAAAAAATTTAAACAGACTAAAAACCCTGTGCATTATGAATCTTATAAGCAACTTAGAAATTATACCCCTTTCGCAATAAGAACTGAAAGAAAAATATAATTACGAACTAGATTTGGAAATTGTACGTATAAAGAAAAATGGCGTGAGCTGAAAAATCTAAATTTAGTCAAGGAAAAAAAATGTGAATTGCCTTTAAATCTTATTGATCCAGATAAAATAAATAGCTTTTTTATTAATTTCGTAGCAGGTAACAATAACCCAAGTCAGGAAATTATAAACTTTTATAACGATAATTATTTAACTCATTTTAATGAATATTTTCACTTTAATTTATCTAATGAAAATGAAATATTTAATGTAATTAAAAAAATAAAATCAAGGGCCGTTGGGGCTGATAAAATCAATTTGACCATGATTATTCTTTGCTGCTCATTTATTGTACCATATATTGTTCACATCGCGAATGAATGTATATTGTCTTCGTACTTTCCAGTTTTATGGAAACAGGCGCACGTAATTCCATTGCCAAAAATAAGCAATCCACCGAGTTTAGGCATTTACGCTCAATTCGGATACTTCCCACATTTTCTAAAATATTGGAAAAAGTAATGGAAAGTAAAATCAGGGCCTTTCTTAATCGTCATAATATTCTGCCAGAAACCGACTCGGACTTTAGATCTAATCATAGTTGCCAGAGTGTTTTGGCTTGCATTGTGGGTGACGTTCTGGGGGCGGCGGATGAGAATAAGGTTAGTATTTTAGTGTCTCTTGATTTTAGTAAAGCCTTTGGCATGTTAAATCACAAAATTCTCATTTCAATTCTTGATTTTGTAAGATTTAGCGATAACGCCCGTATATTAATAAATTCTTATTTATCTGATCGTGTACAGGAAGTCGTCTGTTATAGGCAGCATTCGAGCCCTTTAGCTTTATCTACCGGTGTACCTCAGGGAAGCATTTTGGGTCCGCTACTATTTACCATTTACACTTGTAATTTTTGTAAGTCCTTGCAGCACTAGAGATCCCATTTTTACGCAGACGACACTCAGCTATATTTTTCGTTTGAGGTGCACCAAATTAAAGTGGCGCAAAATCTAGTAAATCAGACCTAAGCCAGTTTTACAGTGATCAGAGTCAGGTTGTGCAAATAAAGAATAACATGCAAATACAAATTAACGAAACTCTGTTGACTTTCTCTGATACCTGCAAAAGTTTAGGAGTAGTATTGGACAGCAAATTACGCTTTAAATAGCACATTACTTCAAAGTTTCGCACTGCTTATAACAATTTAAAACTAATTTATTCAAATAGGCAGTATCTCGGTTTGGAAATTAGAAAGCTGTTGTGCGACTCTCTTGTGTTGTCACAATTTAATTATTGTAATATAGTATTTTTCCCGTGTCTTGATGCAAGTGATCGATATGGTGTTCAAAAAGTTCAAAATTCATGTTTGAGACTAATGTATGGTGTCAAAAGAAGAAATCACATATCTCCTTACTTTGTGAGTTCAAAATGGCTGAATATGTATAACAGGTTTAGACTTACACTCTAAAATTTTATTTAGAGTTGATGTTCATAATATTAATTTGCGAAGAGGTCAACTTCTTAGAGTTCCACAACACAGAAAGGAAATTTAGAAGAGATCTTTTTCATACAACGTAGCTACTAGAATAAACTCACACTCTAATATTGATTTTCAACTTTCGATATCAGTTTTTAAAAGAATAGCAAAGGGCGGCTAATGGCATCATGACTCTCTAAATAAAAATATGGGCCCCCCCCCCAATTGTTTTTTCTCTTCCATTGTTTTTTCTCTCTTCCTTTTCTTTGTCCTCCCTCCTCTTTTCATTACATTTTTTTTTCAGAAGTAGATTTGCAAAATTTCAGATTATATCTGCATCAAAATTAAAAAAAAAACATATTTATCACACCGTATATAAACATTGCCATATATTTGTAATTGTTTTATATAAATTAGGGCTTGAACAGTATTCAGGTCCTGTACCTGGATGTCTGCTTTACCAAGGTCCATTGTTTGCCAAAATAGTACTATTCAAAGACTGTATTAATTTCATGTAAATGATTAATAAAACAATAAATGTATTATTATTATTATTATTATTATTAATTTAACATGACGGGACAAAAAAGTAGTCTTAAATAATCAGGGTAAAAACTACTGATTCAGTTTATTCTAAATTATATCCAAATTAAACAACAATCAAGTCTGGCATAGATGGTAAAACATTGGTACGCACCCAATATGGTTGAATAAAATTGCGTCCAATAAAAATGTTTGAAAAGATAGTATGTATGAGTTACTAAATACTATGTGCAGAACTAAATTGGGATACACTTCACTATTCCTAATAAAGGAAAAATTCGTAACGAGGGAAGTTTACCGAAGGAAAAGGAAATTTACCGATATTTTTCTCCCGCCTAAAAGGGAAGTATTATAATCGTGAAATAATCACCCTCTCGATTCCGTCCGTCGGGCTGTTCGTGGCATAGCTAAAAAACTACTTAACCGATTGACTTAAAATTTGGATAAAAAATTAAGGGTCACAAAAGGATGACCTGGTAACATTTTCGTAAAGATCCATATAACGGAACAAAATGGCGGCCTGGCAAAATGTTGAAAAAATTATTACTTACTATCCAATTTACCTCAAAATTTGCACAAAAATTAAATATTACGTAGGAATCAACTGATAAAATTGGGATATGAATTTAAGATGGCGAAACAAAATAGCGGCTTAATAAAAATTTACAAAATTAGCCTGAAAAAATTACTTAATAGATTGATTTCAAATTTGGGCAAGAATTAATTGTGAACTAGTAAAATTGTGGTACGGATTTAAGATGACGGAACAAAATGGCGGCCAAATAAAAAAGTTAGTATTGTGAAAAAATCATCCTTCCAGGTGTTACATATCTTCACATTTTAGAGTTCCTAGATGCCAAAAATATGTTTTCCCAATTTCGTCGGTCTGTCTGTCTGTTAAATCGTGGCGTAGCTAAAAACTACTTTACTAATTTTATCAGATTTGCGTCACATTTTGCATAAAAATAAAGTATGACAGAGGAATGAACTTGTAACATTTTGGTGCGAACCCAAAATAGCAAAACAAAATGCCTGCCTAATAAAATTCTTAAAAAATGTGCCTAAAAAACTACTTACTAGATTAATTTGAAATTTTGTGTAGGCATTAAGTGTGATATAGGTAAAATGGTAAAATTGTGGTGCGAATTTATGATGGCGAAACAAAAGGCGGACAAATAAGTTGTTTAAAAAATCAACGTAAAAAAATCTTCTTATTCAATTGGTTTCAAATTTGGCAGAAAAATTAAATGGGATATAGGAATGAAGTGGTACCGATTCATCATGACGAAACAATTGGCGGTTTTAAAAAAATCAGTGTAGAAACTGCTTATCTAATTTATTTTAAGTTATGCCCAAAAATTTAGTGTGGCATAGGTAGAAACAGGTAAAACGTTGGTACGGATCCAATATGGTGGAACAAATTTGCGCCCAATAAAAATATTTGAAAAAACAATATATAATTGTGCTAGTAATGACTATGTGCGCATTTAAATTATCCTAATAAATAGAAAAATTCATAACGAGGGAATTTCCGGGTAAAGGAAATTTACCGATTTTTTTTATTTACGAATAATCATGGCGATCTCAAATATAAATTGTTAACGTTTTTAATTTTATACCCCTTAATATCGACGCCTATAACACCCAAAATCTAATCCCCATGAAACAATGATCTATACTATTTTTGTGGCAAATTTAAAACGAATCATATCCCTACAGACACCTTAATTTTTTTTTATAAAACTGTTATATGACTCCAAAACGTCAAAAAATTATTTTTCGAAAATTATTTGCAATATAATACTTCCCCTAGGTAGCCCATAGAGGAGTATATTAATAATACAATATATGGGCACTTACCAGGGTTACCAGATGTGCCAGGATTGTCCCGAAATTTGCCGGCTTGTCCTGTGTTCCGGGATGTTAGTAAATTGCCACGGAAATACAGAAAGAATTGTAAGATATTTTTACTTTCCCTTATTCATTACCAAAATTCACACATAATTATTTTGTTTTATATCCGTTTATGATTGATAGTTGCTTGTACAAAAGGGAAGATTTTTTTAAAATTGTACTAGATCTGATAATGCACACCAGTCTACTTTATTAAAAATATATTTCCTTATTATTTTTACTTCAATAATTTATAAAGTTTGGTGATTTTTCATGGTTTTGAATTTTATCATTTGATCCTAAAAAGGCGAAGTGTATATTCAGTTATTCTTATCCCATCCCCTCCACCCCAAGTAAAAATTATACTCGCTTTTGCCAACTAGTTTTCTTTAAATACATTAGACTTTCCTTATATCTAGTAAACGTGTAATTGAATCTACTACCATGAAGAAAAATGGTAACACTGTAGGACTACCAGTATTGTTTACTATTTAATTTGTGTTCATGTTTATGTGTCACGTTTTGTTATATTAATCGGGTGACGGCAAAGATAAAAGGAACTTATTCCATATAAAAGATTATTTTTATACTATCTGTTACATTATTCACCAATAAAATAATAGTTTATATTGTAGGCACAATTCGTTTAATAAACATTAAATAGCATTAATTATTAAAGGAATTTTTAGAAAAGAGCTATATATACAGGGCGCCCAAATTCAGGGGCCTATTAGAAGTTAGAAGTATTTGGCGAAGCAATGGCTAAATTACTTTGAATTTTGGGTTTAGGGGACAGGTGAACACAAACTTTCTTTTTAAAATATTTTTAGTCCTACAGTGTTGCAGTTTGTACCCTAAATAGGTTCCGTTTTCCAAATTAATGCCCTGTATATTATTGCATTTTTGTATTTTCATGAACTTTCTAAATACCTTTTGTATTCTGTGTCCTGTACATGTGTACATTCAAGACATAGACATAGACATAGACATTCATAGATATTCTTGGCACTTTAAAGCCCTGTAATTGCCAAACGACCTAACTTGGAACAAAATGGATTTCACGTTTCGGCCTTAGTTTTTAAAGACACGCAGTTCTTATTTCACAGGAAATATAAAATTTTGATACTTTCTGTCAAACCGAAAATTGGTGTTGAAGGAAAATATACTGCTCAAAATGGGACCCCTATAGAAAATTCAACTACTGAAGACGCACGATGGCAAACTAATTTGTAATTAAAACATAATATCCACTATCATATAATAAAATAAATGAGTAAGTAATTTTCCCTATATTACACAAAAAGTATATTGTTTTCACGAAGTAATGTTTTACAAGTATTTTTTAGAATTTCCTAAAATATTTTTCATAGAAATAAATTTCTATGAAGATACAACATTTTTTTGGAACATGTTTCAATATTACATCTCGTCATCAACGTGGCATACTACAGATTAAAGGCCGAATTCTTTGTTGAAGTATTTGTTCCCATTCTTGTCCATTTCTCTCTGTCTCTCATACATCTTCCTAACTCATCCTAAAAGTGTTAGTCTATAGTATTTAAGGCTGTTGGCTGGCCAATACATGACCGATATACCATTTTCTTCATTGTCCTGTTGAAAAATAAAATCTTCGCCGTAATTTTGGGCATAAAGCAATACATGGAGTTCCCGTCAAATTTCCACCCTGAAGAACGAGCTCGGTTCTTCCATTGGAAATAATGCCTCCCCAAACCATTATCGATCCTCCTCCAAAATGTAAACTTGAATACGTCTGTCAGAACCACACATTCTAAAACGAGACTCGTCTGAGAATAATACTCGTTGCCATCCTTGTTCGGTCCAATTTGAATGTTCACGGCAAAATGCTAGACGATTTGTACTGGTAAGTTCTGGTACCCCTGTTGATCATCTAGATCTCAATCGCATCTATCTTAAGCCATTTCTAATTGTTTGTGTTGAAATATACTGACAGTAGATTTGCATGCTGTTAAGCCGTAAAACGTAGATTTTGAATGACATTTCTTACTAAAATTCGGTCTATATGGCCTCTTTGTAACATCACCAATCTCCAAAAACCTATTCCAGTTCTTGAAATCTCCGATTCTCCGAACTCCTTCCCGAATAGTGTAATAACTAAAAATATTTATTGTCTAAGGAAAAAAAAAGTGTGGTTCCGCCCGGGATCGAACCGGGGGCCTTCTGCGTGTAAAGCAGACGTGATAACCGCTACACTACGGAACCAGCTGTTTCAAGATTTGGAAATGCGCTTATTATTATATTGTTTTATTATGGCATTGTACTAGTTAGAAATACCGGTTAGGGCAAAAATTATTTTAGATGAACGCTGCCAGCATGAAATGGCGATGGGGGCAAAAATTATTGATGAGCAAAATAAAAGGTCTTCAGGTCATTTATCTTAGTAAAAACATCAAATGATGAATGAAATCTCGGTAGCAAAAATTATACTGATTACTAAAAATTAAAGGGAACTTTTACAATACGAATAAAGGATGTCACGAATAAGAAAATTCCATCCAAACCATCTGCAACCAATTTCAAATGGCAAGTTGTTGATGGAAATTGTGAATCCATTATGACCTCGCTATTGGGTACATACGAAATTTTGAACTTTTTTTGTAACAAAATAAATGAAAAAAAAAACAAAAAAAAAGGTTTTATTGATAAACTGTTAAAATGAAAACTAACAAATAATAAAATTAAACTTACATAAACAAAAAACTTTAATATTTTTTACATTTATTTTATTTAGTACTTTTTTTACGCACACTGTATAATATATTCACGATTCATGTCATCGGGTTTATGTATGTATTCCAAATCTCAGTCAATTCCAATAAGTCACTTAATACTAACTAACTAATATACAAGTGGAGTTAAATAAAAGCTTTTAAAAATGATAGCTATGTTCAACGATGTAGGTAAATGTGCCACTCTGAATATACTCTGCACCTAATTTGTGTATATGGATGAAATGTCTTGGTTTGATTTCAATTTTGGAATTATTAGTATTGTTACTTTCATGTATACAGGGTGTTTATCTTACCCTAACCAGGCATCAGATCTTAAATAGGATATTCTGAAAATATTGATAGATAAAAATATTTCTAATGTATTTATTGTCCAATTTCAGGTATTCAATGTTTTAAACAAAAGAAATTATTGAGTGTCGCCAAGTTCTTAGTTTTAATAATTTTTAATGTAATTTTTTAAAAATGTAATGTATATGTACAGGGTGCCTGGTTATATTTTAAATGGTATCTTTATCAAAAACTTTGAATACAAAAGTTTTTGGGTTTTATCAGAATTAACATATAAGTCCAGATAAATCTACACCTGGGATATAAGTATCAACTTCGTTATTTTAAATGGAAACACTCTATAAAATATATGTCCATCAAATGGGTCTCTTCTTGCTATATACCTTTATTTTTAAAGATAACCGCGAAATTCGAGAAAAACCCTTGAGGCATTTTTCCTATTAACTCTATTATGTAGTGGAACGTTTTCCATCTTTCTCTCTCCCTCTCTCGAGGTCTCTCTGATTGTTTCTTATTGCCGGGTTTTCATCAATTTCATCAGTTGATTTCAAAGATAAAGGTATTAAACCTGGTATATTTATAATCAGCAAGACGCGACTTATTTGACGGAGATTTAGGGTGTTTTAAACTAACGAAGTTGATGCTCAATTGCTAACTTTCCGATCGTGTTTGTTTTTATTTTGTAAATTCTAATGATTCGATAAAACCCAAAAATTTGTTTTTTGATAGCTCATATAATAAAGGCTCTAGGATACCGTTTAAGTCATAACCAGACATCTATATATCAACTTATATTTAATATAAGTAAGTAATGAAAGACGAATTCAACGAATTAATGACATTGGTTTGCAAATCATCGTTTCTGACTTATTGACGGGTACCTTCAGTATGTTTTAGGTTTTTATTTAAATAATTATAATAAAAGAGTTACCAATACCAGACATATGATCTTAATGAATAAAAGGTGAAATTTTTATTGTAAAGTCTTCTCTTCCGTAGTACAGTACTATAAAATGTGTTATTCATTTTTAATTTTTTCAATAATTACAGTCTTTATTTTTAGAATTATCTATTTTAACGGTGTTCAGGACCTTATAGCTTCGCTAAGCTATATTGATCGATTCATTGTTGCATATACAGAAAAATAATTCTGAATGCGTGAATCCTCATCATTTTGCGTTAGCAATAGGAGAAATGAGCGGAATATGGGGGGTATTGTGTTTTAATAGGTACTGACTTTGTTTTTGTAATTACTGTGCAGTAAATAAATAAATATTAATAAATTAACGACAATAAAGGGCAAAATGACAATTATGAAATTCAATGATTTTTAATTTTTTTTTTAATATTTGAAAAACTAATAATTCAGATTTAAGAAGCAGAAGCTTTTATTACGAGGGGCTTTGTTCGAAAATGATATTTTTAGTTACTTTGTCCTCTTATCACCTTAATCTGATAAAAAACTGCATGTATAAGTATTATAGCTTAAAACGTAAACATTTGTGGCATTAAAAAACCTACGTATGTTAATCAAAAATAAACAATAACATAAAATATTAACTTTATAATTAGAATTAGAAAAGAAGTAAAGAAATACGTGTAATCAAGAAGTTTAAAAAATTAGACGAAAGTGTTTCTTTCTAGATTTTTATTTTGGAAATTGTTTCTTCATTATTATTATCGATAGGCGTTTTGGAAAATCATTCAATTACAGCCCAATTCTTCGAAGCCTCCTTGAACCTGAAATTATGGCCCAAAATGGCCGTTCAGCACTAGAGATGGGCGATATTAGATTTTACCTATCAATAGGCGAAAGCAACTCACATATCGATTGTTATTGTTAGCTATCAATAGTTTATTCTTACCTATTGTTAATTACGGCAAAGGCAACAAAAAGTTTCCCGCCCTCATCTTCCGTAAATTATTATACGTTTGCTTTAAATCGGTGAAAAAAAGTCGATTTTTAGTTACTGGGTTTATTAAATATGTTTCGTTAATCTTAAATGTTTATTGTAATTTCTAAATCTTATATTGATTAAGTGGAACAGGTGTCGTAAAAAAGTCAAGTCACAAAATAAATAATTTAACACTTTTAAATAACAAAAAACAGAGTAGCAGAAAAATGAAATATATTTTTTAACTAAACGTTTTTAAAGGTAGTTGACATTTTAACTATACTAGCAAACTAGTAGTACTGTAACTAATTTTTTCGCAAAAGTAGTTTAACTGCTGACTAGTTAATAGTATGTTGTGCAACAAACTGTGGAACATTAATAAGATTTACGGGTCCCAAGCTCGTGGGAAAAGGTGACAACCAAAAAGGTCCCCACTTTCATATAGCAGAAGCTTATATCCTTCTTCAATATACTAAGATATAAAAATTATAAAGATTACTTATTTTACTGATAAAATGAAACAAGAAAAATTATATAAACAATTTTTGATGCAGCCCTCTTTTCGATGGGCCCTAGGCTCCGACCTCACGGGCCTAATGGGTAATGCTGACCTGGCAACAAGTGCTGAAACACGCACATTTCATATGAGTGTGGAAGTTCTGCATAACCAGCCTTTGGCCGGCAGCCGCCACATGAGTATGAAGTGTGCTTTTCGCACGTATTTCACACTATTCATTTTTGAAAAATTCTCACAATCTACCGTGGCGCCACACTCTAGCAAACAGCTAAACTAGTTTCACATCATGTGTAACTAGTTAAGCTGTTGGCTACACGATAGACACGAGAAATATTATTACGAATTCTCAGTGCAATGATGCTATGCGCTTTATAGACATTTTCATTGGAGTCGTAGAAAAAATACTTTTTATTTAAGTATTTAGGAATTATACTCAACCGCTTTCTTCAAGTAGTTTGCCCAAGTCCGATACCTATCGGTATTATCGGTATGATTTGATGCCTATCGGTAGTTATTCATAGTCAGCACTAGCATTGGAAATATACCACAGCTAATATAACATAATCTATGGTGAGAAGTTGGGGAAAAATTTAGTTCACCTCCCGTCAAGTTCTTTTTCTTATATTGAGATTTTCCAATATTCAAAAATTTCGTGGCTCCGGTTCGCGGGCATTATGCGACCGCTTACACGGTTATAGGGTAATAATGTTTTTAGGTACCAATATTGATGGCGTCGTTTTATTAAGCTGGTCTTTGGGGCCATTTTCTAGAAATAAGCCAGAGTTTTTAAGAAAAAATTATACAAAATACTAACTTCGACTTTGAAAACTACATGACTTTTGCTCTATAATATGAATTATTGATGAAAATATGCATACTGTGAACCATAGGTCATCTGTCTTTAAAAATGCTAGAAGCTGTCCAGTGTCCACGTTCTCATCTTGCATTCAAAAATGAGCACATCACATCCTTTGTATTGCTCGAAAATCCAGATAGCAGTCTAAAAAAACCGACGATTGTGATTAATTAAAGAGAGCGTGACTAATAAATTTAAATAACCAACAAGCAAAACTAACATCTACGCCGAAATTACAGTAATACAAAAGAGGTATGACCTTTTTTTATTCATTGGTAATAGTTGTTGTTTCCATACCAAAGCGAGGACTTTCGTTGTAGTCTGCGATTAATAAGCCATTACTCAATGGTAGGAGTAATAGGTACTTTTACTCGGCCAAAAACATTGATAATGTAGACATTATTTATTAGCAGGGGCGTCACTAGTGGGACAGAGGAGCAATAGCTTGAGTAGTTGATTAAGGGATATTAGGCACCCCTATATTTAGACATAGAAAAAAGATATTTGCTATCCCTGCGATCAAAGGCAATGCCGATGATGTAATTGTAGTACAATATTTTATAAAACGTTTTATTTCAAAATCCATTTAAGAAGTAATGTGTATGTAATCTGAAAACATACAATTTCTCGGCTTTTCCACGATAACCGTAATTCGAATTAAAAAAAATTATGCCCCGGGTGAGGATTGAACTCACGACCTTAAGATTATGAGACTTACGCGCTGCCTACTGCGCTACCGAGGCAGTTACTTTATTTATCATTCCAATTCTGAAACATAGCAGAGCCTTTTAGTAATTAAACATAAACATGTAAACAATTAATGAGATTACAAGTAATACAAAATAGGATTTAAACTCTAATTAATTAGTTTAAAATAAAAACTTACTTTTAAGCGGGGAATAAATATTCTTTGTTTCCTCTTTAGCCTTTGTGGTGCACTAATATTTTCGTTATCCATAGTGATTTCAGATCTGTGTACAAACAACTAAACAATGAATTAACTATGAGATATAGGAACAACAATTATTATTCAATATCCATATATTTCATGTATAGTCATCACATACCTACGCAAAAATTTTACGTAAAATTAAACATTAACAACACATTCTCGAAATCTTCCAAAATTAGGTTACATATATGTAGGTAATTGTGAGAAAATAAATTTTTGCCGAAACACACAAAATAATATAGCAAATTGTTCCTTTCGAGATTTGACATACATTCACAAATATATTACTTGGCGTAAATAGAGTGAAAATAAAATTAAAACAAAAATATTTAGAAGATGCTGGAATAAGTACGGACATCTAGCAAACGCGCTTCGCAGTAAATTTATAAAAGAAAGTTCAGTTCATAATTCAAAGTGGGCTTTTGAATGTGGGCGTTTGATTGTAATACGGGTTGTATATTGTTAGGATCTAGTTGAGTTTAAATAATACATTGGTAATCGGTCATCGAATCATTTGTTGGAGATTTGGGGAGTATAAAATTAAAAAATGTTGAACTACAAAGAACGAAAAAAAGGAGTTTACCTATTATAGTTGACGCCCTAATCAAGACAATCTATTATCTATACAGTGTGTCCCCGATTCACTTCTCTATCCCTATAGGGATCTCGGCTCCTGTTATCCCTACAGCAAAGGTTAAATGGGAAAAGTTTTAGAGGAAACTTAGCTCATTCGATATCCTGCTTCAGATTTACGATCGGTCAATTGGTTTTGGAAATATCGGCGAAAAACCGAAAATAGCAGATTTCGTCTTTCGCCAGTAAATCCAAAACGGTAAATTTGACAGCTGTCAAAATGTGACATTATTGAGACGCTATTTTAAGACGAATAAGATAGCGACGATGGCGTGTACAATTTAACCGCCATATCGGATTTTTCGATTTTTAGAAAGAGCGTAAAATGTTCAGTCTAGTGAGAGTGCAAAAAATATTTGAGTATCATCCAAATATCACACTTTCTAAAGTTAGGTCTCAATTTTTTCTAAGGAGGCAATGATTTATTTGTCACAAGATTACATTAATATGTAATACATTAAACGGATTGAATTTTCAATACAACATGAACATAAATAACGACCAAAAAATATCTAAATAAGACAATTGGTGACTGTTTTTCGTAGAACCCTGGCAAGTGTATTTCCGTTAATATTTCTAAATGTGTCCAAAAGCCTTTGTCTCAGGATTTCTATGGTCGCAGCAGGATCAAATTCATAGACTCTTGTGTGACCTCAGATGTAGAAATCCAAGGGCGAGTGGTCAGGGGATCTAGGAGGCCAAGATATTAGACCATTTAAGGAAATAATTCTTTCGTTAAACTGTTCTCTTAAAAAGTTCCTGAATGGTGTTGTGAGCTGGACATCCGTCCTGTTGAAACCAGGTACTTTTAAACTCATCTTCAGTTAGAGTAGCTCGTAAAGCACAAGCTGGTTTCGCAAAAGCTTTAGGTATCTCTGTCCGTTTAGGTTGGAGTCAAACAAAACTTGTCCTATAAGTCGATTTCCTGAAGTGATTAATAATTTATAAATAGTTGCCCAATTAAAAAAGGTAAGTTATATTAAATTACCAATGAGCCCACAACAAACGTTACTTCTAAATCTGGTCTGTAGACGTCTGTCTGCCACTTCATGAGGGTTTTCCACAGCCCAATGTTGACTGTTGTGCCTATTAAAAACTCTACAATTCGTAAACCTACTCTCATCGGACCACAAAACATGATTGACAAAATCGGGATCTTCATTACAGTTCCTAGTACACCACTCACAGAAGCGTAGTCGTCTTGGAAAATCAGTTTCCTTAAGTCCTAGAGCTATTATGGGTTTGTATGAATAGTACTTCTTTTTTAACACTCTCTGTACCGTTGATTTTCGCACATAAATTTCATTTTCTACAGTTTTTACCGATGCACTAGGGTTTTCGTTGATAGCTTGTAAAATGTTTCTGTCTCGATTTTCTTTGTCAATATTGTATCCGCTTCATGGTTGTTCGAAGGCCCCATGGTTAATTAAGTTAACTACGATTTTTTTGAAATGCGTTTTTTATCGACGTTGTGTGACTGCGCTAACATGTCAAAGTTTTCTTCATTTAAATAGGGAAAACCGACCATTTTCAACAGGTCTCGACAATTTGTGTGTCAGATTTATAATTTTATTGAGGGAAAAGCGTACTACTTATTAAAACACAACTTTGATACTTTGAATTATTTAACGTCAAAGTCAAAGCACACTTTTGTTACAAATAAATCATGGCCTCCTTAGAAAAAATTGAGACCTAAGTTTACAAAGTGTGATATTTCGATGATACTCAAATCTTTAAGTCACTTGTGATACATCACTAGAGTGGATATTTTGCGCTCTTTCTAAAAATTGCAAAAAATGAAAGTTGAGGCGCGTTTGGTAGATAACAAAAGACCATGGGGAACATGTATAAGTCATCTTATTCGCCTTTACAAAAGTGTCCGAATAATGTTACAGCTATCAAATTTCCCGTTTTGGATTTACTGGCGAAAAAACAAATCCGCCATTTTACATTATCCGCCGATATTTCCAAAACGAATTGACTGATCGTAAATCTGAAGACGAATATCAAATGTGCTAAGTTTCCTCTAAAACTTTTCCCATTTAACCTTTGCTGTAGGTATAGTAGGAGCCGAGATCCCTATATAGAGAAGCAGACAATATTTAAAACATTAGCATAGCAAGTTCCTGAAGAGTTGTACTGCACCAATTTACGTGTTTTCCTTCAATAACATTTCTGGACGATGTGACGGAAAAAGCCGAACAAGGTCTGCCGGGCCCACTAGTTTTTGTTAAAAAAGGCTACGCTCCTAAATTATAAAAAACCTGCTATCCAGTGAAAACTAGTTTAAAATTTGGACATTCATTTTTTAGGTATATTCTAATTTGTGTTTAATTTATGGGCTGAAAACTGTAAGTAAGTTGGAAATAAAAGTGTTAGAATAAGAATTAAGAATATGTAATATATATTTTTGAAAATATATTACTTATTTTATGCATATTTATGGAGTACCGAGTACCTACTCAGTTGGTAGGAAGTAAGTTTTTTATCCATGAATTTTGAAAGTTCTCCTTTGCTTGTTAACATTGCTGATTATACAGGAATTATTTTTTGGTGACCCCTGAAGGGACCGGGCGGTAAAACGCATCATAAAAAGATATCGTCCAAACCTTTAATATTTACATTGAATATTTTTTGCCCGCATAGTTTCATCTTCAACAAGCCCCCCTGATTTATATTTATGATCAAGACTTGAGACCTTCGAAAAAATCACAAAATGAACTTGTTTTTCCGTTGACTTATTAACTGCAGCTCGTCTTTTGCTCTTTAGCACTTAAGTGTTTCAGATATTGCTACTGTTTCAAAATAAGAAAATTGTTGCCATTTGCCGTGACCTCTATCACTTATTTTTCTATGGTCAATGAGTCAACGCAAACCTAAAAAAAAACTTCGGCACTAATTTTCGCGTATTTGTTCTTGCCGGGTCCAGTTTCAATCAATATGAAAGTTTTAAATATTAGTTTTGAGTTAGACAGATTACCGAACGGCAAGTTTAATAGCAGCAAATGATGGCGACAGTGGTGTCTAATACAAAACACAACAAATATCTATATTATTTCTATATGGGAATATTCATCTATTAATTAATTTTTATTTTTATTCTTTTTCCAAAATTGTTTTTCTCTCTTGATTTCCCGAATTACTCTTGATGATGAGGGCTGTCACACCCACACCCCCCATTAAATCCAGCCCTGCATCCAGCAAATCGATAATAAAATGTCTATATATTGCGAGAATGTGTTGTAAGGTAGAGACCTTACTTAAAAAATTAGATGAAATAATAGTTATGCTTATGTTGTGGATGATATACATATAGGGTGCTTCTAGAAACTTGGGTCACTGCTTAATTGGAGAATAAGGAGATTTCTTGGTATAAAATAAGACGAAAAAGTTATATAGACATAGGTCCACAACGGCTTCATTTTTATGGTACATTCTTGTCAGTATGTTATCGGCTATTGGGGACAAGCGACTAAGATTATGCATTTTACCATGTCTGGGTGACATTTTTTGCATTTTAATGCCATTTTTGACAGTTTAATGAATTCTCGGATTAATTATTGAAAAAAATACAAAAAAGTCAATAAATCTAACCCTGTAAATACCACCTATTTTAATTTGAAATATATTTTCTTCTAAAAGACGAAAATTTCAAATTAAAGGCTACACTAATTATTACAAATGTCAGAAATAATAATTACTTGACATTAGTAACCACGGCAATTAAGCTTTACTTGTTTTAGCGCACTCTGTAATATCTTTATTAAGAATAAAGTATATCGCTCTCATTTTTATTGATTTTAATGACCTTTGGCATTATTTAAACTTAAAAACTCTCCAATATTTTTGGATTTATCGATTTGGTGTACTTTTTTTATTTAAAACTAAGCAGAGAATAAATGTCATGTATCAAATTGTCAAAATGCCAATACCAAATAAGTTATGACCCAATAATGGTTAATATGCATATTATTATTCGTTTGTATGCTACTAGTAATACTTACGGCCGGTTGCAGAAAGCTCAATTAAAATTTAGAATGTTTAACGGAATGTCAAATTTGAGAGCGAGTTCCTAGATTTCTATAAGCAGCTTGTCAAATCCGAAAGCTCGGGTAAATATTGTAAACAGCAATTAAGTTTTATGCAACCGGCTGTTAGAAGAATATATTGTGAAAAATGACTGCTATGAAAACGCCCAAAAAAGTCACATCCAGAAAAATCTGAAAACGACTAACTTTTCAATAAGTCGCGCAAAATCATTTCCCAGTGCTCAAATTTGTTGGTCACTGGTCAGTCCCACAAATAATTGTGTATTTGGCAAGTATCCAAGATGCTCGATCACACTGCTTGTTTATTTCACAAACATTTGAATGCATTTACCGATGACAAAGAAACAAGTGCCACATAGACGACAGGACAAGTGACGATTATTTGTCAAGTACACCAGTCGTCTGAGTCCGCCTTAAAAGAAAAGTACAGCCTACCTCTTATTTTATTTATCCAATGATATATGTAGATGGTTGGTGGTTGCTCAGTTGTTGTCTTTATTCTACAATGTCAATGTGTCAAAAATATTTTTCATATTTTTGAAAAATGTTATTAAAAGTTAGCATTATCATGTAAGATACGGAGGGTAACAGTTAATTTAAGTGTATGAACTAAACCCAAATTGCAATCATAGGAAAAATAAATTATGAAAATTACTTTTCACTCTCATGTGAGATATTTTTTTGAAACTCTGACATTCATGTGAAAAGAGTTGTTTTCGAAATGTTTTATACTGTGCACGATCTTATTACACGCAGTATTGATATTCAAGAAAATAACCTCCGAAAAACCCAAATAAAAAACATTTTAGCACCCTCTATCTTGAAAATGGAACCGTTTTGGGGTCTATGTATATATAAAATATTTGTCTTATTTTATGTTAACAAGTCTCCCGCCATGGTCAATGTTTTTCGACACACCCTGTATAATAAACTTTTTCAACATGAGCTTTTCACATGTTCTATATATAGGACAATTTAAGAAAACATTATTTAAATTTTCGCTTTGGCAACGGAGGGGGGGGGGAATTTGAACCCTCTAACGCTTCCCTTAACTACGGCCTTGGGTGTGCAATAGGCTAGGCCGAAAAATTCAGATTTATAATTTCGACTTAAAAACAATGAAAATATTCATTTCTAATTTCAATTTACAAATTAATTTGCATCCTTTACCTTCTACAGGAGGGGGTTAAACAATTTAAAAATATTTAAGAAAAAACTACATGGGACTGAACTGAATTAAAATTTGTAATTTTGGCTTGGAATAGTATGAAAGCGTAGAAGGGCCATAACAATGAAATTAAAAAAAAACAGTCAAATTCCGACTTTAAACTCGGAATTCAGCTAAATTCCGACTTCGATTCCGGAATTTACTTAACTTCTGACTTCAAACTCGGAATGTAGTTAATTCCGACTTCGAACTCGGAATCTAGTTAAATTATAACTTCAATCTAGGAATTTACTTAAATTCCGACTTCAAACTCGAAATTTAGTTAACCAAATTTCGAGTTTGAACTCGAAATAACTGTTTTTTTTTAATTTTATTGTTATGGCCCTTCTGCATTTTCATAGAATAGTGCGGGGTCAAGTCCGTAAAACAAAATACGATTTTCATAGTTTTTGAAATTTCACTGTATAATATATCTTAAAGTGTATTTGGCAACGAAGAAAAATGTGGAATCCACTAGTTATGATGACAAAAAAATACATAAAAACTTATATATATGAAAATGAAAAAAAAATTATGAAATGAAAGTTCCGAATTTCTATTACTAACTTTGGTTTTTGAACGGTTGCCCTATACTTTCCAGTTGTCATTTGTTTATTTTTTCTAGCTGCTCTGAAAAAACCATAAAACTTTTTTTATACAATATTTTTTGACTTCTTTAAAAGTTAAGCTTATAGACCCCGTTTAAAATATAACCAAACACCCGGTACAGTTTAAGCAATAATAATACCTAGCCAAAAATTATGTCTGATAATGTTGTTTTATCATGGCAAATTAAATTCAAACTTTGCAACTTAATTTGAAATATTTCCCTTCAAATGAAATTCATGTCAAAAATGACTGCTTAAAATACATCCAAATTTTTTGACCTATAGTATAGTATATTTTGAGTATGGCCTCATCTAATCCAGTCAGTAGTGGTTTTGTGAAAGCAACTTCAAATAATTTACCTAGAGGACAATGGACATGATTATGACGAATGATTTTTTACGGCAAGACAATCCCTTTAATATTTCAGAAGTCCGAGATATTCCTCGTCTTCTACAAGTATCACAGCAAGCATAAATCGTAATAAAAATTACATAAAATGCTTTACCACACACAAAATATTAAGGTAATTTGCAGCAAATATTATTTGATAAGATAATAGTTTCCTCCCAATTCTGCCAATATAAAATGTTTCCTGTTTGTCAGTCCTTAAAAAATAAACACATATGGGATAACCATATTCAGAATAAAATATATCAAAATGTTAGATGCAATAAGGAGTTGTGCATATTGTTTTCAATGATATTGGTCAGGCAGCTTAAGGTGGGTTCGTGTAACTTTTCTTTGTCCTTTTCTTTTTCTTTAGTTTTAGTGTTTGTAATAAAAATAAAAGAAACTCTTAACTGTTAACACAAGCGTTCACGTACAGATTTTAACTTTTGTTTTAGTACTTAGTTTTAATTATTAGTCATTAAAGTTCATTTATTTTTATCTTATGCGTCTATAGATTTAGACACAAACGCGGGTTTTATGCTCGGATTTAAATGCGGTAATCGGGGACTTCCTCCAAATAAAGTTAGACAAGACTTCAAAGCCCTTAAAACAATTTTTGAGCGTTTTTTGTTTAAAAACATTCTATTAGCAAATTATCGATAAAAAGTAGATTAAGTTTATAAAGCTAGAAATTGAGTATGTTGAGGTTTTTCAAGACATATAGATTGAAGGAAATATTTAAAATATATAGAAAGGAATTATAATTATAATAGGAGGAACTACAAATTAACAACACAATAGCAAAAAGCAAAGTTAAAAAAAAGTTTTTTGTGTATAGATTTGTAACAATTTTAAAACAAAGCGGCGTTAAATTAGCACAAACTGAAATAAATCAGGAATAAACCCACGATAAAGCATGACCAAACTGGGGTAACCCTTACCCCTGGTTAATATATGCGTGTTAGATAGATCTACAATATAAAATTATTTAAAGATTTGGGTGGGTCAAAAATACGTAGCATATAAAGGAAACACTTTTAAAAACGGAATAACCCAGATTTAATTTTATATTTAAGTTATTTATAAAAAAATTTAAGGGCTACCTAAGGGTTTTCGATATATTTAAATTTCATTAAAAATATCAATTTTTTCTTTAAATATTGCATGACATTAAAAATAACCAACGTAACCAATTGAGCAATAAACTGCAACTTTTCCTAAATTAAATCATTAATGACTTTGTTGTTTTAAATGAGATTCGAAATATATTTTCACATTCAAAAAATGTAAATTACATTAGAGTTTCCTATACACAAATGCGATAGTTTTTTTATAATTTCCATTTTTCTTACTAAGTATAACCACACCGTCTGTTAATTAATTTAATTATTATTAATAAACCTCGTAATAATACCCTAAACCTCCTAAATGTGATGCCTAGAAAAACGTAAAATTAAATTATCTATTAAACTGTATTAAATTTACCTATAGCTACTAATTTTTGTAATTTTTTAGCGATTATATTTATTTTTGATTTGCAAAAATCGCTACCTGAAATTATTTGAAATTTAATTTTTTGAGTTAGGTGTGCCTTTACATTTACTTTGAAAATCTCAAATTGAAACTATTACATTTAAGTGTAGGAAATCCTAATGTAGTTTGATAGAGAATTGAATATTTCTCCTGAATCTATTAGAAGTCTCCTTTAAAAAAATAAGTCGTTAAAAAATTAATTTGATAAAAGTATATCACGGATTTTTGTATACTTCATATAATATTGAATGACTGGAGACCTTAATACTGATACATCAAAGCCCCAATATTTGCAGTTTATTGTTTAGTTGATTACGATCAAAATTTTCGGTGTCGTTCACTTCTTTAATAAGTTTATTAGGCCGCCATTTTCTTTTGCTATCTTATTATGTATGTCAAAATGCCACCATTTTTATGTAACCCTTGATTTTTGTGCAAAATGTGAGGTAAATTGGATAATTAGTTTTTTTAACGTTTCACTATGCCACCATCTTGTTTCGGCATATTGGGTTTTTCAAGTCAATCTAATAACTAGTTTTTAAGCTATGCCGCAAATTGATAGACAAACGGACCGACAAAGTTGATAAAACATATTTTTTGGCATCTAGGGACGCAAAAACAGAAAAATATGTAAAACCCGAGAGGTTGATTTTTTCACGATTACAAACATTTTATTTGGCCGCCATTTAGTGTAAATAGTTTTTTAGTAATAATTTTTTTAGCATTTCACTAGGCCGCCGTTTTGTTTTTCTGTAATGGATTTTTACCAAAATGTTGCCAGGTCATCCCATATAAACCTTAATTTATAGCCACAATTTGAAGTCAATCGAGTAACTAGTTTCTTATCTATGCCGCGAATAGATAGACCGACAGCCGACGGAATTGAGAAAACATTTTTCGGGATCTAGGAACCCTGAAACGTAAAGAATTGAAAACATCTCGGACGGCGATTTATTTAGGAAGTGAAATTACCGTTGAATGAATATGAGTAGGTATAGACCGACGCGACGGGATGGGTATACAACCTGTATACATATAAGCTCATACGTTGGAGTTTTTTTTTGTGGCTATTTACTGTGTTTATTCCTGGTTTAATGCTAATCTTAACGCCAGTTTGTTGTAAAATTGTTACAAATTCAGATATAAGAAATTCATACTGAAAATTTTTTTTTATTTAATACGGATTTGTTGCTGTTTTTCTGCTGATGTGTTCATTTGTTGCAAGATTATTATAACTTTAATAATAATTACTTCCTCTACATTTTGAATCTTTTAATGAAAATCTAAGTACACGGAGGATCCTTGTATCCACTTTTTAGCTTCAAAAAATTTCAGGTACTTTGAAATATTGTCCGTTAGGAATAGATCCCCGTTAACAGCATTTAAATACAAGCGTCGTACCCGATGTTATGTTTTAATATTTTTATTACTCGCCGAATGCCACCACTGTTATGATTTAATAATTTTAGTATTTTTGTATTAGCACTGGTAGTAAATGTAAACACTTCAACTTGTTTCAAATCTCTCTATTATCTTCTGTACAAGAGGGACACTTCTTACTTCTAACAAATCTTTACTCTTACCGTGTCTACTGACTTAATTCTACTGACAATATAGTACTGACATAATGACTGACCTGCTCTATACTGACTACCTAGAACTTATTTTTATATGAATTCCCTAATTTGAGATGCAGTGGCGTATCTGTAAAATTGATTAAAAAAGGTGTCTATAAAAGTAATTTGGGGAGTATTTGCTACGCCACTGCTTACTGTACTACAATGGTTTCTTTTAATGTTTTTATAGCTGAACCTTCCCAAGCTTTATCGACATAGTGTAAATGAGTTTATGATAGGTTTTTTCGGGTATAATAATATTTGGGGCGGAAGAACGTGCATAAAATAGAATTTGAAGTAGAATTTAAAATACATATTGTTTACTTAGAATTTCCCTTGCAATAAACGACCATTAAAGCAGCTTTTGTCGGAAGGTTCCGCCGAAATATAATGTATGTCTAAATATTGCATTTACTTGTCAAACTATCTCTAGACTAATGAATATATAATACTTAAGACTATTCACAAATAAAATGACTATAAAAAAATGGGGTCACAACACCTCCCCCCTAAATGAGAGATTTTATAATAATGAAATTGTTAGAAAATTTCGTTCCTGAGTTAAAATATAAATTATGATACAAAATATACATCCTTGTAATTGATACTAATATTTAACAAAAGTATTATGTTCGAAATGATTTTACAAAATTTGCTATGAACTATGTTCTTATTCTATATTATACTAACCTATATAATATTGAAAACTGTTTTTTTTTATAATAATTAGGCATTCTAAATCTACTTAGATTCTACTAAAGAAATTTATTACTTATAATAAAACATAATATTATTACTTATCTAATTGATCGTCTTGAGGACGTGTGACCAATAGCTCTGCGAGGCGTGTATGTTATACCTGGTTGCTGTGCTCAGGGTGATCATCATTATTAATTCTATTAGAAGTTTCACTAGTATACTGAGCTATATATCTATTACTTCTCGGGGATGGTTCAATGGTTTGATTTACCCTTACGCAAATATTTGGTATTATTCCACAACAGGAAGTTTTTCTTATACATTTTGAATATATTTTGTAAACAATAAATAATAATACAACAACAGATACAATGTAAGCTAAAACAGAACCAGAAATATTATATGTTGACAAAAAATTATTTTTTTTAAGATTTTCTGTTAGCTTTTCTATGTCGTCTAGTTTATGGCTAGTGATGTTCAGTTCAGGAATGTGCTTTGAAAGAGTCTTATAATTTTCGTTTATTAAAATTTCTGTCAGGTTAATGTTATTATTTTTTATTTTTTCACAACAGTCCTCACTAATTTCTAATGGCGGAACAAACTCACTAAATATTTTCGACTGAAAGGCATTACCGTGAGGCACGCGCATCGTTGAAACACTATACGCTTTACACTGTTTTCCTATGGTGACACTGCCGCAATTTTTTAAAATAACGTCTACTGGTTTATTTTGATTAATACATGAAATGGTTAATGATTGCAAGACACTGCAAACAGCCAAGTATTAGTTGTAAGTAACTGAATAAAGATACCTCTATTAGAATTAAATATATGTTTTTCGCATACTTCTGGAATTTTATTGGTTACTTGAAGTAACTTCATTTCACAGTTTTCCACTAAATGAGCCAATGAAACTGGTTTTTGTTGCTGACAAATCATTTTATCATCCGTTATTTTTATAAATTTATTATATTCGAGATCAGAGAAAGTTATTAACTGCTGTTTTGTTTCGTCTATTGCAATGTATTTAGAAGATGGTTGAATAATTGAAGTAGGTAAATTAGGGGTATGGCCAAATAAAAGTTCAAAAGGTGAAAAGTGGGTTGCAGTATGCGGAGTTGTATTATAAGTAAATGTTGCAAATGGAATCCAGCTATCCCAGTCTTCCTGACTATCTTTGATAAAATGTCTTAAATACTCCTCTAAGACTCTATGAGAACGTTCTAAAGCTCCGTTGGATTCTGGATGATAACTAGTAGTTTGAACCTTTTTTATTTTTAAAAGTTTGCAAGTATTTTTAAAGATTTCACTTAAAAAATTTGAACCTTGATCGGTAATTAGAGTTTCAGGTAGTCCATATAGACAAATTATTTTCGTTACGAAGTAATAAGCTACTGTTGAGGCTTCTTGATTTTTTATAGGGACATTAATATTATACTTTGTCAGGTCATCTTGGAAGGTAAGAATATATTTGTTACCTGCTTCCGTTTCAGGTAAAGGACCAACAATATCGAGAAAACATCTTTCAAAAGGTTTAGTCGCGGTTGAAGTTATGACCATTGGCATTTTTGTTTTTCGCGATAATTTGTTTTTTTGACAAGATTCACATTTTTTTATAAATCTTTTTACGTCTTTTTTCATGCCTCTCGAGGTATAAAATTGGGATAATTTTTTATGTGTACGGGCAATTCCTTGATGATCGCCTAAAGGAGAGTTGTGGAATTCTTCTAATAAGGTTTCCTTTTCAGATTCAGAGGGTTTTATTAAATTATTATTGTAAACTGTTATATCTACATTAGAGTTTTTAAAAATATATCTTATCATGGGATAAATAATTTCCCATTTTACTAACGGGTTGTAATGATATTTAATAAATGACAATTTAAGTTTTTTGTTACTTACAAGATTTTTTAACTTTAGTAGACAAGACCATATATTTTCATAATTTGTGTCATTTAACATATTTTCATTATCATTGAGTAAAAATATATTACAGTCGTTGTTTTGGTACTGAGAGACGGAAGGTATTTTTAAATCGTTTTGAACGTTGTATGATGCAAGAAATTGTTTAATCTGATTATTTTGTTCCAAAATATTAAATTGCTCTTTGTTAAAAAATTTGGGAAAAAATAATATTATAGGATCTGAATTATTTATCTGAAATAAATTAGCGTTGTTTTCTTTTAATTTTGTGTTAATAACAATATGTGTTTGCAGATAATTTAAAAATTTTTGATAATCTGTTATCATGTCAGCGTTTACCGTTTTAATCATTCTACTTAAGGCATCAGCATTTGTATTTAACTTTCCGGCCTTATAAATAATTTCGAAATTGTATTCTTCCAATTTTAACGTAAATCTTGTAAGACGCGACCCAGGGTCTTTTATGTTAAATACATAAAGTAAAGGTTTATGATCCGTAACTATCTTAAAATTTGTTACAAAAACATATGGTCGAAAATGTCTAACTGCCCAAACAATTGCCGCTAATTCTTTCTCTGTCGTTGAGTAGTTTTGTTCGGCTTTATTAAGAGTTCTACTAGCATAAGCTATAGGTCGATCATTATTAACTTTTCCTTGTGATAAAATTGCACCAATCGCATAATTACTTGCGTCGGTAGTTATAATGAATTCTTTTGAAAAATCTGGGTACTATAGTACAGGAGGAGAAGTAATGTTATTTTTAAGCGTTTGAAATGAAATATTACAAGCATGGTCCCATTTAAATTCCGTATCTTTCTTGAGCAATTTGGTAAGAGGTTTTGAAATTTTCGCAAAATCCTTTATAAATTTTCGATAATATCCGACAAGCCCTAAAAATGATTTTACCTCTTTTTGATTTACTGGTTGAGGAAACTGTAAAACACATTCTACTTTTGAAGGATCAGGTTTGATGCCATAATCTGTTATAATGTGACCTAGATACAAACATTATTTTCTTAAAAATTCACATTTTAATGGTTGAAGCTTTAAATTATGCTCCCGAAACCATTCAAATACCGCAATTAACCTTTCATTATGTTCTTTTAAATTATTAGCATAAATTACGACATCATCTAAATAAATAAAACATTTTATGCCACTAAGACCGCATTCATTAACCTCTGAAAGGTTGCCGGAGCTCCTTTTAGGCCAAAAGGCATCCTATTGTAAACAAAATGTTTAAAAGCTGTCTTATTTTTATCATTTTCGTCCATTTGAACCTGATGAAATCCATTGGCTAAATCTAAAGTTGTAAAATAATGCGATTTTCTTAATTGGTCTAAAATATCTGTAATATTAGGTAATGGAAATGCATCTCCTGCAGTTATTTCATTAATTTTTCTAAAATCTACGACCACGCGAAATTTAGGTAAACTATCAGTTTTTTTAGGAACTACTAATAAGGGACTATTCCAAGGACTGTAAGACGGAGAAATTATTCCATCCTTTAACATTGCATCGGTTTGTTCTTTTATAACCTCCCGATGTTGAAAAGGTAATCTATAGGGTTTAATATTAATAGGTCCCTTAGTAGGGTCTGTAGAAATTTTATGTTTTATTGTGTTTGTACAAGAGAGTTTATCACCTTCTAAATAAAAAATATCGATAAAATTTTCACAAATTTCTAGAAGTGAGTTAGTTTCCTCGACATTTAATCCTTCTAAGTTGAGAGAATGTTTCAATTTTTCTAAACGTTCAAAGTAATTTATATTCGTGTTATTTTCAATATTATTATTATTATGACTAAGCTCTATAATGTCAAATTCACCTTTAGTGATAGGTTGTACCTTAACTCTGGGTAACGCAATTGTTAAGGGTTCATTAGATATATTTAAAATACTAATTAAACATTTATGATTATGTACTTTGGTCAAAGAAGAACCTATATAGAGATTTTCAGCAAGTTGTTTCGATTTTACGATACCTTCAATACCTGAAACGTTGGCCAAAGCATAAGTTATCATTTCACATCTTGGGGGTATAGTCGTTAAAGTCTCAAGAAGGCAAAATCTTAAAGCAATTGTCCTCAAAATAAACAGTTTCTTCTTCATAATTAATTTTAGTTTTATATTTTTGCAAAAAATTGCGGCCTAAAATTCCGTCATTTTTTATAGGAATGCTATCTGGTACGATATGAAAAGGATGAATTAATATTTTATTATCTTTTAATTGGATTGTTACATTATATAGACCTTTCGTAAAAACCGGTTCTTCACTTATACCTTTTAGTTCAATAATACAGTTTTGATCTAGCTTTGAATAGTCTTGTAAAATCGACTCCTTTAATAAACAAACATCAGCCCCTGTATCTAACAAAATTTGCAATTCTGACTTTTTAGTGCCCAATGAAGTTATTTCAATTATATCTAACTGTTTACAATTATTAGAGAATAATACTGACTTAGGAGACATATTATTTGAATTATTACGAGTTGGTTTGATTTTAATATGTTCTAGTGGATTCTTATTATTTGAACAGCTACTGTTTATACTGATTGAACTTTTTACGAAGCGCTTGGCGGGCTGTTCACAACCAAGGCTTCGTTGTCGTTTCCCGAAAATTCTTGGACAGATGTAGTTGGTTGTGGAGGAGAAATACTAAGATTGTGTTGGAGGCTACTGGGGGGTAGAGACGTTATAGTTTGTATTTGATGAGAATTATTGACAGGTTCATTGTTATAGTTAGGACGGTATCGTCGCTGTTGTTGAGGTATCTCTGAAAGCATTTGAGGTCTGTTTGAATTACGGGGATTGGTATAATTTTGACGATAATTGTTCCCATTATAATTATTGTTAAAATTTCGTGAATTTGTATTTTGATTGTAATTATGATTATCGTTTCCCCTGTAAGAAAAATTACTTCTAGCATTAATAGGTTGTTCCCCGTTATAATTTTGCCCATTTAAAGAATTTGCGTTAAAATGTTGTTGTGGACTAAAGCTTTGATAATTAGGATTATTAAAATTATTTCTTCCCATATTTTGTTCATATTGTATAAGTTGCCTACATTGAGAAGTTATATGATTATTTTTATGACAGAACATACACAAAAGTTTAGGATTTTGGTTATTAAAATTTCTATTTCCCTGACCCACAAAACCTACATTTTTAAAATTTGAATTTTTTGCTCTAACGTTGTTTTCGAGTTCCATTTCGATTGCTAATGATAATGCCCTGTCTAAATCTGTTGTGTTTTCAGCAATTACTCGAATTTGTATTTTTTCATCATTTAGCCCTTGTCTAAACGTGTTTACTAAAATTGACTCTAAATTTTCTATTAATACCTTAGCAGAATTATGTTCATAATTTAAATGACAAGTTTCTTTATATTTATTATGCAGGTATCTTAATCTATCTCCATATTCTGTAACGGTTTCCCTAAAGTTTTGTTTTATATTCATTATTTGAGTTAAAAAATGAGAAGGCGGTCTTTTATCCGTAAACTGTTCTAAAAGAAAATCTCTAATTTCGTCCCAATTTAAAAATTCTTTATATTGTGTCACCTCTTGAGCTTTACCTTTTAATTTAGTACCAAAAATTAATTTAGCTAATTTATTTTTTTCATTTTCTTTCACAATATGCATTACTGCGTCACAGTTTTTTAGAAAAAATTGAAGAGAATTTACATCGCCGTAGCCGTCAAATAAATTTATTAAATTTAATACATCAATTGCATCTTTTCCTTCAGCCATTTTTTTGTTTGTTAAAATTATAGAGATTAAATACTAATAAAAATTTTGGGTAAAAATTTAAATATCGATAAGTTATACGGTCGATTACTTTTTAAACACACAACGTATTTGCAGTACCTTTCACAAAATAAATATATCTATATAATTTCAAAAATGCATAACATATAAAAAAAACAAATAGTGTCACCACAACAGGAAAATAAAAGAAAAAAACTTACAGCTTCATCCTTAGTTAGCTGGAACGTAAGGCGAATTTCCTCGTTTTCTTTCCTCTTCTCGAAACTTGTTGCGTACTGGGCGCTCCTCCAAGTCTGTTGAAACTTCCTGTCTTTGGTATACCGATGTGGTTTAACTGGTGTGATTCCTGCTGCGTTCTAGGCGCTCCTTCAGAAAACACGGGGTAGTATATCCAGATCCGCTGCCACCAATGTTATGTTTTAATATTTTTATTATTCGCCGAATGCCACCACTGTTATGATTTAATAATTTTAGTATTTTTGTATTAGCACTGGTAGTAAATGTAAACACTTCAACTTGTTTCAAGTCTCTCTATTATCTTCTGTACAAGACAAATCTTTACTCTTACCGTGTCTACTGACTTAATTCTACTGACAATGTAGTACTGACATAATGACTGACCTGCTCTATACTGACTATCTAGAACTTATTTTTATATGAATTCCCTAATTTGAGATGCAGTGGCGTATCTGTAAAATTGATTAAAAAAGGTGTCTATAAAAGTAATTTGGGGAGTATTTGCTACGCCACTGCTTACTGTACTACAATGGTTTCTTTTAATGTTTTTATAGCTGAACCTTCCCAAGCTTTATCGACATAGTGTAAATGAGTTTATGATAGGTTTTTTCGGGTATAATAATATTTGGGGCGGAAGAACGTGCATAAAATATAATTTGAAGTAGAATTTAAAATACATATTGTTTACTTAGAATTTCCCTTGCAATAAACGACCATTAAAGCAGCTTTTGTCGGATGGTTCCGCCGAAATATAATGTATGTCTAAATATTGCATTTACTTGTCAAACTATCTCTAGACTAATGAATATATAATACTTAAGACTATTCACAAATAAAATGACTATAAAATAATGGGGTCACAACACCGAGTTCGAGTTTTTTTGCTAACATGCCACGTCTCATAAGGTGAAATATTATTAATACAATATTTGTCCTATAAGTATATAAGTCCTACCTTATAGTAACTACCATGGTGCGAGTGGTGGGCGTGCGCCAGGGCCCGAGCCTTTAAAGTCTGCAGAAAAAACTATCGTATTAGAACTATCGATAGAAACTTAGGAAATTATAGACTTTAACGTGCACTAAAGAGGCAAACAGCTTTTTATTTTTACTTGGCCTTCACCAGCAGGTTCATTTCTGTTGAGGAGCGCTTTACGTCGGTAAAGATCAATCGAACAAAATTCCTACGGGGAATAGGGAGCGAAGATGCAAAATACTGAACAAATAGTTTAAGTTATTTGTTATTTGCTTTGACAGGGCCGCTTTACCCATTAGGCCCGTGAGGCCCGGGCCTAGGGCCCGTTGAAAAGAGGACACCGCCTAGCTGCAACAATAATCGCATAATTTTCCTTGTTTCCTGTTATACGGAAGAGAGGACTTTTTTTTTGGTTTTCACTTTGAGAGGATAGGGCCTAGGGCCCCAAAAGTTGTAGATACGGTAAGGGCATTGGGTGCTAATTTTTTGTGTTCTGTTGTTTTGTGAGTATTCAGCGTTGTAGTTGTGATAAAATAAATTACAATAGCAATCGAGATCAACTAAAAGAAAATAACTAAAAATAGACAGTTGTAGACAAAAGTAACACCAGTCAGTCGTCTAATCGTAAGTCGGTATAATTAGAATTATTATTTTACTTTAGAATGTGGTTTTGTTACGTTTATTTAGAATAGTTTATAAGGAATATATTATGGTTGATATATAACCTTATTTCATTTTTCTGTGGTACTTATCCGATTTGCTTGAGTTATTTTGAATGTTAAAACGAGATTTCAATATTTTTTATGATTTATAAATTCTAAATTTGGTTTATTTATATGTACTTATTATAGAGAGGTGAGGAGGCCCGGTTTTACGATTTGGCACCAGGGCCCCACGTTGTCTTGTTACGTCACTACTTATAGTATATAATGCAAAAACTTTAAACAAATCCATAAAACAATTTAAAGTTTTGATTTGTCCGTGTATATCAAATATTTTAAAAAACAAAAATACTTCAAATTGGAAAATTAAACAAGTTAGAAACGATAAAACTAATTTCAAAAGTTCTGGAGCTCTTATTAAAATGATCAGCACAATAATAAAATCAAGTTGTGCTATTTGGAAATTCTCTTCTAATTGCTTAATAATAATAATAATAATGCTAATATAACCACAATTTCCTTTTATTTCCTTCGTTAGGAATAAAGACAACATATTTTTCTGGCGAATTTGTCAATGTATTTTTGCAATATTTCACAAAACAGCTCTTAATTATGCTGTTCACCTATTTTTCCACCGGTTTATTATACATAGATTTGACGTAAAAATAAAATTAAGAAAAATCTGGATAACCGGTATAACTTCAAAATTAGGTTAACAGTTGACGTTGTGACATAATTTCGAATTTTAGGAAAAATGTCATTTTCGATTTTTTCATTTGGCAAACATTACGACTTCTGACGCCACGCGCATAATGTTGCCGGATTTCTGTGGCGCAAAAATATTTATTGATATATAGAAAAATCGTTTTATTAAAAAAAATAAATTTCACGTCCGGGTCTTCATATGGCATCTACTTCTATTTTACAAAATAAAATCTTTATAACCGGATTAAATATACCTTTAACGATTTTTTAGAAATACACATTTTTTTTATGCAAAGAGGGTAGCTTATCGGTTTGGAGTAATTTGTAACCACACAACAATATACAGTTAAAAAAAACGGTAAATTCACCTTTACCCACAACTTCCCTCGAACTGAATTTCATTACTTACAATAGAGTCTGTATATGCATATAATTAGTTGGAAATACCTTTATACAAATTCTATAAACTATAATTTATTTCAATTTTTTAAGTTTTCAATTAATTTATATACATATACATTATATTCTTTATTATTTTAATTCATAAAAAGGTTTTATTCCAGAAAAGGAAATTTTACCGAACATTAAAACATTGGTTTTTTGGTTTACATAAAGAACCAATATAATTTCTAGAGAAATATCATTGAAATAAGTGAATACAAATCTATAGAAATTAAAATCCCTACTTCAATTGTTGATAAATGTATTCTTTTAAGAGCTGTTTATAAGCCACCTTCCACTAACACGGGTGTCTTTTTAGAATGCTTAAATTCACACTCGTCATCTTCACATCTAGAACAAATACATCATTTATCAAATTTGGAAAACCACATATTTACAGGGGATATTAATTTAAATATAAAAGAACATAATGGGAGAATATAATTTTGTTTCTTTAATCAATACGGATACTAGACTTACTAGTGTTCAAAACGGTTCTGGCAGTTGTTTGGACCATTTTTTTATTAAAAGCAAAACTTGCAACTCCGTTTATACTTACAACAGATATAACAGACCATTATGCCACTATTATTCATGTTACTTCTTACTTAAAAATAGGAGCCTCTCAAAGCTATTTGTTTAAGAAATCTTAATATCTATGATCTGCTTCATATTTTGTAAGTACATTAAAATCCTATGTAGATTGCAATACTATAAGAGCAAAATAAAAAAGAAACGACATTTCTCGAAAACCGTGGATTACTGCAGATATTATTACATCTACAAAAACAAGGATCTCACTTTAAAAAAAATTTAAAGAAAATCCAATCCGATATAAACAAGAATACAACCATCAGAATTATTTACATAATTTAATAAAACAAACAAAAATAAACTACTATCAATCAAAAATAAATCAACACAAAAATAATTCTAAACATCTTTGGGATACCATAGAGCACGTAACAAATTCAAATGGAAATAATGATTGTGAGATAAAGGAGGTCATTAACAGTGATGGGGTGGTAGTGTCCAATGGTGGCGAAATGTTGAATACATTTAATGAATATTTTGCTGGGGTGAGAAATCATTAATTAAAAATGTTCCTGAAGAGGAAATTAGAATAAAATATCTTGAACAAAGCCATCAATTTTTCTAGCAAAGACAAACAAAAACGAAATATAAAATATAATTAAATCACTTGAAAATAAAAATGCTCCTGCATATGATCAGATAACCTCAGAATCTCTAAAACAAATTCAGTCTGAAATGTCAACACATATTTCTTTAATAATAACAATTAAAACTGAAATCATTTGCCATATATTTAAAACAACAATAATGAGACCACTGTTTAAAAAAGGGGACCAAACACAATTAGCTAATTACCGTCCAATTTCCTTAATTACAACTTTAACAAAAATCTTTGAAACGCTCATTAAAAAAATGTTTAAATAATCTCAAAGAACCAGTACCGCTTTAAACAAGGATCAAGTACAACGGATGCGATTTAGTACTTAATTAATAGAGTATATAACGCGGTTGATACGAATAAACCATGTCTGTGTGTGTTCCTGGATCTCATCAAGGCGTTTGATACGGTGGATAATTCATTATTGTTGGATGCCTTGGAACGTGTTGGGGTTCGAGGAATTGCCCATAACCTTTTTAAAAATTACTTAAGAGAAAGATTTCAGATTATAGAAATAAACGTCTCATCTAGCGAAAAATTGGAAACCATTTGCGGAATACATGTTATGTTATGACAATTACTGTTCTCTGTATAAATAAATAGTTTACTTGCCATAGATGTTGAGGGAGAGATTGTAAGCTTTGCCGATGATACAAGGAACACATCTAGGTTTGAGATTATTAACCGGTAGACTTAAGCAAAGGTTTATTTTTATTATTTCTATTATTTTTGACTTTTAGATGGGATATCGAAAAAATGATTAATGATAGGAGCATTTTGGAAAAATTTACAATTTTTGTACAATGAGTTATGAGGATTTTGAGTTATTATTAAATAAATTAGAGCATATTTTAAGAAAAAATCGCATTTTCAGCGGTTCGTTCCAAAGACTGAATTGTCTTTCTAAGGTGTGATCACAAATTATTTCAAAAATAGCGCCAAAAGTGTTTGAGACCTTCATAGGGGCACTTTCTCAACATTGTATATAAGTAATGCAGAAAAAGTTATATGCGTTATCGTCGACAGTTTTAATGCCCCTATCGATCGGTAGCTGTAGTTTGAAAAGTATCGTGAATCTTACTTTTATTTTTTTTATTACGATCACAATTACGATTCTATTTACCATATCTAAAGGGGCATATTCACTTAGCGAATAAGAACTTCGCACGCATACGTATAAATATGTATAAATATACGTACACTTATTTCAATATTCGTTCTGTCATCTCCGTTTGGCGAACATATTTTATGTTATTGTGCGTTGCACGGTGTCAGTTGTATAGAGATGTATCTCTACACAACTGACACCGTACAACGCATTTTCCCCTTGAAGTATCGACAACTGATCCAACGTGTCAGCAAGAAAAGCATGAATTCGTCGTTCCTATTCTTTACGTCCACACTAAGCAAACGTATGCGTTTTTCACAGTGCGGTTGTATGCGTTCACTAAGTAAATACGCAGCTTTAAACTATCTCGTCCGTTCACTCCATCCTACGAGTGTTAAATCCACTAAATTCAAACTGACTAGACAATACAAAAAGACTACATCTTTAAAGCGTACGCATGATTCGCCGTGAAACGATTCGCATGGACAAATACAGATATTTGCAAATCGTTGCATCATATCGACGCATCAACGAATAGTGAGTAGGGAGCGTATGCGTAACTTTAATACATGTATTAAGTAGTGTAATAACTCATTTTATATTTTAAGAATATTTTAAGAAGATAATTTAATATGCTATTAACACTTAGATAAATAGTGAGTTTAGTAGCAGGTCGTCCCGAGACGCGCTGTCTACGCCGGGTAACGTTATTCAAGATGGTGTTGGGATATTTTGTTGATAAATGCCTGACATTTGTTTCATTGGCAAATATGTTTAATTGCTATTCTTTACTTCCCTCGTAGGCCGAATTTTTTTCTTGCCTAAGTAGGTATTGTAATCGTGAAAAATCACCTTCCGAGATTTTTACAGATATTAGCCTTTGGTCCTAGACTCTGACAAACAAGTTCTCTCATTTCCATCGGTATGCATAGACATACTATACGCGGCATAGTTCAAAACTTACTTATCTACTTTTCACTTCAAATTTGAGTCAAAAATCAAGTGTCATATGATATCGGAATGGAATGATAACATTTTGTAAAAAAATATAATATCGCGCAATAAAATGGCGGCCTCACAAAATGTTAAAAAAACATTATTAAGGACCTACTCATCAATTGGACCTCAAATGTTTCACAAAAATCAAGTATGATATATGGTAAATTTCTAGTGCGAATCCTTCGTTTTATGAAGGAAAGTAATAAATGTCTTACTTTTAACGTGATAAAAAGTAAATAAGAATAATAATAATAATATATTAAATAAATTAAGGGGGAACGGCACGCAGTATTATGGATCATTTGCAAGCCTTTCGCCGCTGCAATATTATGTTAAAACTATAAGAGATATGTATTAGCTTCAATGTGATTTCAATAGGGAAATATGTATAGTTGGGCGCTAAATGCGATTTTTTATGAAAAAATCAAATCTAGAATTATAAAATAGAAGTAGATTTGTCAATTTTTCAACCACTTTTTGACGCAAATGCCGTCGCGTAATTTTTTTTTTCACAATATGGCTCTTTACCGCCTTGCATTAATCCTTTGTCTACAAAATTTGAAATGGTAAATCGTACTCATGTCTTTGTATTTCTGCAGCGCGTGAACCCTTTTGAATCCATTTTTAAACGAAATGTAATTTGAATTGCCTATACATAACACATTTTTTTGAGGTCGGACGTGCAGGAAGTTTTTTCTAATACATAGGTACCTTTTCATCTTTCTTTGAACTTGACTAAACCTTGTCGCTAGTTTTTCACTTTTTGCGTGCAGTTCTCCCTTAAGTAAAATCGGTAAATTCGCAATTACTCTTCTTCGTACAGAATTCCATTACACAGACATAACTCATTTTCATGAATTCAAATAGTTGTTTGGCAATAACTTAAAAAATTGAAATAAATTACAATTTATAAGATTTGTATAAAGTTATTACAAAATAATTGCAACCTCTTTGAGGGTAGTAATAATTAATATAATAAAGCTTATAAAAATGTGAAAAAATCAAACAACATAACATCGAAACAAGTTAACAACCTTAACAGTATATTCTGACATAAAAGGCCCTGGGGGCTCCGCTCTCACACTGATATTGAGTCTGGGGGCTAGCACCCCCGAGCCTCCACGGTTCCGACGCGTATGATATGCATATATAAACTGTTTTATTTGGATGTAGTGGAATTCTGTACGTGTAAATTCTGGATAAAAGCGAATTTCCGATTTTTAAAAAATTAAACTCGATATTTTTATATCAGAATTCATTATTCCATGAGCTGCTCAACGCACTTTATTATCAACTTATAAATCTAAAATAATTGTTTTAAATTAGAATCAAGTGGTTTTGTAACGGGCTATTCTCAAGTGTCTCTAATTAAATATTTTGGCTGAAAATTCTAGTGACCCTCAATTTTGATTCCAGCGAATTAAATAATGAGGTTAAATTCGGTCGAGGAAGCGCCACTTTAATCCATCATTAAATACACTGCTCAAATAAGACCGGTTTTGATATGACTATTAATTTAAATTTCCTACTAAATATACCTATATAACTGACATGGTATAATAAATGTCAATAGGTAATTCAGTGATTTTGCAATAAACCTGGTAATTAGATGCCGTGCAAAAATTTAAGCAATCATTTTTGACGCTAAAATATGTAAAAACGAACTAATATTAACAAGCGGTTCTTTCACACGATGTAACATCTGTAGTAACTTTTTATCAGTATACCATTTTGTTAATGCATATTTGAAATTGCTCATTTTTATGTACAATTCCTATATTCAATTGTATTCGATCTACATCGTATGAAAAAACTAACTATTTGCTTTACCCTAAATGAATATTTTTCATTTAAAGCACATTCTTCTTGCTTTTAAAGATGCGTGGTTCACAATAGGCTATGTCAAGTTTTTGTGAATGACATAACCATAGCCCTGACAATATTACTCCTAATGAAGTTTTTTGTGAATAATAAGTATTTGAAAAACCTCTATTATCTTCGTCAACAGAAATGGGCCCTACTGGTTGAGTTGGACCACTTTCAACAAGTATTTTTTTGTTCGACTGTTAAACAATCACCAAAATCCGCCTTATCAACAAAACATTTGGATGACACACCTAGATCACCTTCAGCAGTTTCATTAGTTACAAAATCCTTGACACTTATTACTTCACCACAAGTAACGTTGAACTGCTTGGGTTTGAGGACAACTACTTCATGATCAGGTGCCTCAATAGCAGCACTTACGTAGGATTTAGAACAGCTCCGTGTTCTAAATTCTGCTCAACAGATTCATTGCAACTATCTTTATTAGCTTGTTTTACTTAAAAAAAAGTATGTAGCTTGGGTAACTTTCTTTTCTGTGCTGCAAGATCGGCTTATTTTTTTCTTTTTTCCGCACTTAAATATTTTTTGTTGGATTTTTCCTACCTAAAATATTAATTTAGTAGTCTGGCTTGAAACAAAAGTTTTTAAATATTCAAAGTTATTTTTTTATTTCAATATAATTCAGATATATTTACATACAAGAGCAACTATTATTTGCTACTTTAACCTTTAAATATAAATTACTTAAAAATAGTTTTAAGTAAATTACTTAAAAATATGTTTTTATTCTAGCTTCTTTTTTTCAATGAGAAGTAGAGGGAAAGTTGTTGTTATAGATATACAATACGTACAATAACCCCTACATCAACACTGCTTCGTAACTTAATTTTACTATTGTTTTTGAAATTTGTCGTTGACTATTGACCAGCAACCAGTACTTTTTCATCTCTTCTCACTTTAACTTAAATCCCGCGACAAGCGTTCCGTGAATGGTGAATCACAGACGTTATGTCAAGCCAATAAACATGAATATAGAAGCAGATTGCCGTACAATAGAGATAACACATCGATATCGATATGCGGTTTAGCATTCGCGTCTAAGAAGTATTAATTGCGTACACGCTTGTACCAACGTTCCTAATTAATTAACCAACTACTCCCAAAACATTTTTTATCTCATGATATGCAAAGATATCTCAGTACCTACCTAATTTTCATCTCTACAGAGACACAAGTAAAATGCTTATTGAACAGTATTAATTTTGGTATTGGCACCATCTAATCCATGTTTAGGCTTACTGCAGGTAATATTTTGGATATAAAGCGGGCTCCAGGGGGCGACATTGCAATTTTACTGACCAAGTGATAAAAAAGTTGTTTAGTACCACATTTGTAAACCTTGGTGGGCCCCCCAAAGCCAGTGGGCACGTGTTCAATGAACACCCTGTAGTTACGCCATTGTTTGGATACACTGTATATTAAACAGTGAAATCGGAAAATGTTTTAAATTCTAGTATATTTAAATGTATTTAATAGATTTGAAGGGATTTATCTAAAAGAACCGACAGTTTATCGAATAAAATGATTTTTTTTTCGAATTTGTTATATTTCTGTAAATATAAAAATTTCCAACATATGAACTAAAATAGGTTATGTCAGTTGATTTAAATGTATTTAATAGATTTGAAGGGATTTATCTAAAAGAACCGACAGTTTATTGAATAAAATGATTTTTTTTTTCGAATTTGTTATATTTCTGTAAATATAAAAATTTCCTACATATGAACTAAAATAGGTTATGTCAGTTTAGATCTTGAATGTATTACTGTCATTTGCTTTTTACTGTCATTGTGATTACGCAGTTTACTATTTTTTGAAAATATTAGTTTTATTTGACCCGTCAAAATAGCTCTCCGATAAAAAAGCCACAACAAAATATCTTAATCAGCATTTTTTTATTATGTGCCATAAGTTTTTTACTTTTTGATGATTCTGAAAACACTTTTTCACAGCAGTGCTATTAGATCTTTGATTTGACGTTTCGATATATTTTTAAGCATCATCAGGATTGTTTTTCTTATGGACTCCATATTGCATTTTTTACCTAAGAAATTATTAGAAAGAACTTATGTTTTCTTTCTAATAATATACCACTTGTGTGCACAAAAATTAGAACTAACCCAAAAACTAACACATTTAGTTACTAATATTTTACTAAAATCTACTAATTAATTAAAAAATGACACTCTCTAATAGATCTTAAATTAAAGTTCAAACTGAAATCCATTTTCATTGTGTGTTGTGTTTTGTGTTAGACATTGCGGACATTTCTGCAAACAGAATTAGTTACTAATGAATTTGCGTTTCTGTTAACAATACTAGGTTCTCCCTGCCGTTGACTGAAATACTTGGCCAAATATTTCAATCAACGTTCCTACTAAAATTTTAATAAATAAAAATACGGCGAAATAAAACCTATCAACATGGATGAAAGCGAAAAAATATGGAAAAAATCAAAATTCGCCTACTTACGTTTTCACAAGATTTAATTTGGTGTTTTGTAATTTTTAACAGTTATTAATTGAGTAAAAATGGCGTTAAATTACAGTAGTGAAGAAAACTTTGATATTTCAGAGTGTTACATAAAAAATAATAGAAATGCTGCATTGCACTAAATCAATATTTTGAGTTGTATCCGGAGAGAAGACAACCAGATAAAAAACAATTTTCTTTGGTCTTGTCGAACTTAATTAATTACGGTAGTTTCGAGAATCCAAATCCTAAAAATTACCACAAAGACAATAGAGATCGTGATGACTTAATTTTAGGGTTTTTAATGGAAATTCAGCTCTGTCTATTACAGAAGCGAGCAGGCAATTGGATATTCCTAGAACTTTAATACAGTGACTATTAAAGAAAAGTATGCCATCCTTATAAACCGACCACTGTACAAGGTCTTGAGGCAAATGACAGTTTAAAGAGAATTAATTTTTGCAACTGGCACATTAATAAGTGCCAAGAAAATCCAAATTTCTATATATCATTAACTGTAGGGTGTTTAACACAATCTTCATTTCCGGGTTAATGAAAATCCAAGAATTCGAAGGAGACTTCAAATGCAGTTCATGAGCATTTTGGAGACCGTATAATTTCTAACGGTAGCCCACGAGATTGGCCAGCTAGGTCGCCGGACATTACGTCGATGGATTTTTATTTATTGAACTCTTTTAAAAAGTCTACGTCTACCTCTTGAGACAGTTGAGATTTAAGAAGAAAGTGTTTTATCTAGTATTAACCGAAACACAATTTCAAAAGAAACTAATGCCGTTTTCAAAAAAGTCAAAGTTCAAAGTGTGTTAATGAAAATGGATTTCAGTTTTCAACTTTATTTTAAGATTCATTAGAGAGCGTGATTTTTTAATTAATCAGCAGATTTTACTAAAATATTAGTATCTAATAGTGTACTTACACAGGGATAAAAAATACTCTTACCTTGATGCCATATTTCTCGGAAAAAATAAAAAACATTTAGTCTTTGGGTTAATTTAACTGTTTTGCACACAAACGGTACATCGTTAGAAAGCAAAAACTCTTTCTGACTACGTAAAAATCCAATATGGTGTCCATAAGAGAAAACAAACCTGATGATGGTTAAAAAAACCGGAACGTCGAATCAAAAATGTTTAAGAGCCCCTTTGTATTCTTTGGTAAAAACTGCTGTGAAAAAGTGTTTTTAGAATTATGACAGCTCGAAAAGTAAAAAAAAATATGGCGCATAAAAAAATGCAATTTTTCAAATTTTCAAAAATATCTCAAAAAAAGCTCGAGTTCTATTCAAAAGAGTTTTTTTAATTAGCCTAATGATGCCCTACATCTTTCTATTTAACCGAATCTGTACCTCTTACAATACATGGAAGACCAAAATGGGCCACACTATATGTATAGATTTTACAGAATGTATATCTTAGTTTAATTTTGTACAAATGTGGACTTGTTCCCTTTATACAATAACCGCTTGACATATATATATATATATATATATATATATATATATATATATATATATATATATATATATATATATATATATATATATATATATATATATATATATATATATATATATATATATATATATATATATATATATATATATATATATATATATATATATATATATATATATATATATATATATATATATATATATATATATATATATATATATATATATATATATATATATATATTGTACAATATATATATATATATATATATATATATATATATATATATATATATATATATATAAAGGAAATGTATCCAGCTCACCATACGCGAAATATCAGACGATGAAATTTTTTTAGTTATAAAGGAAACTAGTGGAGGACTTGTTACCTTTATACATTAATATTCAAGGCGCTAGTGTCGCTACTTGCGTTTTGTTGACGTTTAGCATTATTACTTCAGTTAATGGCATTACATGTGAGTGAGTGAGTCCAATACGTATCCATTGATGCCACATTTCACTGTAAAAGTGGTAGAGACACATGAAGTGTTAGACTTTAATTCATGGTGGCCAGCTTATCTTAAGAAAGTCGTCGTCAGTAAACATAAGATAAAAGAAAGCTTTAGCATAGCAAAATATAAACATTTAACTTATGCAAGTGAAAGTTCCGGATTTATAATAGCTCGGATGTTCATAAATGGCATTATCTCATCCAAGTTTCGTTTATCAAAAAATGTTGCAGTTCCTCCATTTCCGAATGAAAGAGCTTATGAAGAAAGAGTACCAACTAAGGCTAAGAAACTGGAAGATTTGATGAAAGTTTTAACCTACATTCCTGAGGAAGATCAAGAATTTTTTTTGAATTTAAGGAATAGCCAACAACAAATAGGGAATATGATTCCGATTAGTTGTCTAAAGTTTTAGGATGTAGGTTAGGTTATTTTAGGTCATTAAACCTAATGAATAAATAATTAACAGTACACCAGCAGCATCATTATTTACCTTTTATTTATTTATTATATAAAGGAAACAAGTCCAGGTCTTAAAAACCGCCATTTTGGTCTTACTATTTTTCAAAATCCAATTTGCTTTATCACATATCATTCAGCTTGTCCATTTCTACATTTCATCTGTAGAACATAAATTAATAGCTTTTCAAATTTCCAGACTACCTAGTTTTTTTTTCTTTTTCTCAAAAGTAGTTATTACGGACTTTTTCCCTTACATATATATATATATATATATATATATATATATATATATATATATACATATTTTTTTTATTATTTTTATTTTGCACAAACATATTGAATGAGTGAAATAAAATAAAAATTATAAAGAACGTTACTAAAGACAATTTTGTGTACTATTACGGAAACTTGCTTCCCTCGTCCCACAAAAGTCTTCTCTTATATTAGATAATATTTTTCGCTAGTAGTGGAAGTTGAAGGGAGGCTGTAACCATAAGTAGGCCCAATTTGGCCCTTGCTGTTTACCCCAAGATCTCACCCCAACCGTTTATACCACCTCCCTAGCGCCCTTGAACCCTACAGACCTATTAATATAGACCAGGATGTCCATACAAGATAGGTCCTTAATAACTTCCCTTTGCAGCACCGCGACACCGAAAATGTCTTGCCGCAGTCTGGCCCTAGCTTCTTACGTTGCAGTTAAGTCCTTCTCTATACCTAGCAGCGCTAGGTGTCTCCTCAAACGATAGTGGCTTGTTAGCACCCCTATGAGGGAGCTAATGGTTCGCCTACTTCTAGTAAGCAACCAGGCCGTTTTGGCCTTATAAAGTCCCTCGACGAAATCTCTGCCTTCCTTCCATGAAAGGGTCTGAAAAACCTTAATCATTTAAGGCCACCTTTACTTGCTATCTACACAATCCTAATATGGGTTCCGGTCCTATGGGCGGCAAGTTGGCTCCAAACTTAGCTAGCTCATCCACCTTCTGGTTGCCTGTTATGTCACAATGACTAGAAACCCAAATAAGTTCTACTCTTTTTGTGATTGCAAGCCTTTCCAGTTTGTCAGAGCAATCCTGGACCAAGACCTTACTGGCCTTGGGTGAGTTCAGCGCTTTTAAGGCTGCTTGGGTGTCTCAGCAAATGACCACTTTATCTTCTTTAACTTCCTCCATCGCTGCCGCCATCATGATGCTATATATTTCTGCCTGAAAAACGGTTGCTTAGTGAGAGCAACTTTGAATGCTGATATGGGCACCTCTCTGCTTCCTTTTATTGAGATGCGGCCCTGACCCACGATCTCACCTCTCTCCCACCAAATGCCTGCGTCTCTCAATCGAAGATGGGCCACAATTGCCTCCTTTTTGACCCAATTGTCTAGAGATGGCAAGCCCAGCAGAACGTTCAGCGCAGCTGCGGGTGCTATCCTCATTGCACCGGTGATAGCCACGCACGCTAGTCGTTAGACCCTTCTAAGTCTTAGCCATGTCGTCTGGTTCTCAACCGCTGTACACCAAACTATTTAGGCATAGGCTACTCTAGGCCTAACTACCGCTTCTTATAGCTGGTACATAACGAGCGGGCTCTAGCCCCAGCTATACATAAATAGCAATTATAATATAGATACATTTATATAATATATAATATCCCATAATTTCATTTTTTTTAAGTGGTTCGATTAGAGAAATTAGAATACTTTATCCGGGCTATTTTGATTTTTTTGATTTACATATTTTTCTTATTTTGTAACTAATCTATAAGTTGTCATCAAACATATAGTTAAAAACTAACTTTTAATTACTTAGTACTTACGTACTTACATAGTTACGTACTTTTTTCTAATCTAACTATTTTTAATGAAATTTTGGCTACTTTCCATTGCCCAGTTACTTACATGGTTACAGTTAGCTACAGAAATAGTTTCGACGATTTGACCTAAATATATTGTTTCATTTGGGTCTATCATTATTGTCTATGCTAAAAATTTCTTTTATTTTATACATTTCAAAAAACTAAGCTAAACGGGTACCATAAATCAAAAAGCATTTTAAAAATAAAGCTTGAAGGTGGGCGCACTTTTTACAAATTTTTAAATAACACCCAATTAATCTGATTTATTAATACAAGTAACATAATCTAGCTCACAATTTCCACATCCAAAGGTTTCACTGTTAACAATTTTGATATTTGATATATTACATGTGAATGTAATTTCTAATACCGCCCTAGCCACCATATTTTTTATATATATATATATATATATATATATATATATCTATTTGCAGTCAGTTAAAACCATGCTGTTCAGATTTTTTTTAATATAATGGTGTCGCTCAACACTTGACAAGCTTTTATGTATAACAGTTACGTTTAAACATTAAGAAGCATTACTTTGAATCATAACTAATATAGAAAATAATTGTTTAATGCGTAAAGATGCTAAAAAACATTTAGAATATGTTGAAAACATCCTATATATCAATAACAAAATGTAATTTAAAATTTGCTAATTGCTGATAATTGTTTTTTTGATATTTAGACTTATATTATTTTCAAAATACAAGAGTTCTAACTACATTATACCACAACTTGTTATGTTCTGGACACGCATTACGCTAACCAAGTTAGCACCATCAGCAGATGATATAAACTAACGCGCGTTCAGAACGTAACAAATTGTGGTGTAATGTGGTTAGAACTCTTGTATTTTGATTTATCTTCAGCCACAGGTTCCAGTGTTAGGACTTATATTATTTTATTTAGCAAGGAACAATAAAAAATCACGATTCTTACCTAATGTTAGATAATGGCGGCTCTTTATCTTATTTCTTATTGAAAATATTTAAACTTGAAATTTAATCGTATAAGTTCATCTGTCGATTTATAAGTAGTAAATCAGTACCTTACTCTTACTGATGCATCACTTTATACAAATAAATAAAGTGATAATGGTTTTCGTTTCACAAAGTTAAACATTGTCTGATCTGGTTTTTATTATTGCTTAATTATAATCAAAATATTTTACCATGTTATCTGTTCGTGATAAACAAATCAATAATAAAAATATGTGGTCTAATTAAACTGTTAGAAGCAACACAGGTTACCTAAATTTGCTTGAAACTTAAGCAGGCGAATTGAAGAATAAGTTTAAAAAATTTGACGCCAGTAATATATTATATATATATATATATATATATATATATATATATATATATATATATATATATATATATATATATATATATATATATATATATATATATATATATATATATATATATATATATATATATATATACAGGTCCTGTATTATGATTTCTGGGCCTTTACCCTCATAGGACGGGCTTAACATGACAACAGACTGGAACAGTACTACATGCTAAGATTAACACACTTAGAGCCATCTATTGGAACTACGGGTATTTTCAGCTGCAGACCCATAGGTACTTCGGCAAATGCATCATGTGTGGGTAAATAGTAAAATCAATAAAAATGAGCTTTCTCTCATTGTTATCAAATTTTCTTGGTCGATAAGATATCTGCAGAACAGCAAAAATATATGCTACAAAGAAAACTTTTTTCAAATGGAGCATCCTGGTTATTGTTTTATTTTCATATTCCTTCCATTTTTGGCCATTTACCCAATATAGGGTTTGTAAAGTTCTATACAGAGTCATTCAAGATTTATGGACCATTTTCCAAAATATCAGAGGTACATTTTACACCCTATATTTTTTAATGCCTTAGCATAAATCATTTTAGCATGGTAAAAACTTCCAAATGTGGTCTTTTTTTCAACTGCGGTATTTTTCTGTAGTATTCTTTAATATACTGGTATTAAAGAATACTACTGAAAAATAGGGTAAATAAAAATCCTGAATGCAAATTTTCACGAATAATTTAAATGAAACGCCCTGTATATTGTTATATTTTCAGATTCCTCCCTTTTTGGTCATAGACCCAAACACCCAATATAAGGTTTGTGGTTCAAGATTTATGGTCACTTTACGAAAATATTGGAGGTGGACATCTCAATTTATTACGGAAAAATATTGCAAAGTTAACACTTTTTTTAAATTTATTCATACCAGCATACATGGGTAGAAAAAATCTAAAACTTCAAAAAATTAAAATTATCGTTAATGAAAAAAGATTTAATCCAAACATTTCACAAATATAAATGATAGTATTACAATGATCTAGTAATAAAAACTGGTGGTTATTACGAAATGATCGATATGATTTATGTGTTTAGGAGCAAGTGAAAGGAATTGTTTGTTAGCGACAAGAATATATCACTAAAAGTATCCCGATTGAAGTCAAACACGAGAAGCGCTTTTGAAACATTATGAAGTAACATTCAAAAAACAATACTAAGTAATACATCGTATAAAACAGCATAAACTACTTTTTTTCTGAAGATACGCTAATATTTCTTAATGTATTAAAATTAATAATACACTTCCGACTCTTTCCTTCATATTTTCTTTTCGAAGATGTTTGATAGAATTTTTAACAAAGGCCCAAAGAAAAAAAAAACCATTTTTGTAAAGTCAGGGGATCTAGGCGGCCATGCGATTGGTCCTCCTCTTTCTATCCAGTGTTCTTTAAATTGTTTATTAAGAAATGCGTGACTGTCAGCCGTATGGTGAACTGGGACACCGTCTTGCACAAACCAAGTTTGATCAAGGACGTTAATAGGGATTTGGTATAATGGTGTTCTAAAATCTTCCCCCAAAAACTAGAGATATCGATATGTAGTAAACCTTTCTTCAAAAAAATGCGGACCGATGATAAAATTTCCAATAATTCCACCCCAGATGTTAAGAGACCACCTATTTTGACTAGTTGTGTGAATACAGAGAGGATTTTGAGTAGCGTAGTAAGGAAAATTATGCCTATTCATATTTTCATTTTTGCGGAATGTTGCTTCGTCAGTACATAACACAAAGTTAGTAAATCTTGGCTCTCTCTCTGAATTTGTTGTTGTGCCCACTGACAACAATCTAGTCGCCTGTGATAATCACCCTCATACAATTCCTGAAGGAGTTGAATGTGGTATGGGTGAAACTTGTTTTTTTTTACAACTCGTAGAACAGTGGTTCTGTGTAGTTGTCTTCTATCAGGATACTTTTCGTATATTTTCAATCATTTCTTGTCTATTAAAATTCAGCTTTGCGTCTTACAATAGAAACTGTACTTAGTTTTTAATACAAAACTCAAGCTGACAATTCAAATTTGTATTTTTAACAGTTTAATTTCATTTGTAAAAATAAGGCCCACTAGATTTTTATCACTGGGCACAACAACAAATTCAAAGGGATACAAGATTTGCTGAATTTTTTGTGTTATTTACTGACAAAGCAACATTCCACAAAAATAGAAATGTCAATAGACAGAATTTTCATTATAACGCTACTGACAAACCTCATTTTGCTCGCACAACTAGACAAAATAGGAGGTCAAATGTACCTCTAATATTTGCGAAAGGTGGCCATAAATCTTGAACGACTCTGTATAGACTCCATAAACCTTATATTGAAAATAATTGAGGTTGTAGCTCTCGGCAGTCCCTACAACTTTCATGAATATTTTTTTTAAATTCATATTTATTTTTCTCGTTAATTCGAGTCGAAGTTCAACCAAACGTCAATGTGTAATTTAAGTGACTCCTATAGCACAAAGTAAGTTTTTCTGTTCCTATAGCGTGATTTAGTTTCATAGTTACTTCTGTTGGGAACGTATTTGGGTGTACATCAGTACATCATTATTAATCTTTGGTATTTCTTGAACAATGTACTTTGTTGATGTTTCTTAGATTTTCGCTATGTAAATTTAATACCTCCAAATCAGCGGCCTATCGAAATATCGGGTATGGATTCATTAAAAAGTTGAAATTTACCGTATATTTAGGAGGTACTAGCATTTAGGGAAAAGATCTAATATTTCATAATATCTAACCCTTTAGCTATAGTTTTAAATTATCTATCTTTTGACACCATCTTCCGGTTTAACCCAGTGTCAAAAATTATGACTTCCGGTTAAACTTGAAGAAAAATAGATAATTAAAAACTAAGGTGGGGGAGTGCAAAAATTATACTTTTAAAACCGCAATAACTCAAAAATAAATGCATTTTAAAGCATAGTGGGTTAAACAAAAAATATTTAGAAATTATTAAAAAATTACAACCCTGTACCTAACTCCCAAACAATTTTAGAATTAATTTTTTTTCACTTTAGGAGGATCTGAGGGAATTTATGCTTACGGAAACTGAAAAAGTATCCTGATATCATTAGATAATGATCATATGATCATAATTAGTTATTTAATTGACAACTGGAAATTTCGATAGAAGATAAATTAGTTTTTAAGTTGTAACGATTTTTTAGACATATTTGATAATTCAAGTTTGATTTTTAGTAATAATGATACTTCCATCTAATCGTACCTTACCCTAAATAAATTTTCATTTTTTTTATTATTCATTAAAAAAATATTCCCTAAAAAAGAAACCACTGTTCATATGAGAAATAATAGGTATTACTATTTAACTATCATTTTTTACATAAATACAGTATGCACTACCTTCTTTAAATGACAACTTCTATTTGGAGTGAGATTCACCACAACTTTAGAATGTACCATTTCTTAATCAAGTAGTTAATTTTTACTTTTATAACATATTTACCCATTAAATGTTTAATCGTGTTGAGCAGTATATTCCCTAGGTAATTCATGACAAATTGTGCTTCTAGGTCTAAAAATTGTAGTCTTTAGGTTTAACCCCACCAATTATTTGTTAAACGTAGATTATATTCTACTCCAGTGTTTGGTGCTAGCAATATGGAATGCTAATAAAATCTAAGAACACAAAAAAATTATATTTATGATATCAAGAGCCCCGCATCCAGAAAACGTTAGAGCAGTTTACTTTCTGTTTAATAAAAACCGATTATAAAAAAAATTAAAAGCTTTTATTATAAAGCGTAAAAAAAGATGAACTAAAGCGTTTGGCGGAATTATTTGGCCGCATAATGCAATAAACGATATACACACCATGCGCTTTTATTTCGAGTCAACTATTAAGCATTTCAGATACCTCATGAAGTGGAGAGACCACATTATACTTTATTTTTTAAAACACTGGTTCAAGCAATTTATTTTTATACGGCTCAAGTTAAGGCCATCACAGATGGACTTGAGAAATGGATAGCATAATATACTTTCCAATTTTCCTGTTGTTTGGCAGTGTTTTGCCATTTCTTTTTATAATTTATTCAAGGAAATTCTATTATAATTATGTTTGTGCATTTTTATTCCAAATTGTTTTCTTTACAAACACGCAAATAATTAATTTTCCCTTATCCGTCGAGCTGCTGTGCGCCGTGCGAGGCTAAACGAAATACCAAGTTCAATTTCTATGTGCGGGGTGCGGGTAAATACCAGGCTAAGTGCGGTGCGATGGACGAGGCGTCTTTATGAAGCCTTGAATTTACGAATTTTGATATATTTACATCATCAAAAGCGAGGTTATGCTCAGTTAGTCTTATTATACAATATACAAGAGTCACAAACATATTTCCCTTCCTGACAGAATGGCGAACGCATATATTGTTCAATATAATATCGTGTAAACTGTTGGCGTTATTCCGCCATTTTTAACATTTTTTTAATATGGGTTGCTATAGGACCACTCCGGTAACATCCTGAATATTCCCTAAAAATTTCATCCAAATTGGTCAAACCATCGCGTTGTATGTAATCGATGTACATACATAAGAAAAAAACATAGGTACGAATTGATAACCTCCTCCTTCTTTGAAGTCAGTTAAAAGGGGCTTTTTCAGCTACTTGTGTGTGTAATTTTAAAACATGAGTTTTGTTGTTAATATTAACTTTATTAGGTGATCTTTAACACCGTTTTTTGACAAGATTTTTTTATTTGTGTAAAATGTGACCTTGTTATATTAACTAGAGATATCCTACAAACTGAACATTTTGAAGCCCCATCACGGCGTCGCGCAATTGCAATTCAATTTTTTTATAAATGTGGTCAAAAAGATTAAGTTATCGCATGGCAGTACTTAACATCAGTAGTGGTTATCTATACAAATAATATTGGTTAAATGCTGTATAGTGAAAGTTTTCAATTTAACAATTGCTTGGACATTGTATGTTTGAAGAAAAATGCCTCTGTTCCCGCTTTGAAAACGTTGAAGATAATTCTTCAAACCAGTACTTAAAATTTACTTGACACTACCTTCATCAAGCTAAGAAATTGAAACGTTTTTTTCGAAAATGGCCTACGCGAAAAATAAATATAGGTCAACAATGTGTATATATATATATATATATATATATATATATATATATATATATATTTATTTATTTTTATTTATTGATTTATTTCTCTTTGTGACACATACAGGTCTAGCCCACAAAATTGTGTCCACTATTTACATATTAATAAAAGTATTCTTGCTTGGCAAAGTAAAATCTGAGCTTGCCTGGAATTTTTTCGACATTCTCCTAACATTAAAAGCATGTCCACATATTCGTTGTATGTAAAAAAGGCTTTTTTGCTTTTTAGACGAACTAAAACTATGTTTATGATGACTTTGACCAAGACAGAGATAACGATCATATGCAGGTGAATAATTACTAATCAAACATATTGCTACTATCAGAAAATTTTTAAACATTTCTGAGAAAGCCGTTAATGATAAACCCGTCAAACCTTATATCATTGAATTCAGCTCTACGAAGCCGATCGAAATCCGTGAAAACATACAGGGTATCCCATTTAAAAAACCAGAAGTTTGGTTTGCGTCAACTTTATGAAGCAACCTGTATAATTGAACTTTGGTTTAAGTTATGCATCTTGAGAACCCCCAAATATTTTCTTAAGATAATTTTTTGAGTCTCGTACATTAACCAAGATATTCTCTGTCCAAAAGCTCGTGTGATACCCTACACGGAATCACAAACAAGATTGTCCTAGTTCGACGGTCCAACAAGCGTACAATCTTTAGCAGGCATAGGAAAAATGAAGAATGGTTTCGATCATTGAGAGATATTATTTCTTTCCAAACAGATGGAGTATAGGAGGTTGTTCAACAGACACCACAAAATTCATATCTTCTGTATGAGTCATATTTTACAAAAACGCTGGAACACGTGAAGGGGTTTAAATGTTTGTGTTTTTTTATATTTTCAGCCCCTCCCTGCAACTCCTTAATTTGTAGGCACCCCAACTTTTGTTGTTCAAATGGCAACCTGGGTCATGTGGGGGCTCTATGAGAAGGTCTTCTAAAACTGAATTCGATACTAGCAACAAATTAGGGGCTGCTCATTTCGTTATAGTAAAACGAGTCCACAAACATTTTTAATTAAAATTAACTATCAAAGTAGATCCTTATGGTGTAATGCGGAACGACCTTGGTTACCATGAATTATTAGACCCCATCAACCTATCTAGTGACTGGAAAGTTTTATTCAATTATCCTGAGCGGATTGATTAAACGATGGTGGTATTTTTTATTGCACCCTAAGTTATGAAGCAACTTCCTAATATTATACATTTTTACATTGCAAAATGCAGGGAAAAAGGAATTTAAATTCTTGAAATTCTAGGACAGTTTTTTTCCCACATTGGTGGTTTATTTGGCAAATACCTACGTACATAAAATAATACATTCAGTTAATCTTTCAGTTTTGCCACTGAATTGTGAGCAAGTATTTTGAATTATGGTGCTCTCAGACAGGCAGCGTATTGAAATTGTTGGGTTATGTAGACAAAGTACGAAGCCAGGATGAAGTTTGTGAGTTGTTCAATGAAAAGTATCCCGAGAATACACTTACGCGTTCAAGTGTGAGTAGGATATTTCACAAATTTGAAGAACATGGGACACAGTAACTGCTCGTACTCTAAAATTTAGGGTCGGCCGAGGCTCAAGGCAAATCAGAGGCGTTTTTACGGGAAGGGGGTAATGAGGTAATTCCCCCCCTTCCCCCCCGACCGGTCAAGTATCATGTGTAATTTACATATTTTTACGTGAAAATTACGATTAAAAACTTGGCTAGGAAACACTATAGCACAAGTGCGACCTATTGGATTGGGTCTCTTGCGTATCCATAAATAGAGTATTGATGTAAATATAAACAATGTAATTAATAAATTTGCAATTGGACGTTATTCTATAGCTCTTTAGCAGAAGCTTTTTTTTTTCACTTATATCACAACAAGTATGATACAAAATATGGATATTTATGTTCTTTTCATACCATTTACAATAAAATATATTAACAACCTTTTTTTTTAAATTAATCTTCCTCCCCCCCAGAAATGTTTCCTAAAATCGCCCTTGAGGCCAATGTGGTGTTAATTGGTGCCGCGTCCAAACATAGTCAAATACTTATTATTTTATGTTTATTTCTTTAATGATAATTAGGTAGGCACCACCCTATATATAGCAGATCTAGGCTAGAGTAAAAGTTTAATAAATAAGAAAAAATGTAAGTAAAACGCTCTAGTCAGTCAATTTAATTTGTTCATATTTTAATGTATCTTGCCTCAAGAAGAAAATAAAATAGAAGTGAGAAAAGTGAAAGCCACATACACAACCAAAAAAGTATATTGTCCAGCGAGAACCACGATGCGGCCGGCCGATTTATAAAACAAATTGGAAATAATATTTTAAAATATTCACTTCACATTTCGTCACCACATTTAAACATGTAACATGGAGAGAAAATTACTAATATAATATATTAACCCTCATTAGTCATGACTAATGTAAAGAACTAACAAATTAATTTAAAAATAAGTAGTATCATTTTATAATAATTACAATTAATATCTGAAAAATGGTAGTATTCAATTGAGAATAATTCTGGGGATACGGCCACATCGAAACGGGCCGGTGTTGGGTGATATAAGCTACGACGAACGTTACAGCATGAGGATGCATGTGAACGTACTACGTACCGCGTAAATTAGTAGCTGAAGTCTAACATGTGAGATGATGGAATCGGCTGGCCGAGTCACCGTCTATAATAAATATATTAGAATATCTGTGGACGGTGGTCCACGGACTGCTGTTAATGGCGTTATTTGTATGTTAGTCAAGCAATGATAATAGGGATACCTACCTATTTTGCTATGTGCCCAGGAAATAATAAACTACATTTTGGTTTTGTGCGTTTTTAGGATATTTGCAAAATTATTTTTGAAAAATATTTGCCTTCTTTTTTAAAAAGAGAATTTTCGCTGTATATTTTCTGGTACGGCCCGGCCGACCTGCCGCCCCTGAGAAATCGTCACTGGGGACAGTTAGTCATTAGACCAACATACAATACAATATAATATCAATACAAGAGAGTCCACATTCTTCAACTAAGTTAAGCTTTACATAAAACAGCGATTATTAAAGAGTCAGAAATATCACCCGTATAAAATGCATGTTGTATAGGAAATTGTTGAAGATGACTACGATAAAAGATTACATTTCTGTGAAGAATGATGAGATGATATGATGAAAAGACCATATTTTTTCAAAATATCTTTTCCGATGAGGCTACATTTTATTGAAATTTTGGTCTTACCAAAATCCACAGTGAATACGTCAGGGACATACACAACATCCCCAAAAAGTCAATGTATGGGCTGACATAATAAATAAACTAATTTTAGAGCTATAATTATTTAAAGAAAATCTTACTGCTGAGCGTTACTTAGATATTTTCTCACTTGTTTCAATACCTGCATTAGCAGTTTCCTAACGAGGGTGATCCAAATATTCCCCATGGAAGAATTTGGTTCCAACAAGATGGCACATCACCGCATTTTGGTATAAATGTTCGAAGGTACTTGGACGAAATTTTTCTAAATCGGTGGATAGGTCGACAGGGTCCCATTGAATGGCCACCAACGTCTCCGGACCTTACACCATTGGAGTGTTTTCTATGGGTATTTGAAGGAGACAGTGTTTAAAAATAAACCAAACAGCCTTGAGGACCTACAAGATAGAAAACCAGCCGAAAGTATTCGAAGTGCGGTTGATAGTACTTACCACAAACTTGGTGCATGTCAAGCAGAAGGTGGAGATCACTTTCAGCATTTGTTACATTGGCCGAATCAAGTGAGTGCTAAGGGTCCCTTTCGAATATTAATTTTAGTTAAAAAACTGATGTGGACCTCTAATTTGTTGCCAACATCGGATTTAGTTTTAGAAGGCCGTCTCATAGGGCCTCTACATGACCTAGGTTGCCAAAATTGGAGGGCCTACAAATTAAAGGGTTGCAGGGAGGGGTTTAAAAATATTACAAAAAGACGAATAACTATAGGTGAAGACCAGCATGCCACTGGACGCAACATAAAGGTAAAAGAAGCAGATATTCTTGCATCGCGTCGGTCATGGGATTCTATAAACAGACGCCTAAACTGCAGAATATAAATATGAACCAAAAAATAAATTGTTGGAAGATTTAAAAAGTTTTTTTTCTGGCATTATAGATGAATATAGCTGTATTTAGATATTATGTTTTATCTGTAGATAAAGTTATAACGGTTGTATTGAATACATTACTTAAAAAGGGTATTTGCTCCTAATAAAGTATCAAATATACAAATACATCCAAACAAATGAAAAGTTAGAACATATATAATTCTTATGGGTTTTCTATTGTATTTTATTATTTTTAAAATATTTCTAAATGGTCAAAATTAGAAAAAATCTTGTTTGAAATATGTTACGAAACGATATTTTGTCTAACTCTTGTATTATTTTTCTGGAATTCCCTACGTTTGTCCCGAAGAAAATTACTGGTTATATAAAATATCACATTTCGTGGTTATATAAATAGCTATTTCGACATTATATTGAGTAAAATATTATTGTAAAATATAATTGATTTGAAAAATAGTAGTTGTAGTTGTTATTTTGAAAACTAATAACGACAAGTTTTAGAACAAGAATTATTAAAAGCTTGTTCAAACACATATAAACAATATTTTTTATATTGCGTGGTCTCTTCTGTAATTCTAAGTTAATTTAATTCAGTCATTTATTCAGTTTGCATAATTAAGCATTACAACAATCAAACAATCGTCAGTAAATAAAATGATCTTGACTTTCCACAAGAACACTAAAAAATATCTAGCAAGATGAAGTAGGTACAAATATACCCTTGGCCTATTTTGTTTTATTTATATTTATTGTACATTTTTATTTTCGGAAATATTTAAAATCGTCGGTCACGAAAGGTTAAGTCATGAATAGTTCCGAACAGTGACGACTCGTGTAGAGATTAAAAACATTGGATTTATGAAATTACTTTTAAAACATAGAGTTACATATAATAATTTATATAAGATATTTGTGTAAGAATAATTTGGAAGGACAAATATCACATTGTACTGCTAAAATATCCTGTATATGCCTTTCGTCATTTACCGTTCCTTTTCGGTTATATTTACTTAATGGTTACTGTCCCCTGGATATCTGCCTTCAAGTAAGAATCCAGCGAATTATTTCTTTGTAAATCAGACAGTTGATAAAAAAATGAAAAAGTCAACATTTGTCGACCAACGTCAAAAGATCTAGCATGGCTTACTCTCTACTATACGTATATGTATGTTTTTACAATTGAAAAAAAATAAACAAATGGTATAAAAGAAATAAAAACATATTCTAAGTAATTAACCTAATAGGAACATTCGGAACTACTAAAACAAACAATATTCCTTAAAAACAACATAAATTATTAATATTAGTTGGCTCACATCTTCCGAGACGTTTCGATCTACTTAAACTTTGATTTAATATGATTTTGCATACATTTTGAAAAATTAATTGATGATCTTTGTCATAATCAACTTCTATTTTTTGGGTTTAATTTGGAGTCGGTGTAACATTCCTTACCAAAACTAACTAAAATTTTTGAAACCATCTGCAAAGGATAAAAAATCATATTGAAAGTACGACTTGACTAAATTTTGATTTTTAAACCCTACTCTCCACAAATAATTATTTTATTTAAAATTTCCCAAGTAAAGAACAAGCAGATATCAACTTCGCTGAAGCAGAAGAAATAAGCAATTTATTTTTCTTTTATATTTTATATACTTAAGGGCATTTGACTTAGTTTGTTTATTTTTTAACCGACTTCAAAGAAGGAAGCGGTTATCTGTTCGACCCTATGTATTTTTTTTTAGTTTCCTCGTATTGTAATCGTTAAAAAATTACTCTCCAAGATTTTTCAGATCTTCACGTTTCAGGGTCCCTAGATGCTGAAAAACGTGTTTTCTTATTTTTATTGGCCTCTTCGCGGCATAGCTGAAAAACTACTAATCGGACTGACTTCAAATTTTGATCAAACATTAAAGGTCATATAGGGATGAGATGGCGAACAAAATGGCGACCTAATAAAATGATAAAAAAGAATTATTACTAAAAACTAGTTATCCAATTTACTCAAAAATTTGCAGAAAGAAATCTGAGGATGAACAGAAAAAAAATATTGTAAAAATCCAATATAATTGAACAAAACGGCATGGCGGCCTAATAAAATGTTAAAAAATCAATGTAAATAAACTACTTCATGGATTTCAAATTTTGCATAAAAATCAAGTGTTATGTAAGTATAAACTGGTAAAAATTTTGGTACGAATCCAAGATGTACGCCATTAAATATTTCTAAAATTGGTCTGTTCTGTCTGTGTCCAGAAATTCCCAAATATCTCCTTAAATGCTTCTACAGGCGGTAAAAACGGGTAAAGATTTTTTAAAATAAGTTACATTTTTTTTTTCAAAAATATTATAAATTTAATAAAAAATAATTCGAGCGTAGGTATAAAATAATCAAAAAATTATATACAAAAAATGAAACAACATTATTCTAGATGGGAAATTCGATCTAAATCATTTAAACACTTGCTTCACATAAGACAAATGTAAATAACAAATAGAAATTGGACATTAACTAACCAAAATTATATATAAAACTAAATTTTATTTCCTCTTGGATCTCGCAAATATGTTTATGACATTAGCGTTTAACTAATTTTAAGTGTTTATAGATATAAAGAGATAAACCAGTAAAATGGTTATAGTTTTCTCCCATTCGTAACCACCTTTTTAGCAATCGTAACGTAGAAATGCTACGTTCAACCGTAGCTATAAAAATGAGTTAATATTAAAATTTGTAAAAGTGTATTTTAATATTTATTGTTACTATTTATTTACAGTATTTTATATCAAAATAACTGATGTACGGCAGTTCTAACCTAAATCCCGCTACTCACTATTCGGTTCGATCCGTCAGTTCGATCGAGCGAATGGGCGAATTAACGAATGGACTAATATTTCATCTACACTATTCATCAATTTTAATACGTTTACATGGATTTCAAGTGTCTTCAATGTTTGAAAATACATTAAAAACAAAAGATCTGATTTGAACGAATGGTTCGCCGAGGTCAAAGTCTACTTAATTACCTGCCCAAAAAACGGACATGCCGCGCGATGAAACGAGCGGAAGAACCGGAGCGGGATTAAGCTAACAAAACCTGTAGCCCGCTACTCACTATTCGGTTTGGTTCGTCGTTTCGATTCGTTGATTCGATTCGTACATTCATATGAATGAACGAATGGACGAATATTTCATCGATACTATTCATCAATTTTTATTTAATACGTTCCCATGGATTTCATGCATTTCAGAAACAAAATATTTAATTCGGACGAATGGTTTGCCGAGGTCAAACCCTACTTGATTATCCGCTCAAAAGACGGACTCACCACGCAACGAAACGAATGGATGCACCGGACCCTCCACACTGTGCGGACGAATGAACGAATGGACGAGTAGTGAGTAGCGGGCTTAATATTATATTATTGTTGATATACACACAACCTTCAAAACGTAACCTTACCCAGTTTAACCCAACCGAACCTAACCTAACATTATATTGTTTTAATTAAATCCTCGACTTTTAGCATATTCAATTTCCTATTAATAAAGCCTGCAACTCCCTATTCGGTTAGATTCGTCGGTTGGATTTGTTCATTCGATTCGTCCGTTCATAGGAATGAACAAATAGGCGAATCAACGAAAGGACGAATATTTCATTCATACTATTCATCCACTTTTATTTAATACTTTCGCATGGATTTCATGGTTTTTCAAGGTTTCAAAATACCCAAAAATTATTTGATTGGGACTAATGGTTCGCCGATATCAAAGCCTACTTGATTATCTGCCCAAAAGACGAATGGACGAATAGTGAGTAGCGGGCTTAACTTTGGCAATGACCTAACTAGCGATATATTTTTGTTCCTTGAAATCACACATGTAATTAATAAATTAAATAACTTTTGGCGAACATAACTAAATTAATGACTATTAAATAAGACAAATTTCAGCCATAATGTTCTAAGCAATTTTTTTATTTCTTGTACAAATTCGTTTACCTTCCAAACACATTTTTTGCGACAAATTTTTTATAAAATAAAATTCACCGTTATGTCATTCACCGACACTAATATACTCTCTATGCTTGTGACGCACACGCGGACGGATATCAAATTTTTCAATGACCAGGGAAAAATTAAAGTATGAAAATTTTATCTTAAAACGTTCATTAAAGTGGTTCTAAGCAGATCCATAATTAAATTACGTATTTTTGTTAATTAAATTGATAAACCCTTTCCCTCAAACATTTTCTGTAACATATTTTCTTTTATAATCTCAAAGCTGTTTTATGAGTATGCCATTGTACATTTGATTGATTTACTAACTAATCTGCCAGATTGCCTCTAACGGAATAAAAATAAAATATTGATATTAATAAATTTGCAGGCGTAGAAAAATAATGAGCTTCATTCGAAAATTCACCCGAACTAGACTTTCCACGTACTAATATATTTTTAGATATGTCCTAGTTTCTATCAGTTGGGCAATTGGCCATTGCCCAACTGAAAAATTCATTGACTTTATAAACCACTAAAATAAAGCAGGATTTAGAAGGAAGGAATAAGCCTATCTATAGCTTTCCAAATAAATATTTACCATTTCTGTTGAGAATTAAAGAATATTGTTGACGTTTTATCTACCACGGTAACGTATATTCGGGGATGTCTATTGTTCGAGGTCAAAACACTGAATTCCATTGTAGAGAGTTCAGGTATTTTTGCTCATCCAAATTAAGACTATGTTCTGCTGAGGGTTGATATTCAGCTATATCTGATTGACTTATGCTAATTCGATCTTAATCCTCCTCAACGAATATACTTTGCCGGATATCAATGAAGCAACACAAGAACCTGAACCTAAAAAAGGGACCTAAGCTGACCAATTGACTTATGCTAATTCGATCTTAATCCTCCTCAACGAATGTACTTTGCCGGATATCAATGAAGCAACACAAGAACCTGAACCTCAAAAAGTGACCTAAACTGACCAATATAATCTTTAATGTTGTATCAGTGGACAATGAGCCCACTATTTCTCTTATATTGCATATAGAAAGCTTAGTCCTCGAAGAGTTGGTTTGTAATGAATTTATTAATCCGTTTGCAAAAGAAATCTAAAAAAAAACATTTCATCATTGTTTGAAGCTTCTGACTTCAAACCTGTCTTTATTTCCATTCTAACGTAATTATATTTTTCAAAATACGTATTTTATTTTTTACCTAACATAAGTAGATGTTTTAATGCCAAAATTGCTCTTTAAATTAGGACTAAAACTCTAAACTTGTATCTCAGTTTTATTAAAGAGTGTGCATACCTTACGAGTTGTTTTGCTTTAAAAAAATTATAATTATACTTGTTGATACCATGTTGTGTTACTGTGCTGAATATTTCTAGAATGTCTTACCTGTGGAAAGACGAACATACGCATACATTTTAGAAATATATCGAAATTATGATTGCTTTTGGAATAATAAGTCTGAAAACTACCATAAAATAAATATCCCTGAAAATGCATACAGATGGGCCGCTGGATGTTTACCCATGCTTCATCAGTCGATAAAATATGAAAAACGTGCTTTTTGAACATCGTATTGCTCTTTTCGATTAGTATTTCATAAATGAATAATAAAAAAAAAAGGATGAAACATGAAATATTGTCTTCCGAATATGAATACTTTCACAGATATATTAAAAGATTAAATTACCAAAACGCACTTGCTAGACAAAGGCATCAACTTAGGCAGGTTTTTCACGTCAAAGCTTTATAGGTCAAGGATTTGTTTAGATGTCATTATTGTTCTCATTTTATATTGTTCATATTTGTGTTAGATTTATTGCTTATAATACCAACAGAACAAATGAATTATAAAGATATCATGAATTTACTAGGCATTCCACCACTTGATGAACGTCGTAAATATTTGGATTTATGTATGTTTTTTAAAATTATTACCTCTCTGTTAGACTGTTCGAAGCTGGTAGAAAAGTTTGGGTTTAAAGTGCGATAAAGATGCCTTGGAGGCCATGATTTGTTTTATATTAAATATCATAGAACCAATTATGGTAAAACGTCATCCATTAATAGATTTTCTTATTTAGCAAATAACTTCTGTGATAATATAGATATTTTCAATTCAAATTTTAAAAAGTTCAAGACTCTATTAGGAGGAAGACTGTTTTATACTGATCTACAATAAACATTTATTTTTTTTATTATGAAGTTTTATACCGTTTACTCTTCAAATCAGTCCTTTTGGGAAACTATTTTAGTTATTTAATTTAAAATTATAATTTACATTTATTTCCACGTCCATAATGAATGTGCTTTTTTTGGCTATTTAGTCCTCGAAATTCTGATTTGATTCAAATGAATATGAATAATGACACATGGGTAAACATCCAACGGATCAACTGTATAAATATAAATATATTTAGTTTTGAAACGTCCTACATTTCGTAACTAGTTTCGAAAAGTAAAATATTTCATAACTGGTGATAAAAAGTTCATTACGGTTTTAACAATGAAATCGAACGTGTAACAATAGCAACAAAGGTAACTATGGATACATAGTGACTTTGATTCTCAAAATATGTAGTTCTGATGGGTTTTCAGTTGTATTATATTATTTTATAAATGCCTCTAAATGGTCAAAATTAGAAAAAAGCTTTGTAATTATTTGCTTTTGACATCATCTATCGCCGATTTTGATGGTTTTGAGGTATTCATCCTCAACCCAATTTACTTTTTCCGTTTTTATGGAAGTTCGCAGGTTCTCTATAAAACTACTACAAACAATTATAAAAAGATGTAAAATAAACTCTCTTTTTGTTTTTCTTGCCTTTTAACAAATCGGGAACACTTAAAAAAACAACAGTTCTTCATTCATACTTTTTTGACTAGTAACTTTTCTTTCATGATGGCATCTTAACATCATGAAAAACCATCGAGATACAACTTTAAAGAGAAACATTAATTAATTGTGAACACTTTTGTTACATGCATAAGTGGATCGGTACCAGCAGGAGCGCGAACGCACTAGGTGAATTGGTACCGGGTTGGCACGAGGTTAGGAGCCATAGGCATCATCGTTAAAGCCCCAACAGCCCAGGAGGCCGATGTCAAATGTTAGACTTCCACCAGTGATGCATTTCGCTGTGGAGTGGTGCTTGCCTTTTGTGTTAGGGCTCTATTTATGATGGCTATGGCGCTACCTAACCTAACCTAACCTGGTGCTATCCACCGATCTACCTTATGTATGTAACAATATCAATAATAAATTTGTATTATAGTGCCTATTAGCTACTGTAATTTGTATCAATTAATATGTTTTTTTCTTTAGAGTTATGACGTATAAAGAATGGTTATTTTTGAATGTTCCCAATGCCCTAATTTTTTAAATAAAATAACGTAAGAAAATTAAGAAGAGAGTTTTGTTATGCCTTTTATAATTGGTTGTAGTAGTTTCATACAGAACTAGTCAATTTTTATAGAAAAAGAAGAAAGAAAAAGAGAGAAATTGGGGTTAGAATATCTATGACCTTTGAGGATGAACCAAAAACCAAACGTGACGGAAAAAATTTGATTTCGGATTCGTGATTAGGACCCAAAATGTATAAATCCGGAATGTAACAGTTCCGATCACAAAAATCCATGCACATGATTTTCCCTGATGTAAAGAACTTATAAAAATAGATAACCATCGAGCTATAGCTTTTCCGTTAATAGCTCGATACAGATAACTAATACCTGGCTATGATAACAATGTGAAAACAAAAGTGTCAATTTTCATTTGAATCATGCCGCACTTATCAAATGTTCAAAAAAGTAAAGTGATTACGTTACTAGAAAAAGGTTGTCCTGAAAGAAAGGTGGCTGAAAGGTCCAGTTCACGCTATAAAATCAAGATGGCAAGCATACCCTGGATGGAAAAGGAGTCAAGTATTTATACTAGCAGTCAAGTATTTACAGTAATCGTAATGAGGATTATCAACCTATTGAATATTTGCGAGACAATTTGTTTAAATCCGTTGTAACAGTCAAAAAGCAAAACTGCTTTTCCGGGATCCGTTATAATCCCGCGCCGTAGAAAAAAGAAACTGTCAAATTTAAAAAAATATTCAAGTGCCAAGTGCATTTTAAATGCAGACTAACAAGGAGCAATCATGGGATTTTCCCTACAGTACCATACAAAAGGTCTGGAATAGTGTTGCCAACCCTCCCGATTTAGGCGAGGGTCTCCCGCTTTTTATGTATACCTCCCGCCCGATGCCGAACGATTCAAAACTCCCGCTTTTTAGACAAAATAAACATTAATTGTTACAACGAATAAGAAAAATTATAATTTAATCAATTTCGTCAAACTACCAAAAAAACTTCGACGAAAACAAACGGATGGGGTATTTCATGTCTGTCCCTGCTGGGAAAGAGCATTTTTATGGATGGTTAATATGATCTAATAATAAAACGAATACCTTTTTTTTGCTCTTCAGTTTATTTTGAAGGATGTAACCCTTCCATCGAAGGAAGTATCCTAACAATATTATAGCTTACATTTATTTGATAGTTTTTACCTATAATCGATAGCTAAAAATCTATTATCGCCCATCCCTAGTCACGACTCATCACTATGCCCCCCGCTTTTACTTTTAGCTAATCTGCCAACCCTAGTTTGGAATTTTGGAACAAAGTAGTGTTTTCCGACGAGAAAATGCTTCAGTCATCTAACAATGATCGTGTTCGAGTATATAGACCACGAACGAATGGCCTTTGAGAAACCCGGATATTAATCCCATACAAAATGTATGGTCTTTTAGTTAGAAGAATCAGTGGTATCAACAACTTTCGACCACGAAATGAAGCTGAGTTATGGAAAAGGACCCAGGACCAGGAAGCTTGGATTGATCTAACCCCAGAGTACGCTAGGACTTTGGTTACTTCAATGCCCAACAGATTGGCATCTGTGTTTGAACATAATGAGGCAGCAACCAAATAAAAATTTGCTTGTATTGTTGTATAGGGTGCATTCAGGGAACTGTAACGCTACATCGATTTAATAAAGCGCTGTCAAAATGTAATAATGTTCCTATATTAATTTATGATCATTCTGCGAATTCCATTTAAAAGCACTGCAACGCTACAGTTCCCTGAAAGCCCCCATCGTTTCATAATAAAATATTTTGTTTAATTGTATAAATCTGTTATTTTGTCTTACAGAACAAACAAATATGGCGTGTGCTCTACTTTATATCATACATTTTTATATCAGTGACAACTAAACGACAGACTCCAACTCATCTAAAATAAATTGCTATCGATAATCTAATAAGATAAGAAATAAATAAAGTGCAGCGTGCCTCAAGGTACATATATTAATATAAAAGACATCTGGATATTTAATAAGTTTAGCAGAGATACATTTATTCTTTTTACTTCCAGTTCTTGGGAAAGTCTGAACCAAATCGTTGAAAGTGAGTTAAAACATATTTTGAGTTGATCTACTACTAAAAAATTTAACTATTCATTTCGAAAAAACAAAATATATAAATTTCACTTCTTTTTCACACAAATTACCAGCATATACACAGTTAACAGTAAATTATAATAATTCTACCACATTAATAGATAACTTTTGTTACATAAAATATCTAGAAATTATCAGTTTCTCACCTAAAATGGAACTATCACATAAATTATATCACAAACACAGTTATGTCATTTCTAGATAGAATCAAATTTTGTTCAACGTTTTTAAATTTTAAAGAAATTACAATCCTATATCATGGTCTCATACAAAGTAGGCTTCAATATGGCATTTTGGGTTGGGGGATGTTATGAACACTCATCTAAAAGACCTTGAAATACTACAAAAAATAATCGTTAACATTATGCTTTAAAAAACCTACCTACACATCAGACCTTGTTTTCAATGAATAAAAGCTTTTTGACATCAGATAACTTTATTTTTATAGCCTGATTATTTACTCAAATAAAAATAAATCTATGACAATCGAAATAGCTCACCATTATGAATCTAGAGTAACTAGACAAAAGGACCATTTCTAACTAAAGCTCTAACAAAATTAGTAAAGAAAACCATTTGCTAAAGAAGGTTTTGTCAGACCAATTAAAAATCGTCGTAACAACTTGGAAATCTAAACCATTGTTAAGAAAATATTAATTAATATTTAGATTAAGTTAATTAAATTTTAGATGAACTGAGAACAATAAATGAGGTAGTAAATATTAAAAATTAATGAATCTATATTTACAGAAGTGCAAAAAGTAAAACAGGAACACGGCTTTTTTTTTAAGTTTGAATTAAGTGCATTGCTTTATATTTTCGTTTTCATTTTTTTTTTGTTATTGTTAATATACTTAATTTATATAGATGTTAATCTGTCGAAAACGTATATGTTTATATTTGCCAATAACGGATACAGTCACAACAGACAAGTGGAATTTGTTTATACCTACTCACAATAATGAGTTCATGCAGGTTTTAGATGTATATTTGTAGTTTGCTTTCATAGTATGGAATCTTAAATAACGGTTTTATTATTATTATTATTTTTCTAAATTTTTAAGATGGTAATGTAAAATAGTGCAAATTAGGGATACAAACATGTTTTACCAAAACGCACTAAACATGACATGAAGTGTCAAATAGATGCCCGGATTTTTATGATCGCAACTCTATATTCATGAATAGTGTAAATTCGTCTTTATAGGATTATTCTTAAACTTTGCCTACCACACATTGGGGATTTTGGTTTCGTTTGGGCCGGTTTGACACAATTATCCTTGTTGGTTTTTCAATTGAAAATGCCTCCTTTTGTGTAATGGCCAGTACAACTAGATGAAGCCAGAGAAGCCATATACAAGTATTTTGGGAATTTACACGAGTGTTTCTCAACAGTATTAGCTTGATTAACACGAAAATGTGAGCATTTTTTATACTTTTATTAAAATGTTTTATTATTTTTTTCAAATAATACCAGCTGCTAAAAAGGTCAGTTTATATAATTTATAAAGACCTAATGTACAGCAAGACTATTGTTACTCTTCAAATGCTCGTTTAATATATGTTTTTAGTGCGGCCCTAAACCTAATAGTTTTTCTAGAATTGCCAGCCACCTGTCTAACGTTGGACCGTAACTTTAAACCCTAATGCCTCTATCTGAAGGTTTTTGCGAATATGAGTTTCTTTTTTTTTACTATAAACTTTAAAACATTTCTGCTATGGCAGGGGGGCTATCAAAATTTACCGGTTAGGGCCTCGTAAGCATTTTAGTAGTTTTTTTGATTAATTTTTTTCCACATATTACCATTGAGGTAAATTTGTTATTTAAAATATTTTTTTATTATAACCGAAAAATAAATAAATAAAATATGTTAGTTATGAAAAATGAGACATTTCTTGGTTATATTTCTATGACTTGGACACACATTATTAACTGCTAAAATTACATTAAGATTCTTAAGTTTGATGTTGTCACTTTGATTTTTTTTCAATGTCCTAACTGCTTAAGTTAAGTTATCGTACAGAACACCATGCACAACAGACATATGTTTCAATATGGTATAAAAGATTGGTAGACGTTCCACTATAATGCTTTTAACGAGATTGTTAAGGCTAACAATGGCAAACCTGATACCTAAACCTAAAATTATGATCCATGGCTAAGATTATAAATAGACAACAATAGATTACCTCAAATTAGGTGCAGAGTCGTAGCTTGTTTGAACTGTTAAATTTTGCTATTTTGTATTGGAAGATTTATTATTGTTTTATATAAAAACAGTTACATTCTTTTTATAGAAAAAGCAATAAAATGAAAAAAAAATGCTTTATGTTCTTATTTTAAAATATACTTTAAAGATAATGATAATTTAATATCTAAAACATAATAATATAAAGGAAGGGGTACTGTTGACACGTGCGCCTCCCTGATCTGCACTATTTTTATAATTAGTTAAAAAGAGATGTCAGTAATATCTTTATTAGGGGGTGCCACAGCGTGAGATCCAGATTTTACTAGAGTGAATCTATTTTAATCGTTAATTTTTACTAGGGGTGCGATAGTGTGATGTCCTGCTGTCATCCTTACTTTACTTATGGTTATGCTACTGCTTTTCCTTGCGTTTTACTATTTGGCGGATTTCATTTATAGAATGCGGTCTATCATTTCGAAAATATCGAAATATTTTTAAAAAATGTAAGCAAAATAGTTCTTATCATTCAATTTTATTGTTTCAACAAATGCCTTAGAGCAAGGATCTTCAACCTTTTTTAGCGCAAGGGCCAAAAATCGATTTCACATCGTCCGAAGGGCCACAATGATCCATATCACTTTACCATCATATCAATAAAATAAAAAACATGATTTTAAAGTGTAATAATCTTTATTGGTTTAAAATTTCAATCAATCAATACGATTTTTGACATTATTTATTTTTGACAAGTGTGTCGATATTTCGCTAACAACGCTAAAACAGCTGCTCGTACACATATGTGCTCCCAGAGACATCATTTTCGGGGATTGTTTTCGGATTTCAAGAAACGGGTTTTGATCGACATATTTTGAATAAAAATCAAGAAGACCCTTGTCGAACTTGTCTTTCAGTTCCGAATTACACTGCAAATCGATAAGCTCCATCTGACAACTTTCGAGCATGTCTTCAACGGATACACTGAATGGTCGGGCAGTAATTTTCATTATCTCTGAAGTCAAAAAAACCTTGATTGTAACTCTTTTTTGGGTAAATCTAGTGCTGCGACATATTCATCCACATTTGTACATTCGTAACTTTTCAGTTTAGGAAAGTGCGTAAACTATTTTTTCAACAACTGATTTTTCCATAAATTCGTTTTAAACTCAAATTCCTTCACAGTGCCAAGTAGGTTGTTAATGAGATTTTCTTTTCCTTGTAGTTTGGTGTTCAAGTCATTGAGGTGTAACGTGATGTCTATGAGACATCCAAAGTTGCTCATCCAGTCGGAATCACTAAATTGAGGAACTGGTTTCCCTTTGGTTTCCATACAGGAGGCGATTTCCTTCTTGAGTTTCAAAACGCATTTTAGCATTTTTTCCTCTGCTCAGCGAACGAACATCAGAAAAATATGTCACATTACCATACTCGGCATTTCGTGTAACAAATTTTAGAATTCTCTGTGGTTGAGGCCGCGTGATTTAATAAAGTTCACAGTTTTTACGACCATTTTCATTACCTCATCAATATTTGTGGATTTTGCATAAAGGTTTTGTTGATGAACGATACAATGGTAATGCATCAAAGGAAGATCTTTCTTCTGTTTTTTCATCAAACCAACGAGCCCTTCACTTGTCTTACCATGGATGGTGTTACAACTACAGAAAAGATTGTCAATTCTAAATTATATCGTTTCAATACTGTCATCAAACACTTATAAATATCATATCATTTTGTAGTTCCTCTAGTCGGAAAAAGAGAAGCTATGTCTTCAGTGATTTCAAAATTATTATCAATGTCCCGAATAAATATAGCTTATTGAGTGGTATCGGTTAAATATGTGCTTTCGTCGAGCGCAACAGAGTAGTATACGAACTTCGATGCACGTTCTTTTAGTGAAATTTTAATGTCTGCCGCTAACGCTTCGATTCTTCTGGCGACAGTAACACTGGACAAATTAACTTTAGAAAAATGGTAACTAACTTATGAAATAATATTTCAGCGGTGGTCTCCATACATTTCTTGATAAATCCACCATCACAAAAGGTTTTGATTTCAAAGCAATTTTTTCGGATATAAGGTAGCTAACGTTCACGCTTGCTTCATTTTTAATGTTCTGCTTTTGAAAACTATCTTGCTGTTGTTAAAGCTGACTTTTTAGAGCTGTCACTTTATCTTGCCGTAATTGTTCTCTGAATGTCTCAAACTTTGTAACATGCTTTGTATCGTATTACCTCTTTAAATTGTATTCTTTCAAGGCCGAAAGAGATTCTTGACACACCAAACAGACCGGTTTTTGATTAACACTAATGAACAAGCACAACTCAGTCCACTTTTCTCGAAATATGCGCTTTTCTTTACTAATTTTTCCTTTTTTACCCGAATTAGAAGCCATTTTTAATGTCAAGGTAGAAGAAACGAATTTAATTCTCTGATAAAAATGTCCACGACAAAACTAAACTTGCGCCACTTCACGCCACACTACAGTATCCGTCCTACACGCGTCAAAATACACTATACTCAACTATAATCACTTATCGCACAGGTTGCAACTTCACTGCTAGTTGGCACTCTTTCGGTTGTATCGCTTCGTTCGCTCTTGGAATTAGAATTTGCCTCTGCCGTGTGATGCCGAGCACGTCAACTTTGAATCTCGAAATTTCGAGTATCTACGAGACTGGACTAGTAGGTTCCTCTGGTAGAGATAATTTCTAGAATCATTAGAAATATTCAATAGACATGCAACGCTATCTATTGGCCTTGTGGGTAGTCGTGATCGCGAGTTCCCAGAGTGGATCTCTTCTAACTAGGTAGCGCTAGCTAAAAGAGTTGATACAATTATTTAACAAAAGTGAGAAAATAAAAAACTTCGCCTTAAAATAAATGTGGTGACCGAGAGAAAGCAAAATTTTCGAGACACCTTGGTCTTAATAGGCAGCTTTTCTTCATTTTTTTTTTGCTTATTAAGGAAAAAGATACTTGTCTTATTTAAACACTTGCAAGTAAAATTTATATATTTAACAATTTCAAAACTCGAATAATAAGAAAGTTATAACAGGTTAAAATGTGGACGAGTTAAAGTGATGCATTTTGATTCAGTTGTTGTTGTTCTAATATAACCGTTCTGTTATTGATTCATTTGTGTTCCTGCGACTGTTCTTGTTTGCTCAAAATTGTCTTTAATTAACTTTATTATAAACTTGAGAGATTTAAGAAAATAAAACAACCATAACACTGGGGAACTGCTAAAATATTTCCGTAACCAAAATAGCCAAATCTTACTTATTTTATTATACTAATTAACAACCTGTCTTGCAAAAGTCTCAGTTGGCTCCGATTTTGTAGGTCCATGCTTATTATGATAATTTACGTACCTGCCGTTAATCTATAGAAAATTTCGACCATTAAATGAGAAATACCTGAATTTATTATACCAAATGTCCTTTATAAGGGGTTTAAATACATATAACATAAATCCTAAATTTTTAATTAGATAGTTGTATTTCAACTACCAGTTGATAGAGAGCTATTTGTATTTGAGAAATTAGAGAGTTTTGAGCAAAATGTCCCCAGTTTGTGTAAATAAGCCGGATCATTTTTGTTATAATGTATGTGGTGGAGTGACTTTTGTGAAGCAAAAACGTACTGTTAGCCTTTTATTAAAAAAATTCCACTTGTATTTTAGCTGCAAAGTTGGAGACAAGGATAAAAAATGGGATCTCCATAACTACCGTAACAAATGTGCTACATTCGCGGCTGGCTAAGCGGAAAAAAAGTAAGATAAGACCGAAAGACCACGTTACTGACTGTTACTTTTGCTTGACACCTCCCATCAAAAAAAGCTGTTCTGAGAAAAAAAGGTCTGCGATACAGAATCCAAATTTCCATTCCACCATACGCCCGGTGCCTCATAGTGACGAATTGCATTACCTACTCTATCTCAGAAATATACCCTTAATTCTGATGATGATCAAATGGACTTAAACGGAGTGTACTGGAAAATGTCGCCGGCCCATCAACTTCGCAAGACTCCGATTTTGTGTGTAAACTTTCCAGTAAAAAGCCTCACAAAATAAGTCAAAGTGAGTTAAGTGACCTTATAAGGGATTTGGAATTGCCAAAAAAAAATTAGAACTATTGGCCTCTCGATTGCAACAATGGAAAGTTTCTTTGTACCGAAGCAGTCAGAAAAACCTAACACAATTTCTTAACATGGAAAAGAATTTCGCAGCCTTAAGGAAATAATGGCAGCTTTGGACTTCCAAAAGACAGGAAACTTTTTATCGATTCCTCAATAGTCTTAAAGCTGTGTTACTCCAGAACGTATAGCAAGCAAAGAAAGATATAAATGGCATATTTGTTGGGATTTAAAATTTATGTTAATTTTGTTTGGAATACAGCTAGGTTATCCCAAATACTACCGCTTCTTTTGCAAATGGGACAGACGGGCACGATCGGATCACTACAGAAAGAAAATTTGGCCACCGAGAGAGTCTTTTGAGCCAGAAAAGAAAAATGTAACCAGTGCGCCATTAGTTCCCGCTGAAAAGATCTTACTACCGCCACTTCATATAAAAATGGGACTTATGAAAAACTTTGTGAAGGCCGTGCTTTCAGTTCATTAAAAGGAAAGTTTCTTAGAATCAGTGATGCTAAAATTAACGAGGGAATATTTGTGGGTCCTTAGAGTAGGAAACTTTTCGGGGAAGCGCAATTCGATTCCATACTTGAAGGCAAGGAAAAAGACGCTTGGGATGCGTTTAAAATAATTGCAACATTTTCTTTGGGAAACAAAAGCAGAAAACTATAAAGACCTGATTGCCCAATTTCTTTCGTGTTACCAAAACCTAAGGTGTAATATGTCGTTGATAATTAATTTCCTGAATTCTCATCTAGATTACTTTCTGGAAAATTGTAGTGCTGTAAGTAACGAGCACGGTTAGAGGTTCCTGGATATTTCAAAAATGGAAAGAAGGTATCACTGAAAATGGAACTGTGAGATGTTAGCCGACTACTGCTGGACTATTACGAGAGATGCCCCAGAGGCTGCTTTCAGAGGGCAGGCTAAGAAGCGCAAAATGAGTGTATAAACTCTAGATTTATTGATAAAAATGTGCTATTTAATTGCTTTTTAATGATAAAAATGTGCTATTTAATTTGCTGTATTTTGTATGTTCATTATATATGCCTATTAATTAAAATTTTGTAACAAATAAATCAGATATTTTGAGAGCCAACTAAATTTTTAATAGGAATTAGGTTTCTTTTGGGAGCCAACTATTTAGTTACTTGGATGTAGGTAAATCCAAAAAAAAAGGTTTTCTTCAAGAGACAAAAAAAAACTTAAAATTTGTTCCCCAGTAAACCTATGATTTATATTTTTTTTTACTTGGATAAACAATTTTTAGAAATATGAATCAGCAGTGATTATTAATAAAATTATTTTGTAAATGTATTTAGTTCATCCACCTTATTCTTGTCTGGTGCATTTTTGTAACTGTGTAAATAAGACGTCGAAATTGGGCTCGGATCCAAAGAATTACGGGCTATGGCTTTGAAAGCAAAATCTGAAATTTATACGTTCAAACTGTTTATTTCGAGTATTTCAATAAACCAACCTAACCTTAGCTAACTAAATTCGGCGACGATTGCGTTAAATTAACTGTGACCCCTTTTATATTAAAAAAGGTCCCCGCACTTTTCTCATAAAAAATGGCCTTCGGTTAGTTTTTCTATATATATATTATATATATATATATATATATATATATATATATATCAAAAGGTATCATGAGCACAATCTAATTGTATTACTAGTTTTTAAGGTAAAGGCCTGTATAGCATGTTAATGTTAGAAACTTGCCGTTATTACTAATATAGATATTTGCGGTTTCTAGATTATTTACTTGGGTTTTATACCTATCAAATTGTGTTAACAATAAGACTAAAAGTATCAATAAGCCATCATATTTTTTAAATTAGTGTATCGCTATTTATTACATATAGCGCATATTTAAGAAAATGTTTTAGTAGACTAAAGAATATTTATATTGTTTAACTAACATAACAAGAATATTCAAATTGTACAGTGCGTTCAAAATAAGTGATATCAATTTTCTTTTAAATTAATTACATATTCGTTTTGAAAATTATCCCAATTTCTCGTTCTACTTTTATCAGTGGCGGCTCGTGGATTTAAGAACGGGTGAAGCGCAGAATAGCTAGGTGCATAGCGTCGTAGGTAACAATAGCGCCGCAGGATAAAATTTTCGGGGTGCCACGCCCAAAATGGCTATTTTTTAAATCTTTTTATGAGGTTAATTATCCATAGCTTTGAAGAGTTTTTTAATATTTGGGGGAAATAATATGAATTTATAAGATTTTAAATACATTTTTTTGTTCTTAAAAAACAGTTATGTAGCTATATCTTGAAGCTAATTTCGATTCGATTCGATCGATCCAAAACTGCTTCGGTCTCCGATGATCCGAACGCATTAATTTACATTAATTCTATAACAAGCGCCTGGAGCCTGCAGCAGCAGTTTTATGCCGCTCCCATCTCTATTTGGCTTACGGATATTTACCATTGCGTTGCCATAGCGTTGATGCGGAATTAGTTACTCCTGATTGTGATTCCTCAACGGGTCGCTCTTATGAAAAGTTGTTTAGCGCGCTACTTTTTAAGTCATTATTATTTTTTGAGTAAGTATATAACGCATTAGTTTTGATAGAAAATAATGATATTATTAAGCAAACAATGTGAATTTATATAAAGCATACTATATTTTTATCTTAAAAATGTAGATTATAAAATGCTTAATATTTTATTATATATATATATATATATATATATATATATATATATATATATATATATATAAAATGTGTTGTACTTCCGTTCACTACAGTCGTTCTGAAAAGAACCGTTTTGTTGACGTTGCGCCAAAATCAGTCTCTATTTTGGCGAGAGAAAAAAAGCCAAATGTGATTTTGGCGAAACGTCAGCAAAACTGTTCTTCTCAGAACGACTGTAGTGAACGGATGTACAACCGGAATGAAAACACATTGTATTTTTCCATTCGTAAAGGACTAAGAATCAACACACACATATATATATATATATATATATATATATATATATATATATATATATATATATATATGTTTTCATTCCGGGTGTACATCCGTTCACTACTGTCGTTCTGAAAAGAACAGTTTTGCTGACGTTTGGCCAAAATCACATTTCTCTCTATTCGGACGCGAGAAAGAAAGCTTCGAAAATGCCAAATGTGATTTTGGCGAAACGTCAGCAAAATTGTTCTTTTCAGAACGACAGTAGTGAACGGATGTACACCCGGAATGAAAACACATTGTATTTTTCCATCCGTGAAGGAGTAAAAATCAACACATATATATATATATATATATATATATATATATATATATATATATAAATATACAAGAATTATCTGAAATACAAATGCCGAAAACATTTAAGACAACTTTCACCAAAAAAAGGAAAAAAAATCGGTTAGAGTTGTATTTTGTAAATAAAAACCCAAATGCAGCAGAAAATATAAAATCATAGTTACGAATTTTGTATGACACGTTTTTTAGAAATGGTAGGTCAAAACTGATGGGATTTTAACAACCTATTCTGGTGTATGTATGTTAATTAAACTGTACTGGAACGGGAGAAACGAGAACAAACGCTTTCTTTTGATCTGTATCCCGCGAGTGTTCTTAGCTTTATTTTTATAAAAATCAATTCAAATTGGCGGCAGTGGTGAGCCATTTTCTCCTTTGTCCAACATGAAAATGTTTCGAACCGTCCGTTGAGAGTTATCAAATTAAACAACTCGTTATGGCGATTATAAATATATTTACATATGCAATCTGTCATAGACAAGGTGTGCTAAATAAAAGGGATTATTTTTTTAAATATTTTAAAGCTTAAAGATATAGTAACCGTTCGACTAAGCGGACTTTTTGCATGGCAGATTTTATTAAATGTGGTGCAAAAGTATTCTTGTTGGATATTTAAATAAATAAAAAGTAAAAAATAACAACTAACTCATCATAATAGAAATGTTGAAAGGTTGTAGGTAGGCGGAGCATGGGCGACCGCAGAACCATTTCCAGAAGGGGCAACAATGTTCAGATATGGGAACGTACTGTTCCGAACATACTAAGTACGTTTCGGGATTAGAGCACATTTTCCAAAATGCAGGAGGGGCAAGGGCCCCTCCTTGAAATCTTTGGGCGCCTATGAGGTGGAGACTCAATCGGCAGTCAAAATAGGTAACCTGTTTGTCTAAACTATCTATAGTTAGGTGGATACATATAAATTTATTTCTTATTTACTTAAGTATCGAACAAGAAAAAAATTCATCGGGCATTTAACATAGCGCAAACAAGATTCAAGTGCTTTGTTTTTAAAAAATCATATACCTGATTCATACCTTTCTGAGCCACCATGTATAATAAAAATTATTTCAGAATTATATAGTGCGTTAGTACCTTTAAATTTCATAAACCATAATTTATAGTTTCAAATATAGTTGACACCCCTCTCCCTAATACTGCCACACCTCAATATAGTAAATCTCTAATTTGCTTCTTACTCAGGTATTAATAGAAAAAATAATTTTTAAAATAAATGCAGATAATTTCAGAGACCCCTGTACATATATATATATATATAAATATATATATATATATATATATATATATATATATATATATATATATATATATATATATATATATATATATATATATATATATATATATATATATATATATATATATATATATATATATATATATATATATATATATATATATATATATATATGTTGCACCGAGCTCTTTAATTTGATACTCATAATGATGAACTTAATAAAATGTTCATGGTTCACAAAATAATCTCTGACATCCTTCATATTAAAGTTTTGTTTGATCTAAATACCTAGTAGCACATTACGAAAATCCGCTTAGTCGTATGGTTGCTATATCATTAAGATATTTTTAAAATTAGATTCCATATGTGAATATATTTAGAATCGCTTTAACAAACTCTTTAATTTGATGTTGGATAATGGACAAAAAGGCGTACCACTGCGCCAGTTTGATTTATTTTTACAAAATAATAGCTAAGAATACTTGTGGGATGTAGACTACTATATAGCCAAGCCGTAAGACGGAACAAACAAAATATGAATAGTTTTGGTTGAGTTGAACTTTTTGTTTGTTGTCGATGATACTTGCTAGCAACAATACACAAATGCAAACTTCTATTAATTTTTATAACATTTCCTAGACCGCCATATTAATTTTTACCAAAATGTTACCAGGTCATCTCCATATGACTCTTAATTTTTTACTAATATTTGAAGTCAATCGGGTAAGTAATTTTTTTAGCTATACCGTTAACAGACAGGCCAACATAAAGACAGACAGACCGAAAGAATTCAGAAAACATGTTTTTCTGCATGTAGGGACACTGAAACTCTTACGAGGGAAGTAAAAATTTCAAAAAATAGCCCAAGGCCATTTTCCATAAGAAATAATTATAATAATTAGAATTATCACTCACTGCAATTAAATACGTTTATCAAGTTTTAGATTGCTACAGACAATCAATAAAAGCTAATAAGAAGTATTAAAAAATCACAAACTATCGCATTAACGTTTTGTTTAAATTCTTTTGCTTATTTAAAATATTACTTTTTGAGCTTGAGCATGGTGTACAAAAGTAGAATTTTCTAGTTAAAAACTGAAAGCTCTAATAAAGTAAGATTCAATATTAAGCGAACCTTCAAGCTGTACTTGTTTCGTATAAAAAATGTTCTTCATAAGCAAAAATAGATTATACTCCGAACGGTCTTTAATTATAATTCAAGTGAAAAAAATCATAACCACACTAGTAGAATTTACTTTAAGCTCTGAAGTTAAATAAGAATTGAGTGGAAAATGAAACGGAACACAAAATTAAAATATTCATATTCAAATACCAGATGATTTCTATGTAATACTTGAATATTATGCAAAATTTCAGTAAATTGGGTAGTAGCCTTGTAGAAATATTCTTTAATGTTTCACCACGCCACCATTTTGTTCTGCGGTATTGGATTTTCACCCATTTCATTCCCTTATGACCCTTGATTTTTGACTAAAATTTGAAGTCAATCGCCGTACAGACAGACCGACAGACCGACGGAATTGAGAAAACAATTTTTTTGGTGTCTAGGGACTAGGGTTGCCAACTCTGGAGAATTCCAAAGGAGGACAAAGGGAGATCATAGAGTCTCGCATTCAAAATAATGCCATATATTTCTCTGGCGCATTAACCATTGGTTTACTTCGCTCGTGAAAATATCATCTCACTAGATTTTTTTTTCGGATTTTCACGTTTCAGGGTCCCTAGATACCGAACAAGATATTCTCTCAATTCTGTCTGTCTGTCTCTCTGTTCGCGGCATAAATGAAAACTACGTACCAAATTGACTTCATGGAGATGAGATAGTAGCATTTTGGTAGAAATAAAAAAAAAGTATTCCCCACCGCTGATTTTACATGACAGGGTCGTATATAAGGGGGGTTTGGGGGTTAAAACCCCTCAGAGGTACTTTTATTTAAGCTAAATTATAGAAATACCATAAAGTAAGGACCCTTTTTTCGGAATTGGAGGGTAAACTCCTCCCAGAGCCAGTTTTATGTACAACAAAAATAAGCTTATTCAAATTGACGAGCTATTTATATGGCAAGACAAAATAATTGTCTAATAAAATGTTTAAAAAGTCGGTAAAATTTTATTTCCTAGAATAAAAAAAGGAGAAAAATATTAAATACTCTAATTGATTTTTTAAATAGACTATTTATGATTAAGTTATGACAAATAATAAATTAACAGTGAATAAAAACAAAATTTTACTACAAAAATGGTATAGTGGACTACCGAAGCAGTAATTTTATGTAAGTAGGTATGTAGATATCGACAAAAAAAAGTTGTGGACATGAAAAATGTAGAAAATATGTACCTTATACCAAATGAATATGAAGAAGAATAATTGTTAAAAAAAATAGACAACTTGGCAGGACATATTTTGATTTAGTATTGGAAAAAAAAACCTTTTTTTTTTAAATAATAATAGTATCACAAAAGCAAAAAACGTTGGTTTTGTATCGATAAATACAAATAAAAAGTTTTTTTGACCAAATCAAACATTAAAACTGTGATACAAATTCACTTTTTCGCATTACCAGTAGTTAAATTTCTATCATTGAGATTTCAAGAGAAAAATCTGAAAATTGGGAACATACAAACAACAATACAAACAAAACAAATGCAAAAAAATATTAATTTTTGATGTTTAAAAAATGAAATTTAATTAAAAAGGGAATTCAAAAAAAACTGTGATAACTAGTTTTTATCTGTAAACTTTTCAAAATCCTAAAAACAAATTTAAATTTAATCACCTAAAATTTTTACGGTTTTTGCGGATTTAGGAAATCGTTTTTTAATTATTTATATTAATTGTTTAACTGTTTTTAGTCCGTCAGGTATTATCTTGCTTAGAGGACCTGAAACAATAGTATTGCACTAAAAGCCTGGTTTTCTTTAGGTGGTCAATCATTACTTGCTTTTTAAACTTCCCAGATTTTTCTAAAATCTCGTGATGAACAATTTTCATTAAATCAGCAAAAATTATGATATCGATTTACATTTACAGGCCTTATTTAAATATGTTTCAACTTTTTTTTTAAATTTTCTTATAAAAAGTCAAGCTATACTATCTTATAACTGGTGGGCCATCTGTTGGTTTCTTTTTAAAGTGCGCGTCATTTCAATGCTGACTTGATTGTCGCGCTTGTCAAAGTTATAGATATTTAGTATCAAACCTCCGCTGTGAATTAATAAAAAAATGGATCGTTTTACGCTTGAATAACGCTGGGAAATATTGAAAAACTATTTTCAAAGTAAGTGCTGTGTAGCAGATACTGTGCGGAAATTGAGAAGAATTTTTGGTCGAAATGATGCCCCCTCGGCGTCTGGTGTAAGGAAATTCATAAAAAAAAGTTCGTGAAAGTGATGTGCTTGTGGACAATAAAAGCTACCCGCGTGATCGTTCAGTACGTAAAGTCGAAAGAATTTCAGCTGGTGCCGACCGTGTACGCGAAAACCCCAGAACCTCAACTCGTCACAGAGCTCAACAACTAAACATCAGTCGCACGTCTTTAAGGAGAATATTGCATAAAGATCTTTTCAGACGAGGCTCACTTTCATCTTGGAGGTTACGTTAATCAACAGAACTGTAGAATTTGGGGTTCCGAAAATCTACATGTAGTCATAGAGAAGCCAACGTATCCCAAAAGAGTGACTGTTTGGTGTAGGGTTTGGAGTGATGACATCATCGGCCCGTGCTTCTTCCAGAATGAGGGTGGTAACAGCATCACAGTAAACGGAGTGCGCTACAGAGATATGATAACAGATTTTTTGTAGCCACAACTGGACGATTTGGACTTGGGCCAGCTTTGGTTCCAGCAGGGCGCAACGTGCCACACGAGGCGTGAAACAATCGAGCTTTTACGCAGTAAGTTTGGTAACAGTGTTATAAGCCGATTTGGAGACGTGCATTGCCCAGCGTTCAACTGCTGTCAGACTATTTTTATGGTGATACATTAAGGACCGATGTTATGTTAACGATCCACAAACAATTGATGCACTTAAAGAAAACATCCATTAAATTATTGGTGGAATAGAGCCACAAACAATCGACAACGTATTGAAAAATTGGGTTTAGAGAATGGGCTACTGCCAAGCCAGTCGCGGCAATCATTTCAATGACATTGTCTTTCATAAATAATCGTTAAGTGTACTTTCTTTAATAAAGCAATAATCGTTTGAAAATATTGAATGGTGTAATTTTAATAATGATTTCCAAAAGAAACCAACAGATGGCCCACCCTGTATATATCATTTTAAAAAATATAAAATAGTTTTGTTTCCATTGTTTTAAGAAAATGAATACAAGAATATGTTCATTACTTTTAATTTTGATTTGGTTGAATTATATGGAATTTAAAATGTCGGAACTTTAAGGAGGACAAATAGCGTCCTCCAGAGTAGCTGTGGCGGACGGTGGAGATAATATTAGCCCAAAGGAGGACGATCTTCCCGGCTGAAGGACGGTTGGCAACCCTACTAGGAACCCTAAAATGTGAAAATCTGTAAAAACCTGGGAGGATGATTTTTTTCACGTTTACAATACTTCTCTTTTATGAGGAAACTACAAAATGTTTAGAATTCTTATTTAAATAAAAAAAATAATATATAGGGTGCAATAATTAAAAAATTTGTTTGTTTCGCTAATAAAAAGAACAAACCACCCTGTATACCAAATATCAAAATATTTTAGAACTATTATTGTTTTCCTAACATTCAATTTTTGTAAAAATCTTTTTCTGTAACTGTTCTAGATTTCAAGATAAGGCTGGTCTTCTTGTATGTACACCTGGTATATTCTACCAGTAAAATACAACTAGAAAGTAGTAAATTGGAGATTTTTACTTTAAATTTGTATCTAGGGGTATCAACTTTAAATTTGTAATATCCAGGACCTAGAAGCATAAAATATGAAAATTCTATGTTATATGAACAACAGCTACATAAAAATAAATAAAAATAAAAATATAAATATTGAAAAAATGATCAACCTACATACTGCATATACTTAATAGACCGTCGATATTTCGAAATATAAAACAAAACACTTTGATATAAAACTGAGCAAAATTTAAATACCTTCCAGTAAATGCGTTATGATAATTTAATTTTTGAATGTGTATTTTTTTTCGACCTAGTGGCTTGCAGTATCTAAAGCTTTATTCTGGGAAATATATCTGTAAAATATTTGCAATTCTCAAAAAAAAATTGTTTTGATTTTTAATTCGGATCTAATATGCGGTTCAGGTCTCCTGATCCCATTCCTTTCCTTTATTTTTGTAATTTAGTTATTCTACTAAAATTATGTATGCAATATTAAATAAACACCTTATTACACCTACCTGGAATATGTTTTTAAAAACGTATTTGTACCGTTGATTGAAGGAAAAAGGAAGATGCTCAACCTTATGGACGAATTCGTGGCAGTGCTGATTTCAATCCACTTACGTTTCGGCTGCTGTACGGTGGAGCCGCTCTACGGCTACAGCATAAAACACCCATTCGCAGTCGTTCGGCTCTCGCTGTGATGGCCGTCGGCTGTGGCGTTGATCGGAAAACGATGAGATTCGCGGAAGACGGTGCCGCGCAATATTATTATGCTTTATTGATCACTCAACGTTATTATTTAATCTAACAAAAATTCTATCGCTTTAGTCGTTAACAGGGCCATAGCAATTGTAGGTCTTGACAATAGGAAAAAAACTTTGTGTTATTTTATGATTGTGTGTGCTTCTTCATGACGAGGGTCAAAAATCTAATCACGTCATATTGTCGACGAAAAGAAATGACAATGAGAATGAATTTTTAAATAACTTCCGGAGTAGAACAAAAAACTGAAATATTTTTGAATTAGGTACTTCTTTTCTGATTCTAATAAAAGAGGTAGATATAAAGAAATTTTATATTTCCATTACCACATTTTTGCCTTCAAGATAAGGCAGATAATTGAAATTTTGACCCGACGCGGGCTTTCTGTTCCTCGGCAATCATTATTAACTAGCATTGATGAAATATCGAAAAAATGTTAAGTGTGATACGCTGTTGGATTTAGAATTAAAATTACTGTTTATTAAGAAGAACTCAACATTTTTGACTATTTAAAATGCACAGTTTATGATGATCCGTTCGGAGATGAATCGTCGAATCGTAAACTTAATAACATATTTTGGTAGAGGGAATACGGTGGCTGAATGATGTGAAACTTATTTGAAAATATCTTTTTAAAAAAATTCGGTAAACAATTAAAACTATTTTCAAAAATTTCTTTTTTTCCGGATATCTTCGGAAGTACTATAAATATCCTCAATTTCAAAACGGCATTTGATTGAGCACAATTTGCGCTACTTTGCCACCATTTAAACTTTTCCGTATCTCGTATAGCTTCTCCCAATTGTAACCCTAGAAATTGGCATACCCTGTAAACCATGTGAGCGATTTTTCGTGTAAAATAGCTTTTTAATTAAAAAATTAAAGACAAATATTATTCATAAAAGATTTTAATTTTTTTTACAATGACTAGAGCATAGATAAGTAAAAGCAAAGTTGAAATATAATGACTTTATTTCAAAATTGTCAAACAAAACGTAATTGAGAAAACACATTCCAAACAAAAGGTAAATAAACATGCAATGTTTGCATTAAAAAGATAATAGAAATTTAGAAAAAATGTGAAAATAAGCTTACATTTAACTACTAAATAGGTACTACCCATAAATATTGAAGGCATACAATTTACGCAACTGATGTAAAACGAGGGAAGTATTGTAATCGTGAAAAAATCACTCTCCGAGATTTTTTCGGATCTTCACGTTTTAGGACCCTAGATGACGAAAAAAAAGGTTTTCTCAATTTCGTCGGTCTGTCTGTCTGTCTGTCTCTTCGCGGCGTAGATAAAAAACTACTCATTCGATTAACTTCAAATTTTGGTCAAAAATTAAGGGTCATATGGGGATGACCTGGTAACATTTTGGTAAAAATCCAATACGGTGAAACAAAATGGCAGCCTAGTGAATTGTTAAAAAAATTAATATTAAAAAACTACTCCTTCAATTTATTTCAAATTTTGCAAAAACATCAAGTACTATGTTGAAATCAAGTGGTAACATTTTGGTACGAATCTAAGATGGCGGAACAAAATTGTAGCTTAATGAAATATTTAAAAATTCAACCTGAAAAACTGCTTAATGGTTTGATTTCAAATTGTGTGTCATAACTAAAGGTGGTATTATAGGGATCAACTAGTAACATTCTGGTACTAATTCAAGGTGGCCGAATAAAATGGCGGCCAAATAAAAAGTATGTGATCGTGAAAAAATCACTTTCTCAGGTTTTACACGTCTTCACGTTTTAGGGTGCCTAGATGCCAAAAAATATGTTTTATCGATTCCGTTGGTCGGTCTGTCGGTACGTCTGTTTGTCAGTTCCCGGCATAGCTTAAAGACTTACTTACCCGATTGATTTAAAATGTTTATTAAAAATTAAAGACTCATATGGGTATGACTTGATAATACTCTGATAAAAATCCAAAATGGCGAAACAAAATGGCGGCCTAGTGAAATTAAAAAAAAAAATATTATGAAAAAACTGCTTAGCCAACGTATTTCAACTTTTTCTCATAAACATCAAGTACTATGTTGGAATCAACTGATAGAATTTTGGTACGAATCCAAGATGACGGAACAAAATGGCGGTATAATAAAATATTTAAAAATTCAACCAGGAAAACTACTTAATGAATTGATTTCAAATTGTGTGCCATAACTAATTGTGGTATAGGGCTCAACTAGTAAAAATGTGTTACTAATTCAAGATGGGGGAACAAAATTGCGGCCAAATAAAATTTTTGTAATCGTGAAAATTAACCTCTCAGGATTTACATATCTTTACGTTTTAGCTTCTCTAGATGCCAAAAAAACATGATTTATCAATTCTGTCGGTCCGTCTGTCGGTCTATCTGTTCGCGACATAGCTTAAATACTACTTACCCGACTGAATTAAAATTTTGACCAAAAATTAAGGGTTATATGGGGATAGCCTAATAATATGTTGGTTAAAATCCAATATAGCGTAACAAAGTTAAAAAATGTTTGTTAGAGTGGTGTAATATTTGTCGCTAAGATCCAGTAAAAAAAAACAAGTTTTTTTTAAATTTTCAACGTTTCGCAACTTAATTGTTGCATCCTCAGGACATATATATAGATCTTATATCCTGCATGAAACCCATATTATCAGAACTTTGACTCCGTTGTTCCGCATATATTTCCCAAGTAATAAGTTTCTAAATGGTTTTCGTTAACAATCCTCTTGTTTTTATGTTAGAGTGGTGTATTATTTGGAGTTAGGATTAAGTAAAAAAAAACAAAAATGTTTAAATTGTCTACGTTTCGCAACTTTATTATTGTATCCTCAGGACACATAAATGTTATATCGTGCATGATACCCCTATTATCAGTCTTTACCTACTCCGTTGGTTCGCAGATATTTCCCAGATATGAAACTTCTAAATTGTTTTCGTTAACGATTTTCTTGTTGTTATGTTAGAGTGGGGTATTGTTTGGGGTTAGGAAATATCTGCCGACCCATGGAGTAGGTAAAAACTAATATAGGTTTCATGCATGGTAGAAAATCTATGTGCCCTGAGGATGCAACAATAAATTGGTGAAACGTCGGCAATTTAAAAAATTAACCCCAAATAATACACCACTCTAACATAACAACAATCCAATATTATGGAATAAAATGGCGTCCAATGAAAATGAAGAGACAGTATATGTAACACATATACACTATGACTATGTACTGAACTAATTTGGATCACACTTCACTCCTTCTAATAAAAGTAATAATTCATAACGAGGGAAGTTCCGGGTCAAGGAGTTGATCGTTTTTTTCACATACTACAACTTGAAAGTTATATTTATTACTCGCAACTGGTGTTTTTTTACATACTACAATATGAAAATTATATTTAGTTATTTAATTATAAATTTTAGCGCGCGCTATACCTGTAGATTAGATTTTTAAATATTAAATTTAAAAATTAAATATTAGCATAGTATATTTTTGTTAATGCATTTTACTGCTATTACTTAAATAATGATGCGAAATGTCCAAATTTCCGCTTGAGACATTTTTTCCTTAAATATAAGTCTTGACAATAGGACTGAATAGGAAAAAACCTTGTGCTATTTTATGATTATAAAATAAAGCAGATTGTTTTAGGTCTACGTTTAAATCTAAATTTTAATTTACAAATTATTGTTACTTACCTTTTTTTAAGACAAAATTTATTTTTTACATTGTTCTGAACTAACAAAGATACAAGGTGTCCCAAATTTGAGCGTTTTTCCAATGTTTCTGACAAATAAAACCCTTCAACAGTGCTATTTTATAACGAAAAAAAATGACAATGAGCATGGATTTTTAAATAATTTTTTTTTTTAATTTTTTGAACTAGGTACTTCTTTTCTAATTCTAATAAGAGAGGTAGAGACAAATAAATTTTAAATTTCCATTATTTTTGCCCACTTCAAGATGACGTAGGTAATTGAATTTTTAATGTATTATTTGTATTGATGATGGGTTTTTTAGAAAAAAAGTGTGATATGCGGTGGAATTTGAATTAAAATGTTTATGATGAACACAACATTTTTTATTTAAAAAAAATATATTTTTAAGAAAAAACTCGGTATAAAATTAGAAGAAAAAAGGTGGCTGTGATGATGTGACATTTATTTGAAAAATATATTTTTAAAAAAACTCGGTATAAAATTAAAACGATTTTTTTTCCCGGATATCTTCAGAAGTACTATAAATATCCTTCATTTCAAAACGGCATTTGATTGAGCATAAAATTGCGCAACTTTGCCACAACTTAAACTCTTCCATATATTGTATAGCTTCTCCCAATTGTCACCCTAGATATTGGGATACCCTGTACATCAGGTGCGGGATTTTCCCTGTAAAGTAGCTTTTTTAAAATTAAAAATTAAAGAAAAATGTTGTTCATACTTTTTTGCAATGACTAGTATAGATAATTAAAGCAAAGTTGAAATATAATGACTTTATTTCAAAATTTTCAAACAAAACATGTAATTTACAAGTAATACATAATCAAAACAAAAGGTAAACACATATGCAATGTTTGCATTAAAAAGATTATGAACATTTAGAAAAAACGTGAAAATAAACTTACATTTAACTACTAAATAGGTACTATCCCTAAATATTGAATACATTCAATTTACACAACTGTTATTTTTTTACATACTACAACATGAAAGCTATATTTAGTTATTTAATTATAAATTTTAGCGCGCGTACCTGTAAATTTTTAAATTTTAGCATAGTATATTTTGGTTAATGCCATTTTGCTGCTATTACTTATATAATTATGTGAAACGTCCAAATTTCTGCTTGAGACATTTTTTGTTTAAATTATTTTCGTGAGTTCCGCGATTTCGTTCGCGTATGACGATAACGAAAGGGATATAAATTGGTACTTAGATCACGTTATTTTTTTATAAATTTTAGAAACCACGTTGTTGCTTTTTCGTTAAATTTTTGTCAACAGGGGCTTGAGAGATTTTTGTTTATAAATTATTTCCGATTTTTTGGAACACCCTGTATAAATTTTAAAAAAATTAAAATAACATATACCTGATCAAACGCTGTTTTGAAAAATTAACCGTTTTTTAAATAAAAAATATTATATTATTTAAGGGGCGGGTTTCATCCCCTTGAAATTTGAAAAAAACTCTTCCTATCGGACCTCCGCACCCTAGAATGAACCTGTATGCTAAAATTCAGCTTTTTACGTCAAGCGGTTTGATCAGAATCGTGATTAATCAGTGGCCCGATTTTTTGAAACACCCTGTATAAATGTTTAAGAAAACTTAAAATATGTTAAATAACCAAATAAAATACACGAGCTTAAGCGTTTTTTAAAAAATTCCTTCTTATCCAAGCTCTACATTCTACTACCAACCTGTGTGCCAAAATGCATTTTTTTACGTCAAGCAGTTTGAGAAGAGTCGTGATCAATCAATGACCCGATTTTTTGAAACACCCTGTATACAATATAAAAAATAGTGTTGAAAGCTTTCGGTTACCAGACGATCATTTAAAAAAAAATCATATATATCGGTGCAGTAACTCTCTCAGGAACTTGCTGAAAACTTAAGCTGTGTTTTAAATATTTTTAATTAATATTAAAAAGCACTAACACGTTTTTTTAAATAACAAACCAAACATAAATTGATTCACTGAATTGAAATAGTAAGTATTAAATTTACCATCACGGTCAGGAAAGGAAACTGAAAAAATTATGTATTCGACAAAATTCTTATTTTTGTATGTGGTTTATTTTCCAAATCTTTATTTTTGTGACTATGCATTCATTGTCAGAAAATTTAGGACTTTTTACAGTTAAACAGTACTTACACTTATTAAAATGCAAAGACAATTTTGAGGGAATTTTCTGAAAATATGAAATATAAAATTATACATTTGACATATTTAACTTATTACTATCATTAATATTTGATAGAAAAACAATTGGTTTTAAATTGTTTATTTCTTGTCAAATGATGACAAAATTTTAGTAGTTAAAATCTATACAATTTTATATTTTCTGAAAATTCCCTGAAAATTGTCTTTGCATTTTAATTAGTGTAAGTACTTTTTAATTGTAAAAAAAGTCTTAAACTTTCTGATAATTTTTATCTGGCGCCATAAGGTCATGACCCATTTATTTTATTTTAAAAAGAGTACTAATCAAGACAAGAAAGTTCCAATACTCAGAGATTCAAAAAACATCAAATTCCTGCGATGTAAAATTTGTAAGATTATTAGGACCCTGCATAGTTTATTCTTTATTTGAATTTAATTTTAGCAAGGACATTCGAAAAATAAGATACAAAATAAAAAACACTTACCTGTCCAAAATATAGGAACTGAATTTTTCTTCAGTGTCTTTCGCCACTTGAATACATATCGTCTTTAGAAAAATGATTTTCACATAAATGTCTATTTATCAAAGAATTTTCGTCCATTGAAAATATTTCAACATTGCCACAGTTTTTTATCCATTGATAAAGAATGTCGGGCCTCGTCACGGGGAATTTAAAAAAACTCACCAAATTATTTTTCTTTTTTCTTTTATTGTTGCATCCAACATACGCACATTCTATTTTTCTGGCAGACATAATTGATTTAATTAACAGTTTCGTAGAGTTAAAATCTCACTATACTATAAAACGAGCAAAAAACAATAACCACTATGATGTAAACAATACAGGTAAGCGATTCGGATATCTCCGCGGACTATCCGATCTATCCGCTGTTTCGCTGTAAACGACTGGCAGCGCGCGGCGCCAAGGAAATCTCGAACACCTTTCCTGGCGGCGACGATGTCGCCAGCTACATCTCGGACACCTTTTGTGCCACGAATTCGCCCATAAGGTTCTCCTTCAATCAACGCTTATACTTACCTCTTACGATTATTTCATTTTAAATGCTGCTATGCCAAATATCACAAGACACAGGCGCAGCGTCTCGCGTAGGCTCTTCAACTAAGTTTAACCATAGAAAAATATTATATAAGGAGTACTACGTAAAGACAATTCGCATTTTTAGCCGCAATTGGAGATTATTCAGTATTTTCTCTCAAAGTTAGAATATCGTTTGCGCTAAATCGACGCGCCAACCTCAAAGGCGATATTTTCGTGTTCTCGCAGTTATCAATATTTCTGTAACTTTTCTATTCAAACGAATTTAGGTATTCTTAAGAAATCTAATAAAACCAATGTTACAATCCAGGACGGTTGGCAACCCTATTTGTACCTGTTGTTACTAATTCAGGAAGTTGAGATTTAACTTTTATATTAAATGTCATAGTACTTATACGATGAATCTTTATACAATACATATATTACTATCAACATACTTGTCAATGCTTTTATTTGCAGTATTTATTAATAAGCCATAGATAATGAAGCAATGCGTAACATGACAGGTTTCTCTAGATGGCGATGCGATATATTTATAGCACCTGTTCTAAATAGTACTTAATCAGTATAATGGCGATTCTATAAAAATAGTGGTACATTAAGAAATACCGATGGATATTTAAGAAAATAAAGATAGCTTTATATAAGATATTTTTCACTTAAGTAGTAGTTCACTAGACAGAAGTTTTGTTTGTATAGGTAAAATAAATACTAATAAAATGTGTTTCAAAATGACAGACAAACAGATAAGGGAGAGTTATAATTTTGGTCTTAAAATGTACAAAAATATATTATGAATTGTATTATCTACATCACAGTCACTCAATAAGACAAAGCTTTTTAAAAATAAGTTATTTAATATTGTAGAATATTATAATATAGGCAAATGTGGCTAATAGAGCACTGTTACAGGCATATCGAAAATATGGGCCATTTAAGTAAGGGGCCGACCCTCTTTTAAATACGTACTAAAACAATAGGAAAATATTCGTATATCGTCATTTGTATCCATACCAAACTTTTGTATATCTCTATATAATCATCGCATCTAATTTTTCTGAAAAATTAAAAGTCAGTTGTATAACAAGGTTTTTCACGTTAATTTTTTAAACGTTATATTTAATTGCCACTTTGTTCCGCCATCTTGAATTCGTACCACAATTTTATCAGTTTATCTCTATATCACACTCAATTCTTGCATACACATTTGGAATTAGCCTAATAAGTAGTTTTCCAGGCTGCTTTTTAAATATTTTATTGCACTGCCATTTTGTTTTGCCACCTTCGATCCCCACATGACCCCTAATTTTCGACTAAAATTTAAAGTCAATTTAAGCAGAAATACAGATATACCCGCGGAATTAAGAAAACATGTGTTTTGGTAAAAAAGTGAAAATCTGTAAAATCCATGAAGGGTGATTTTTCACGATCACAAACATTATATGTGGCCGCCATTTATACCACAACTTTGCCAGTTCATCTCTATATCACCCTTAATTCTTGTACGAAATTTGAAATTAAAGGAATAAGTAGTTTTTCGGCTGATTTTATAAATATTTTATAAATTTTGTTTCCCCATCATGAATTTGTATTAAAATTTTACCAGTTCATTTCTATTTAGTACTTGATTTTGGTACAAAATTTAAGGTAAATTGGATATTCGGCATCTATATGATCAATCTTGTATTCAATGAATTCAATTCATTTGATAAAAACCTACGGAAAAATACTTTTTGTGATCAATAATAAGCTTGCCAAATGTAAATTTTGTATATATTTATTAATCTGTAGTTGTTGTACTACCAAGGTGTTTTTTTTAAATATAGGCTTTTTTATCTTTAGAAAATGGCACTAAAAATTCTATATTAAAGATTTTTAATTTCATAATTTAGAAAAATTTAAATTTTGCCAAAATTTGGTCGTATTTAAATATTTATTTTTGTAATTAAATGTAGATAAAAAGCGATTATACTAGAAAGGGAAACACAATAATTAAAGTACAAAGGTTTATTTTTAAATAAAATATATACTTTTTTTAACTATATTTCTTTTCATAAAATTACCAGTACAAAATCTTAATTAATAATTAAAGTTTTGCCAAAATTTGGTCGTTTTTTCTTTTAAATATTCGTTTTTGTAATTAGATGTAGATAAAAAGCGATTATACTAGAAAGGAAAACAAAGTACAAAGGTTTATTTTTAAATAAACTACGATCTATTTTTTTATGATATGCGGTTTTTAGTGTTTTGAAGGTTATGCACTGAACCTAGACACCTGAAACCGCAGTTTTATAGGGAATTTTAAAACTAAGAAATTGCTTTTTTTGCTCCAATCGGACCAAGGAAAGCCGCTATACTTATTCTTTTGTTGAAAAAAATGTCAAAAAAGCCTGCCTTCCGTTCGTCAAAAAAAGGATTCCCTGACTTTGTGATGCCCTCTTTATATAACAAAATTCGACGGGAAGAGCAATTCCTTTTCCACGAATATTTCCGGTAGATTATCTCAACTATTTCAAGAGTATTATGAATAACACTGACTGAAATTTTATACCATATTTTAAGCAACATCAATGAATTTGAATGTTCACCTCCCATTTGAAATCGAAAAACTTTTTAACAGATTTTGTACTCCAATTAGATTTTAGTTCATATAGACACATAAAAATATCACAATAAAGGAAAATAAATATGTTGAAAACCAAATTTTGTCACTTCAGCTGACCTGTATAAATATTAATGGAATGGAAACAAGATTGCCTGGCAAAGTTCACTATGCGTTAGCTGGAAATCCTCAATTCAAAGTTGTTCCATTTGTTATGTGTAACTTAAAGATATTATAAAAATTCTGTTATACAGAAAAAGCCTCGGAAGTTACCGGAGTTGCAGTCTCTCGTATTACGATTCTCGGTCATTTTTCAAGCGATATTTTGTGGGTACAAGCCGCAAAGGGAGACATTTCGTAGATATATAGAACAGTACAATTGTTTATTACACTATACAAATAGTAGAAAAGGGCGACTAATGTTCCCAAAATATTAATCCATATAACTTCTTCTTCCAACAGGCACTAAATGAGGCTTTAGAAGCCTAATATAAACACAATACTCAGAATACCCACAAAGTTTCTAGGAAACAGACTATAGAAGACTATCTCCATATATGTATCGATGTCAAGTATGCGACAATTACCAGAATAGTTATTTATAAGGATATATAAGGATCGAAATAACCATCTTTATGACACTAGCTCTTAGTATTATCAAATCATCGAGGCTGTTACCACGGCGTGTCTTATAATGATTGTTTTCGACTCGAATAACATACCTATATCTTCTGGCCTCAATTGAGTCAAGCATTGTGCAAATTTTGTCAAAAAATATCCCCGAAGGGCAGGCGTTTTCTTGTTGCTAAGTTCGTTGTTTCAGGACTGTAACGAATCTATTATAGTCCTATGAACATAACGAATCAATTAGAGTATTCAGTCCGAAAAAGTGGGTTATTTTGACATTAAAAATGACGATCAAAATGATGACATTATATCACTCCATAAGATAAAGAGTTAAGCCACCTACCAAAACAGGTTACCTAACTTGATGATCTTGTACATTCCCCAAAATAAACATGAATCATCGAGAGACAATATGGATTTGGAAAATTATATATATGGTATTGTAAAAAGTAACATGGTGCTTAACTTGTTATTACTAAGGCATTTATTTACATACCAAGGGACCATTATTCGCGATATATATGTCCACGAATTGAATCCAGAAGAGAAAAAACTTGTTTCTATTTTGTGCATTTAGGATAAAAAGTCATTGTATGTAAAAACACCTGCTAGGCTAAAACATTGAAAAACCGTTTTCTAATTGTGTTGAAGAGCCTCCATAATTTAAAAAATCTCACTGGGAAATTTTTTGAAATTATATGACAAACACATTTAAAATGTTTCAAAAACAGTATTATTTGTTAGTATAGTATACAGGGTACAAAAAATAATTTAAGAAATAAAAATAGGAAACTGTCTGATTTTTTGAAATATTAAATTAATTAATTATTGAATTATAAAAAGAATCACAAAAATCGGTAAGGACATTATTCAACTTTTGCACGCTTTTCCACTTTTCTACGCCTTCAAATTTTCTGAATTTGAATATTTTCAATAGTCTCCCAAAAATTAAAATCTATTGTAATATCAAGACTCTGTAGTGGCTAAGTGATTGGATCGTATCGACCAACGCAACCAAAGCAACGCCCAGGAAAATATCTATTTAACTATTTCCGAACAATTGTTGTAGCGTGTGCTGCATAGCTAAATTCTTGAAAATTTTTCGGGATGATGCGTTGAATCCATGCCATGGCTGCAATAGCATTTTAATCTCCGCCTAAACAGATTTTTTTTGCTTAATGTTAAGTACGTCCCCGGTCGGCATACATTTTAAAGTAATGGATCCTACTCTTTTGTATGTCAAGGATATATTAAGCCACTCTTCGTGAAATCAATACTCTTAAATATAAAATACCTTCTATGAAACTATATTATTGTATCATAAAACCTTTTTGTTATACTGTTAGCATTTCAAGAGAGGTATTTGACTGAAACTGATTGAAATATAATATCATTCAAACAACCCCCGGCAGAGGAGAAACTTTTTTATTTATGGAGTTAGGACAAAAAGTCATTGTTTATATAAAAAAAACCTCGGCTTAGCCTAAAACGTTGAAATCACTGTAAATCACTTTTACAGTTTATCATAAAGCTTCGTGAAAAACGTGCATGATTTGAAAAATCGCTCATGGATACCGACTTTTTTTAATCAAGTAATGAACGCGTCAACAACGTCTAAAAACAGTATTATTTTTATTATTATAATAATTGTTTTTAATATTAGTGAATTAAATACGCCTCTTATAGATTCAGCATTTAAACTTTCTAGTTTGCATTTAACATCTTTATAATTAAATTTAACTATTGACATTGACGACCATATATTTTATCGTACTGTTAACGTTTCAAAACAATTTGGACGAAACTTTTATTATTCTAAAAATGACAGAAGATATTTTGTTACGAAGAAGGTGATAAAGGTATATAAACGGTTATATATCTAACAAGGTATCAAGTGTAAATAAAAAGGTTTATATTCTAAATCAAAGCTTATTTTATTGGTTAATATTAAAAGTAATATTAACGATAATAATAATAATATAATTAATATACTGAGTAAATAATACTGTTTTTAGAAGTTGTTAAAGGTCGGCACTTTTCTATTGCTAGTAAGTATCATTAACAACCAAAAAAAAGTGATTTGCCAACTCAACCACAACGTATTCATATTTTGTTTTTCCCAATTTACTAATTTCCCAACCCGAAAAACTTTGGGGGGTGATTCCCCCCAACCCTCAATACTTATGTCCCTGCCGCCATCCTGAATTCTTTCCACAATTTTACCAGTTCTTCTCTATAACACCTTTAATTCTTGCAAAAAATATTTGATTTTTAAGTAATATTTTTTTTAACAATTCACTAAGCTGCCATTTTGTTTCGCCATATTTGATTTTTACCAAAATATTACCAGGTCTTTCTCAAGTAACCCTCAATTTTTGAGCAACATTTGAAGATAATCGGGTAAGTAGTTTCTTAGCTATGCCACGAACAGGCAAACAGACAGACCGCCAGACTGACGGAATCGAGAAGACATGTTTTTCAGCATCTAGGGACCTTGAAACGTAAAGATCTGAAAAAATCTCGGAGGGCGATCTTTTTACGATTACAATACTTTCCGTTTATGAGGGAAGTAAAAACACAGGTAAAATAAAATATGTTGCATATGTTTACTTCTTCGTAAAAAGGAAGTATCGTAATCGTGTAAAAATCACGCAGTTTTAAGGTCCCTAAATGCCGAAAAACATATTTTCTCGATTTCAACGGTCTGTCTGTTCGCAGCATATTTAAAAAACTACTTTTACTAACCTACTACTTACTTTACCCCAAAATCAAATACTGCATAGAAATCAACTGGTAAGATTTTGGTACGAATTCAAGATGGAGGAACAAAATAGCGGCCAAATATTGTATTGTGAAAATATCACCCTCCCAGGTTTTATATTTCGTTTTAGGGTCCCTAGATACTAAAAATTTGTTTTCTCAGAGAGAGTTTTATTGTTACCATGTTATACATGATGTGTTTTTTCTTTTTCAGATTTTTCACATGGTCTTGCGCTCCTGTTAAGAGTTATAACAATCCTGTCAGCTAGGGCAGATGATATTTTTGGGAAACTCAACAGTCGATAAAGATACTAGTGGAAATAAATGACTCCATTGCCTCCACAAAAACAAATCCATCGAAGTAAACAAAGGGGTATTATCGGCACCGATTCGATGTCTCATAGAAATATTGCCATGGGCCCAACAAAGGTTGCATTGTTTCTGTCGCTACCAAACATTAAATCAACGAACCAAGCATTAGATCAACCAAAAACAGATTTAATTTATTCTGAATACTTAAAAAATAATAAAATTAAAATTGTTTCCATTTTTGAAACATGGTGTATGCTCGACAATGTTCAGTTAATGTACTTCTAAAACTTTGGTAATGTCGCAAGCTATTCTAGATCGTTACAAAAAGGTGGATAATATGTTGGTATATGGTGTACTGAATGCTATACATCTAAGTATACACCAAACTCTGTAGAAAAAGATTGTGAATTTTGCGGTGTTTTATTGAGATCTCGGCCTGCTGTAAAGATACAGTAATTTTGGCATGCTACCGATCTCCGGTTGCAATTGTTTTATATTTTGCAACAAAACTTACTGAAAATTTAGACTTTATATATAATTTTAATTGAGAAATTTAACATAGTTTAGGCAGACCCGAATCAAATATACGGGTTACATCCGCTTCGTCTGAAATAGGTCTAACACCTATTTCAAGTGCTCAGCTTGTTTTGATAAGGTCTCAGGGTCGCTGCTGACTTGTCTGGAAAACTTGCCCTTTGAAACCCACTGATACCCGTATCTTTTAAAATATTTTATTACTAATTGGAATCCCATTCCGCTGGCTAATACCACTACCGGCATTGTATTACACTGATTTTTTATTTTCTTTGGCAGAAATAATGTTAATATATATTTTTTTACTTTAAACTAATTTCGGAACAAAGACACTATGATCAACCATGCCCCACATAGGGCTCTCTAATTTATAGCGGTCTGATGAGCCTTAAAAAGAGCGAAATCGGAATCATCGGTTAACTGAAATAAATCGTTTCGCCTGCGGCATTGCAGGACCTGTTGCAGTCAGGGATCATGGTTATTGTTTTGACGTTGATGTAACGTGAATCAAAATGTATTAACATATTCGAGTACTGTTTTTTGGTACGAGTCTTATCTGCAGAGAAATAACCTACTACCCTTATAAATTTGGATTTAAGAAAAATCAATCGCCAATATTTGCGATGCAGTATTTCTATGAAAAAATTTGATATATCACAAATTTTGTACCTTGGAAGAATTATACTTGTTATCTCTGTACACATCCAGAGTGGTCTTTTTAGTGTTAGGTGATGTGAGGGGAGCTTTTTGAAATACGTATATGCCTGATTTCTGATACGTAGCGAGTCTTAGTTACTATCGCTCACATAGTTTCTTTAACAATTTAAATAAGGAGAATATTAAGTTACGGCATGGGTAGGTTTTACGAATGATATGATAAGCAATACTTTCACCTCTCTCCAAGTTGCAAGAACATAGTAGTTTGCTAAACACACATGATATGAATAACTAGGAGTTTAGAGTGTGAAAAATTTTACATCGCCCATCTTACTGTATATTTTCACACTTTCTGGTTGGCCACTTGTCCGTTCAGGTCTAAAGATGTACGTTCTGCTTGCTCTGGATATTTTTCCGTTTTGTTCTAACAGATCTGGAAAAATGGTCTGCATAAGGCCTACATATAGGTTGGTAGTACTAGTATCATCCTTCTTTTTTAACCAAACCATCTTTTGTTATATTGACAAGGGGGATTAACTCATAGCAGCCTGTAAAGAACCCTTCATTTTTCACAGTTGACTCTCGAAGTTTCTCGTAGTCTTTGTCATAGTACCGATCTGATTCTTATTTGCGATTGTTTGCTGTATTGAACAACTTCCTTGATCTCCCCATAAGATCAGTAAGTTCCTGGTTGGAACTGGATCCTTAGAAGAAGAATACATTGAACGCTCATTTATGGTAATTAAGCAGCATTAACGTGCTGCTCTATATCGCCATAGCTCTGGCATACTCTGGCTCTGCTATCAGGTTTCCGGAAGGTGATTTTTATATTTAGTTACATCAGTAGTGAATGGTCCCTAAACAGTCTCGTGGTCCCTGCTAAGTTTAATGATCGCGTCAGAAACATGCCAACTCAAGATTGAGTTAGATATGTGCTCAGGATTGAGCTAGTAGTCTGAGGTAGCAACTCAGAATGGAATGGGATGTGTGCTCAGGAGTTAGGTAGTAGACTGAGGTAAAGTTATGGTACGTATTGGTACTACGGGTCACGGTAAGTTCCTAGTCTTGAGTGCGGCAATGCGTCACCAGATCTTTCATTTCTCTTTCGGCTGGATCTTTCGTGTTGTAGTACTTTTTGATATCTTGTTTAGAACACGCCAATGTGTATCGTATCATTTAGATACACGGCAACACGGCGTTTCAAAGTAGGTATTAAAATACATTTTATAGGGCATGAAACAAGTGTCATAAATTTTAGTCATCCACTTTACTCATACAACAACTTAGCATAGTACATTAAGTAATTAAATATGTAAATGAGAAAATAGAAAGCTTATTCTAAATTCTGATTTATTGGTAACGTACAAATAAAAGTAAGTTTTGTAGACTCTAACTGAAGGTTAAAACTGTATCCTCAAATCCGCTAAAAAGTTTAATAGTTGCATAATTCTCATGACAATTAAAACTATTTGTTCACTAGTTACGTTTCGTTAAACGTTATATTTTTTAATTGCTAAAAAGTTTAATAGCTGCATACTTCTCATGACAATTAAAGTTATTTGTTCACTAGTTACTTTTTGTTAACCGTTATATTTTTTAATTGTTATATTCGTAAAATTATGTGTGTAACATAGAACAGATGCTTTCACGACTTTGCTCAATTAAGAAATCATGGATTGGAATTACTAGCCAACGTTTCGCCTTCGATGCAGTGTTCAGATTTCGTGGAGTGAGGATATCTGAAGATGTCTCGTGCAATCAAAGGTAAAATGTCGGGTAGTAATTACCAGCTGAAATGGTCTAATCCCAAGAACCATGATTTCTTAACTTATTTGTCTTATGTTGCATATATCTCCTTAAACCAATAACTGTCAAGTATTGGACTTTCTCTAAATCTAAACTTTTTTAGAGAATATGGCTGTACCTTAAAAAAAAACATTCTTTCATGATGTCTTGTAACAAAAAAAGAACATGGAACATTTTTCATATAAATCTGAGCTAGGCTGTCAAACCAAGGAAATAATAATATATATAATATAATAATAATCATTTTCTTTTAATTTTTTACTTTAGACAGCTTAAATCAATTTCTAGTTTTATCTGATTAGGAATACATACTTCATGTTTGGAAACACCTGCTAAATAAATCTGAAACAGGCCTCTAAGTTAAATGGTAAACAGAATTTGTAGAATCTAATTTAAATGTCTGCTTTGCTCGTAAATATAAAATTTTATTAGTTTGTAATTTATTGGGTTAATATATATATATATATATATATATATATATATATATATATATATATATATTAAATTACAATCTGGCATGAGTCGGCGACGTATGAAATTTTTAAAACAATGATAAATTTCACATAAATTAAATAATGTAGTGCAAATCAAAATATTACTGTATAGTCATTTTTATAGGAAAAGGAGAGATTTAGGGAAGAGATCACGCTTCAAAAGTGTTTGTAGGCCGCGGATTCATTGCTTGGACAGGGTTAGTTTCAACACCAAAACCGAAAGGTTTTTTTACTCGTCAAACAGTTTTACGCAGTGAAATTGTTCTTATTACTTCTTTGCCTGGATATTCAGTCGACTTTCCCTTAATCAATGTCAATGCGCGGATGTTTTTGATAGATGGATTTATCTAATGGATGGCCGGCCAAATCTTCACATCTCATTGTAATTAAGCACGAGTAATTACGACTGAAAGGGCTAGTTCGAACTAGAGAAAGTCGTTTTATTATTTTAAGAGAGCTCGTATCACCATCAGTAAGAAGACGCTGTTTCCCAAATATTTCGAAATTCACATGTTTTAATTTCACATGATATATCCATACAGAAAATGAACTGGTATTTTCGACTACTTTGCTATACTCAAGAATAGACAAAAATTACCAAGTTTATTCAAATTGAGCATGATATTATGGGCTACTTGTCAGTGGAATCAGTGGTTAGGAGCAATGGAGTGGGAACAAGTGTGTTGATTAAGACTGGTCGTTCATATAAAAAAACATATATCGACGCCACGTAGAGATGTCTGTTCAGAGAAACCCGTAAATCAAACGTACGAATCGCAGACGAACCAAGACTTATCTTCGATAGTTTCGTACAATACACAACACATAAAAAGATCAAAAGAAAATGTATCATGTTTTTTACGTATGTTACTGTTGGCTACATTAAAAAAACAGTACTATATGACTACAGTTATAAGAATACTTAGGGCTGTATTCTGTTTCTGTCAATATGAAAGTCAGTAATATAGGGGTTACTAAATTATAATTTTTGTAATCGCTAACTTGACATATGTTAAAAATGTTCTCTTAAAATGTTAGTTTTAAGGGAATTTGAGAATTATCAATCATTGTAAGGGCCTCTGAAGTTCAACTGCTTCTGTCCCCCGGATTCACAAAAAGGGTTTAAAAGTTAGACCAGATCTAGTTGCAATGCCAATTAAAACTTTCAGTTCGCCAGTCATGTCTTTGTTGTAGTTTTTGAAATTGTGATATTTAGAAACATTATTTGTTCTATTGGTGCGTATGCCATTTTAAGTATTTAACCACATATTAATATACATAATAGGTTCCCTATGTTTGAAATATTAAATGTGTAATGTAACACTCTATCTATATAATCAAAGGTGACTGTAGCACGGTTAGCAACCTGTCCACTTACCATACATAATGGGAGTGGGTTTGCTTAAATGAAATAATGATTTAATTTAAGCAACGCCATCCTATGGAAGGCAATGGCAAGCCCCTCTGAGTGTTATAATTAAAAAAGCTGTTTAAATAGCATTGTTTGAATCCGGCTATAAACTGTAGGTCTATATACCTGTGAAATATTTCTAAGCACACACATATTTATATGAGAGAAATTGCCAACGCGCGTATGAAGAAGATATACAGTGTGTAACAAAAGTAAGGAGACGCCGAAATATCTCAGGTACCGCATACCTTAATTTAATGAAAATATGTACACTTAGGTATGAAATTATGCCGGATCCAATGGCCAGTTCCGCATTGCTATCAAGTTTACCGTCATGCTGCCAAATTTACGGTTATAAGAGGATTTTTTTTTAATGGAACACCCTATATTACTTTTTTTAAATGTGCCTAAAATTCTCAATAATTTTTTTTAAGAACATTTTTTATGAAAGCCAACAGTTTTTGCGAAAATAAGGGTCTAATATCTATAGTTTAATGTTTTACCTTTTATTTAAATACCTACACAAAAAAGGTTATCTGATATGTTTGACAATGTCAGTTTTGTTGATTTACAAAAATTGATCGTTTAACTGATACCCAAAGAATTGAAATTTTAACTATACTGGGGTATGAGGATAGAATGCGAAACTTGTAAGATATTTGTAACATTTTTAATGACAAAAAAATCCTAATGGAAATCCAATGGCTAAATCTACCGTAAGCTAAATTAACAACAAATGTTGTGAAACTGAAAAGGTAAAAGATGCTGTACCTTTTGGCAGACCTAAAAGCGTAATAAATGGTGATAAGGCTCTGAATATTTTAATCAGTTCTCAAGAAAATTCGCACCTTTCTACCAGAACATTAGGAAGAGAAAATGACGTCTCACACATGTCCGTAGACCGACTTCTAAAAATCGAAAAGTTTCATCCTCACAAAAGAACTTTAGTGCAAGAACTTTTTCAGGTTGATCACGTTAGGCGCTTGGAATTTTGTGAAATCCTGATGGGACGTTGCAATACCAATCTAGATTTTGTCAATCAAATTATTTTTACGAAGCACCTTTATTTTTAATGGAAAAGTTAACGGGCCTAATTGTCGATATTGGGACAGGGAAAAAAATGTTTGGTGTGGTATAAAGGTTACAAAAATAATCGGCTTCTTTTTCATGGAAGACACATTAACCGGAGAAAGATATTTGAATCTTTTAAAAACGGAAATTGTCCCAGCTGCAATAGTTATTTTCAAATATCTGTAAGTTCCTTACTTTACTTGCTGTATTAAGTATTTAAACTTGATTTTTTTAGGTAATGGTACACCAAATAATGAAATATGGTTTCAGCACGATAGTTCTCCACCGCATTTTGCTCGGAATATTTAGACAATGTTTTTTTTTTTGGAAGATGGGTTGGACATAGGGGTATAATAGAGTGGCCACCGCGGTCTCCAGACCTAACGCCCCCTCGACTACTTTTTGTGGTGACAACTTAAAAATCTGGTGTATAAAACCAAGCCTAATGACCTCGAGGATTTAAAGGAGGAACGAATTGAAATCGAATGTAGGCGAATCGAGGAGGCTGGCATTCTTGTTTTGACACTGTTTTCTCTTGCTAGTGTTTTGGTAGCAAGATGAGGAATTCTTTTGCTTTCCAGACTGCCGGAACGTACAGCATCTTTTGCCTTTCCAGTTTTACGAAATGTTTTGTTAATTTTGCTTACGGAAGATTTAGTTATTGGATTACTGTTAGAATATTTGTCATTAAAAATGTTAAAAACATCTTACAGGTTGCGCATTCTATTCCTATAACCCAATATAATTAAAATTTCAAATCTTTAGGTTTTACTTAAACGATCCATTTTTGTAAATTAACAAAACTGACATTGTCAAACATATCAGGTAACTTTTATGTGCAGGTATTTTAATAAAAGACAACACATTAAATTATGGATATTAGACCCATATTTTCATAAAAATTGTTGAATTTCATAAAGAGTGCTCTTAATAAAAGGTATTCAGGTATTTAAGCAGATTTTAAAAAGTAGTATAATATAGGGTTTCCATATATTTCCATTCCAAAAACGGTAAATTTGGCAGCAATGCGAAACTCGTCATTGAATCCGGCATAATTTCATACGTAAGTGTACAATTTTCATTAAACTCAGGTAAGCGGTACCTGAGATATTTCGCCGTTTCCTTACTTTTGTTACACACCGTATAATCGAATAAAAGTTCTAAATGTTTTTTTTTTCATTTTATAATAATAATTAAAATAAATTTGAACAACCGTATATAAGTATTCCATAGATAATTAAAGCCGCTCATCAGAATTCGGACAAATAAGTTCGTCAGATTTCACATAGAAAGTACCGTCCACTGAATATGTTTATTGTGGTTTATCAAACCAGCATATAAGTGTTAAATAATGTATGAAAAACGTTTATTCTTAGAATGCCATTAAAACTTAAATAAAAATTCTTGCGTTAATGATATGTCAGCAAAGCGAAAAAAAATCGACTGAATAGATTCCCGTTAAGTTGTAGGATGCACCTGTATGTATTAATTATTATTTGGTTAATTACTATGCATATACGAAATTTCAAGGCAAATGTTTTAAAATTATCAAGAAAACTCTAATCGGTGCACATACATTAAAGAAAACATGGGGTCGAATTGAGAACTCCTTTTTCGGTCGGTTAAAAAAAAAACCTTAAAAAGCATGCACATCTGTTTTAGCAATGGGCTCCTTTTTTAAGACAACGAACGTTACGGTTTGAAGAAATATCTATGAAAGGTGTAGTACTATTTCAAACAAGCTGCATATTAAGTTTAAACAATTTCATAGCAATACGTTCTTTCTGGAGATGCATTTTATACACACAAACTTATTTAAGACGACCTTTCCCTGTATAAAAAACGATACTTTCTAATGGCGATTTGTTTCGAGCAGGACAAGTTTTGTGTGGACAATGTGCTTTCGTAATTATGAGTAGCAAATGGAGATTGTTATAACAATTAATTGACTAGATTCTGCCGACAAACTTATTAAATACATATCCATGTTGCAAAATATTTTAATTGATCTAGAAGGCAATACAAAATGGGGCAGAAATTCTCTTTGTCACAAAAATCCTAGACTATAGCTGTCTACGATAGATCTTAGCGATTTATCGTGACTTCCGCTTGTAGTGAATACACAAAATGTGTAATAGAACTCGTTTTAGGACAATTCAAACCAAAAAGGTCTAACCTGGGCTAACCAAAAAGGCAGTCTCATATTTATAGGACATGATTATATACAAAATTGTCTGTGGGGAAATTCAAAAGGGCATACTTTTCATTGAGATCCAGTCAACTTAAAGAATGAATGCCTGGGCGCGCAATTTCGTATATCGATATTTAGTTTCAAATATATCTAACAATTCCACCCGTGTTGGCGGCCATTTCACCCTGCAGAGAACAGGAGCAACTATTCTCCGCACGAACCTATTTGCTTGACAGAATTTACCCTTATTGTGTTTGTTGGGAAATATCTCTTGAGATTTAAAATTAGTTTGTATACCAGATGTGCCTATTTTAACTTACTATTAGCACTTATTTCAAACTGCCACTTGTCACACTTTCTCTGCACGTCTCTCATTTTATATGACTTATGGGTCCTATCTCACAAAGACTTTCTTTTTTTTACCAGGATGATTAATTTTTCAAAATCTATGATGTAGGTTACACAAATCGTAGAATAATTGCGAACAATTCCCATTTAAATCGGACAGATCGAACATCGCATGAAAGATTTCGGACATAGTGCCACGTTTACTGAAATGGAATCATTCGCACTTTTCATTCGAATTCTGACGAAAATAATCTGGAAGAAACGCATCTAAAGGACACTCGGCCTAAGTGATAAGAAATTGATAATTAAGGAGCTAGAGGTCCACTGATTTTACAATATATTCCTGCCAGCATTTAAGAATCTTTCATTCCATGTCCATGTACTTTTTCATAAAAATCACCCAATAATTAACAACGGCAATGATTTAAACTGGGGCTATTGGAATCAGCAGTTCAATTCCTTAAAAGCCTATTCGCATAATTGCGGATGGATGTGGCATCTGTCGCCATTATGGAAGATCTTTTGATACCTATGATAAGCTTCTTGAAAGAAAGCAAAAGTTACATTTTTTCGTAGTGAATATATATTTTTATTGTAATGAAAAAAGAAAGGATTTGCCTTCTTCCCTTATACTTCAGTTAATAATTTAATAAGTCCCCAAAAAAGTTTCAAAACATTTTGAACTTACTCTCTAAGTTTAAATGAGCCCGCCAACTTTTGACAGATGTTCAGAACTATTGAACGGACTCCAGAGCCCAAATCTTCTTCTCAAGACCATAAAAGAAAAGATCCGTCAATTACTATCATTTTTGGGTTTTTTTAATAAACCTACGTATTCCATTCGTTGTCCCAAAAAAGTTTTAGCGCATTTTGAACGTACTCTTCCTGTTTTTTTAATAACTCTATATATTCCTAAATGAACTGACAATTTATTAAACACCCAAATTGATTGAATACAATGTTACATTTCACAACTATATGCAGAATGGATAAAAAAATATTTTTATAATTAATTACCATTTGCAATTTTATGTGAAGACGGGAACGTATATTCATTGTGACGTACATAACCTTAATTTAGTGGTAAATGATGCAATGAGGGGGTATAAGAAATACCAAGTTTTTTTACTGTTTTACAAGAGCTTAATTCATGATTTGGATTAAGTATAAATAGGTGGGATATTCTGTGCAAAATTACTGGAGAGTTAGAAAGAACATTAAAAAAGTTAAATCCCACGCGTTGGTCAGGTCGTCTGTTATCTTGTACTGCTGTGAAGGTACGCTTCCCAGATATAATAAGAGCAATAACAAACATTAATTTAGTGATTTTAAAAAAAAGAAGAACGCGATTAAGTCTTATCTTTGAAGAAAGAAATGAAAAGGTTCAATTTCGTCTTCACGGAAAAAAATATTAGAGATTATAAATTTACCAACTAAAAGATTATAGACTGTTGATCAAGATTTATCTGAAGCATCTAATATCTTAAAAACTTGCCTAACTAGTTCTCAAGATCTTAAAGGAAAATATCTGGAAATCATATCGGAAGCAAAATTGATCTGCGAAAGGTGGGAGCTCAGGTTTTTGGGATTAGGAACGCTTTTGAATCTGAACTGTCAAATTTAAAAACAATAAGAGACATTGCCGTGCTAATAGTAGCGAAATACCCAGACCTAAGCTCCAGTTTTACAGAAGTAATATCTGCAGTCACGTTATTTATAACGTTACCTGTAACCAGTGCAAGTAGTGAACGGTTATTTTCTAGCTAGAGCTTATAAAAATTTCCAGGCTTACTATGATAACCAAACCCTCTGCAGGCATTAGGTTTATTGGCCATTGAAGCTAAGGAAGCTTAAACAATGAATGTTTAAGAGTTAATTAGGGCCTTTGCAAATCACAGGGCTAGAAGAAAATTTTTTTAATTATTTTTCATTTGTTGACTTGTTCGTTTATTATAATATTCTTTTACTTTCTTAATTCTTGTTTCCGTTGATGTCCCGTGTAAAATCTTGCAGGGGGATGCTTGAATAAATATCATTCTGATAAATACAAGAAGAGATGAAATTGGAAACAAATTAAAAGAAATCGTGAAGTATACATAGACAATAGATACTCAAAACTAGCATTTACTCTTTTCTTCCGTCTTTGGACCGACGCGAATAACAAGATCGTGTCCTCGTCATAATTGATGCAACTGAACCAGATATGCATTTTTTCTTCCACATCTGTCTTTCAAGTATATCGCAAACAAATATGTCGACGACATGTCGGGTACCTATATGAACCGCCGCACCGGACAATGGATCGAAGCATATAGGAAAATAAGGACATTGACTTATTTCAAAATGAATACATATTTGTATTTTGATGCTTTTTATGTACGATTTCAATATAATAAAAATCTAAGTTAGTATGGCCTTTAAGTGTACCAGGTAGTTTACAAAATACACAGGGTCACAAAAGTCTTTCGTCCTCAGTGCTATTTCCTAAGTCATACACCAATATGACAGCAGAAAAAAAACTAAAGGGCGAACATGCTGCGTTGGTTTTATGGGCGGTATAGGGCCGGTCAGTAAAAAAACTATAGGTATACATTTTTATCTAGCGGTGGTCAAGTATCAAATTATATGAGAGGTTGTAAAAAGCCTAACAGTTTGAGTAATAGAATTAAAGCAATAAAAAAATTAGAAAGTTTAGCCTCAAGTGTGACTTGAACCCACCACCGACCTTTGCATTTTTAGTGTGTGCTCTTACCAATAATTATAAATATTATATTATATTATCTTGCTTTTACCAATCTTGCAGAAATCGCAATGATATCTGAGTGACGCATGAGGAACTTATTAAGCTGAGCGCGCGCTGATCGGTTATTTTGAAATCTTAAATTACTTGTTAAAACCTTCAAAATAACGTATTGCAAGATCCCTCTTTCTATTAATTTTTTTTCAAGATGACGCCCGTTCGCCTCTTTGTAAGTCAAGGCTGTCATTTTTACGCCAAAAAGTAATTTACTTTCGCCATTTGATAAATAAAAAAAGCGGGTCAAAAATTAGTGCGGGGGGGGGGGGGCTTTAAATACGTGCACTGTGTCGTGTACATTTCATAAATTCCAGAATTTTCACATTAAAAACTTTTATTTTTTGCAGTGACACTTTGGGGTAGCCAATTTTTTTACGTTGCATGCTAGTAAAGTTGGCTCTTTATATTGCATATAATATCTCCACTTACATCCGCTTACGTTTTTTGTAAGTCAAACATACTTTATATTTGTAAGATTTATGACATAAGTAAGAACAAAGGAGTACTTCACTTCTAGCGTGACGTTTTTAATAAGCCCTTATATATAATAATTGAATATCTTTTACATCCATTCTAAAATTGCAATCGAATGTAACACGCTTTTTCTACTAATTTGAACGATTCTTCAGTTTGCTTCAAATGATGTTCTCGTGGTCAATAAGTAAATTACATATTGACATACTGTATATGTTTTACAAAACACCAATATGTCTTTAGCACAAATATGTAAAAAAAGTTTGAATTTGGCACTTTTCAAAATCAGCCAGTGTCGGAATTTTCTTATGCTTCGATCCATTGTGCGCCGCCCTATTAAAGTGAAGCGTTACAAGCCAAAGCAGGAGTCTTAAGTAATGCGAGAGAACTGTTACTCTGTTTTTCTTTTTGCCTGTATTTGTATGAACCTGTAAGTTTTTAACAAAATTCCATTTGAATTCTCCTACCCATCTACTAACTAAATATCATTAAAATTAGTCAAAATAAAACATAGTTATGAAAGGAGGCTAACGCTTAATTTGAACCACACCGTAGATATAGCCATACATTTTGTATTCTACCAAAAAATAATTTATGTGCATTACTTAATAACTGGCAAGTTTAGGGGGATGAGTCACGTAATAGTATACGTATATTTCGATATAAATAATAGTTTACCCAAAGTATCAGCCGGCTTAGAAGTTAATTTTAATATTAGAAATACATTTTTTTCAACTTTTTCCACGGCCTAAATAAAATCAAACACATTATAAAAAACTAATACCGAGGATGAAAATGTGAATCTATAGATAGATTAATTGAAGAAATTTTTTTTCTTAGGATATTCTTACCTTAAGAGCTAGTTTTTTATTCTTGGGAGCAGCGAAGCATTGTTGGACGTTACCCATCACACTTTAGTCCACCCACACATCACACAAAACAAATTTACCTTTTCGGCAAAATTATTCGTTACGAGATCTTCTTCGAATCAAAACGACCTACAATATGGGATTGTCTGAATAAATTAGCGACAGCATTCGTAACTTTCGAGTTGAATAATTTTCGGTAAACTTTGTCGAGCGCAATTTTAAATGTTGGTTTTGTATTTATCAAAAACGCGCGTTTATTTTTTGCGGTGACGGATATACGGCTCGTGGATCTCGCGCATGCATTTTTCTACGGGCACCGCGTTACTGGTAAATCGTCAGTCTGAAAACCAGTCGCTGATAGATGTAAGAAGCGGCAAAAAGCAGTCTTGTTTCTTCGTTTCTTCTTAACGGTGACCTATTGACCACGAAATCGATCTGTCTAGTTGTTTACTAATCCCCGAATTATTATGTCTGCAACAACTTACCCAACAAAATGTGTAATAAATCTTAAACACATTTTTGTAAAATTTAGGTTTCTCTAAATTAAGTCGGATATGTGTTTTATTTGGACCTAAAATTCGGACTCTACTTAGAACGTCTGTGTTACCCTTTATTTCATAAATGAAATTTATGAGATATAATACAAAAATGAACTGTTAATACAATTCAATTTAAAAATAAAACCAGGGAAATGAAAACATATTGTATTACAATACATTAACTTCAGTAGAATCCACACCTGGCAAATAGCCATCAGCTTTGTACAGGTACAAACATTTATTTTTTTAAGGGTAGGGTAAAATTAAAAAATATAACGCGACTGACCAAATATAAAAACTGAATTAGCAGTTTATTCTGCCATATTGGAATATTACCAGGTCATCCCCATATGACCTTTAATTTTTGACCAAAAAGCCAATTAGTTATTTAGCTTTTTAGAACTAACAGACAAACCAACGGAATTTAGAAAACATATTTTTGGCATCTAGGGATGCCTAAACGTGGGAGGGTGATTTTCTTTACAATTACAAATATTTTATTTTGTTCCGCCATCTCGAATTCGTACCACAATTTTATGAGTTCATCTCTATACTACAATTAACTGTTGTGCAAAATCTGAAATCCATCCATTAACTAGATTTTTTTAGTGGAAATAATCTCAACAACTATTTTCAACTCCTAAAGATTAAGTTCTGCAAATGCCTAAAAGTCATTTTAAATACAACGTAACAAATAATAAAATTGGCCAACTCAATAATACTATGGCCGGATTAACGAATTATGGAGCATGGGATTTTAAGTATTTAGGGGCTCCTGAACGTTTGAGAGTTTGCAAAAATAACTAATGACATGAAAAAAGGTCCTCAGAATTGTTGAGATTTAAGTCTTTCAGTAATTAAGGGCCTCTAAGCCGTGCAAAAAATGCTTTACAAATAACTGATAACTAAAAAAAGGCCTTCATATTTGTACCCCGCTCATGTAGACCTAGGGGTTTAAATCTTTCAGTCATTGGTGCCTCTAAGCCGTGCGAGGTTTTGCGATGCGTATTATGCAAATAACTGATGAGAATAAAAAAATACAACAAATAATGACATCGAAAACTGATAAGGCACTATTCCTCCTTTTGCTATTACCTCGCAGGGCCCCCGTCACATGTGGGCACTACAGCAATTTAACGTTACATCCCCGCAAAACTTCGCGCCAGCTCTGTGTTGGGACTTCTATCTACGATGGGGCCTATGGTTATAGCCCGCATAGCATCACCCTTAATCCAGGGCTGAATAATACAATCATTCAGAATTTCTCTGCGCTAATCCTTGCAATGTTAACTATCGACACATGTTTACTTTTATTAAGTTTTTGAAAAAAAGTATGATAGTGATTTATTATTACAATATAGCTTAATATTATTGCAAATACGGTTTACACCTTAGAGTATATATGTGTACAGAAATAATCACACAATATTTCAGCATTTGTAAACAATATAATATAACCGTATAATGTTTCTTTTGTTAAGAATACATACTTTAACTTTTATAAAAAAAGAAATCTTTTGTGATTAAACTATTACAATTTTAACTTAATTCAGAAAATCACTATTAATATACTATTATATTACAAACCGTGATTGACTCTATTCTGTAATTTTAGTTTAATACTATTCTTTATTATTTATAAAATTCATTTAATGATTTAAATACAATAATTTTTGATATAAACCAAATGGAACCTTAAACTTTGACATCATTAGAACACACATGCACACGAGGGTATGTGGGTGTGATGTGATGATTAAACCAAATGGCCATCATTCCAATCACGATGTGATGAACATTAATACCAAAAATCAGACAATTACACTCAGATCCATTTTTCAGAAGAATCGTGCAGGATCGTTAGAAAAACTTCTGAGGTACCTACACGATGTTGACGGAATAGTATTTATTTTTAGAAGTTTTAATAATGGAATAATAAAAATAACGGAAAAATAAATCCTCTAAAGAAATATTTTTATAACATTGGTTATTTAAAACCCAAATTTCACAAAGTATCTTATGAATTCCATGAAATCGGCACTTACGGTACGAGGGAGTGATGCCTTACTACCGCGGGTGGCATCGTTATATTATTTAGTATGTTTTTCAATATATTGTGTGAATATCTGTAGTGCAAAAATGTTTTAAGATTAAATTCCTAAAGGGGTCTTTATTTAAAAAAATATATATAAAATGAACGCCTAAAAAGAGTAAGGACTTTTTTTTAATCGCCGATTTTAAATGGTATAGCCCATGAAGTCACACATCAATATTTAAACGAGGGCGTCAATTTAGGTTGTGCCAAGAAATATTATAATATACACTGCTCAAAAGATTTAGAAGAATACTATTTTGTTCCTCCATAACTTTTTAAGGAGTAGATAAATGGAAAGACAAAAGAAACAAGTTCTTAAAGATATATACTTTCTACTAAATAATTTCATGCGACATGCAACTAATCATTTATCTTCAAGATTGTACAAACAATTTAAAAGAACTACGGAAAAATAAAGTGAAGATAAAGTGACCTGTGCTTAAATAAAAGTTGTTGGTATGGCAACAGTATAACAATTGTGGCGAATGTCAGTCAGATATTAGCTAAATCAAAATGCGAAATCTTGCGAAAGTAGAAGTTGCTCGTGCTGTTGCTTTATAGTACAGGAATCCGGCAAGTAGCAAGAAACCGTAATGTTAGCTCATCAGGCATCCAGCGTTTGTGGAATCGTATAGAGATACAAAAGTCGCATCAGACCAGGTCCTAAGAGAAAAACCAACCAAATTCTGGATCGTTAGCTAGTCTTTTCATCCTTGAGTAATCGGATCGCAACAGCAAAAGATCTTTAAATTGCCTTCAGAACGACACATACACAATTGAAATTTCGGACCAGATAGTAAAAAATGGAATAAGAGATGCGAATTTTAGTCCTAGAAAACATGTATGAAAATCAGTTTTAACACGGGACCATATATATTTACGTTTAAATTTTGCTCGTACTACAATTGAAACTTCTACAATTGAAACTAAAAGTCTTCACAGACGAGACAAGATTCCTTCTTGCTCGTTGCGAAGGTCAATTACATATGTACAGACGTCCAAGTGGACGGTATTCTGCTGCCGCAGTGCGAGAAGTCTAGAGATTTGGTGGGGACTCGGTAATAGTTTGGGGCGGAATCAGCATTGAAAAAAGAACCGACCTTGTGGTCATCCAAGGGATTCTAAACGCTCCACCATTTGTTAGACATACGTTAGAGGCATCCAAATGCACCTCCAACTCTTCAGCGCTTAAAGAAGCTTTAGTTAAAGAATAGAAAAGCATACCCCAAGAAGAACACTAAAAATGTATATGAAGCATGCTAAGACGATATCCTAAAGTTATTAGAGCTCGTGGACGAGATACGAGATCTTTACCTTAGCAGTAATTGCTTACACAGAGGTGATCTTGTCATACAGCTAAGTAGAAAGTTCGAGAGAGTTACTTGCGGACAGCAGTATATAAATAATCAAAAAATGGTAGCAACTGACATTGATCGAAAAAATCTAAACAAACCATTTTTCCTATTCCATACTATTTTAGAAACGAAACCAATTTTTTTCTGTAGTTTGATTCTAAATTTCGGTAGAAGTGTTTAGTCAATCTGTTTGGTACATTAACTAGTGCTGTCAGATGGACTCAATTTTACGCAGAAATTAAGGAAGCAAAAGCTCGAAATAGAAAATGAGAGATATTTATAAATCATCCATTTCAATTTTTTATAATATATTATGTTGGACTTAAGAAGAAGAATTTAAGGACAATGACTACTCGCCCTTCATTTATGGACTGAAAACTATAAATAATAACGAAATTTAGGAGTTTGTAATAATTATTTTTTGAAAATAACCTTTAATGTTATTTGGTACTTCCTGCGTCGTTAGTTGGTTGGAAGTAAATTTTGTATCCATAAATTTTAAAAATCATTAATTCTAATAAAATATCAAAAAACTGCTTAATGGATTGATTTCAAATTGTGTGCCATAACTAATTGTGGTATAGGAATCAACTAGAAAAATTGCGGTACTATTTCAAGATTCAATTAAAATGTTTGTAATCGAGAAAAGAATACCCTTTCGGGTTTTTACATATCTTCAGTCATCTTAAAATATGTTTTATCAATCCTGTCGGTCCGTTTGTCTGTCAGTTCGCGGCATAGCTTAAAGACTACTTACCCGATTGCCTTAAAATTTTGATAAAAAATTAAGGCCAATATAGGGGCGACCTGGTAATATTTTGATAAAAATCCAATATGGAAAAACAAAATGGCGGCCTAACGAAATGTTAAGAAAATTATGATTAAAAAATTACTTATCCCATTTATCTCAAATTTTGCACAAACATCAAAGTATTATGTTGGAATCAACAGTTAAAATTTTGGTACGAATTTTGTACTATAGGGGTAACTAGTAAAAATGTGCTACTAATTCAAGATGGCAGAACAAAATAGCAGCCAAATAAAATGTTTGTAATCGTAAAAAACTCTCAGGTTTTACATATCTTTACGGTATAGCCAACGTAGTTTACGGTCCCAAAAAATATGTCCTATTAATTCCGTCGGTCCGTCAGGCGATCTGTGTGTTTGTCTTTCAGTTTGCGGCATAGCTTAATAACTACTTACCCGATTGACTTCAAATTCTGATAAAAAATTAAGGGTCATATGGGGATGAAATGGTAATATTTTGGTAAAAATTCAATATGGCGAAACAAAATGGCAGCCTAGTGAATTGTAAAAAAATTATTATTAAAAAAACTGCTTGCACAAACATCAAGTATTATGTTGGACTCAACTGATTAAATTTTGGTACGAATCCAAGATTGCGGAACAAAATAGCGGCATAATAAAATATTTAAAAATTCAGCTTGAATAAACGACTTAATGGATTGGTTTCAAATTGTGTGCCATAGCTAATTGTGGCATGGGGATAATGATCAATTCAAGATGGCACAACAAAATGGCGGCCAAAATAAAATGTAATGGTGAAAAAAATTACCCTCTATGGTTTTACATATCTTTACGTTTTAGCGTCCGTTAATACGAAAAATATATTTTATCAATTCCGTCGGTCGCTCTGTCGGTCTGTCTGTTTGTCTATCAGTTCGCGGCATAGCTTACAAACTACTTACCACATTGACTTCAAATTTTAGTTAAAAGTTAAGGGTCATATGGGGATGATCTGTTAATATGTTGGTAATATTTCAATATGGCGCAACAATGTTAGAAAATTATTACTAAAAAAATATTATCCAGTTTACCTCAAATGTTCCACAGAAATCAAGTGTTAAGAAATGAACTGGTAACATTTTGATACGAATCCAAAATAGCAAATTCAAATAGCGACCTAATAAAATATTTAAAAAATCTCTAATTATTAAATTAATTTCAATAGTTGTGCAAGAATTAAGTGTCATATAGAGATAAACTGGTAAAGTTGGGGTACGAATTTAAGATGATGAAACAAAATGGCACTCAAATAATTTTTTCTAAAAATCAATGTGTATGTGTTAATGTAAAAACTACTTATTGAATTTATTTTAAATTATACCCAAAATCAAGTGTGGCATAGGTAGAAAGAAACTAGTAAAATATTGGTAGGAATCTAATATGATGAAACAAAATGGCACCCAACAATATGTTTGAAAAGGCAGTACATGTACTACATATATACTATGACTGGTGACTATGTCCTGAACTTCACTATTCCTAACAAATGAAAAAAAAATCATAACTAGGGAAGTTCCGGTTAAAGGAAATTTACCGATTTTTAAATATTGTATTTTGTATAACCCGAGGGGAGTGAGTCTCGATTTCATTAATGTCACATTTCTTTTAGTCTTGCTCCTCTCTCTTGAACATGTTTTAACAGCAGCCATGATTGCGAGATGCGGGAAAGGTATCATAGACTTAATTTATAAAATTTTAATATTTCCTAATGTTAAAGCAGTTTAAGTTAAAGCGGATGCAGATCTGTTAGGACTTTTATATATGCAAGAAAATGGTACTCGAAAATATTGTTTTTTCCCCGCTGATTAAATTTAGATCAGGAAATTCTTGTCCAGCGAGTTTGTTTTCTCCTTTAATTAAATAATGCCTTGATGCTATTTGCAATTTGTTGTAAATGTAAAGCCTAAGGATAGTATGACAAAATTTATTCAAGGCAAATCACTTGAAGTATACGAGCCACCACACACCATTAAAATACCTTTTGTCTTGCTAAGCATTCAAGTGTTTTTCTTCTTCTATGCAAATGACTTTTAATAATTTAACCTTTTTTTCTTTGAAGTTGCGTAGGTGTATATTTACTATAAACAAGTTAATATTTACTGGGCTAGGCGCAAAACCGTATACGCAAAGTACCTTTATTATATTTATATCTGTAAAAGGTCGTTGTTTTTAACTGACTTCAAAAAATGAGGAGGTTATCAGGTCGATTATATGTATTTTTATGTGTGTTACTTCGGGATGCTATCATGACCGATTTGGATGAAATTTTTAGAACGTGGTAAGAGTAATGGCGGAGTGGTCACATAGCATTCATATTAAAAAAAATAAAATGGTGAAATTACATCATTTCGAATATTATATATATTATATTTCCTAGATAAACTTGAAATACTTTAATATATTGCCTTAAACTTTGGTGTATGAAGGGTAATTAAACCAAAAAGTAGTTTCGCTACACTTTGGAATACATATCCCCTAGGGGAATCTATTTTTTGTCAGGTTATTTCGGTTATTATAAATCATAATGATTGTTGAAAATAACAAATTTCTTTATTCTTGGCACAAAATAATGTATAGAGGGGATGTAGGGGGGCTAAGGGGAAAATAGAGGTATTATAAAAATATGGCGTTTCATATGATTTATTGGAGTTTTTAATGGCTTTCAGTTCAATTTTTCTCATCATTTTAAATGTTTACAATGTGTATTGCTAATTATCTATAACTGTTTATAGATGGCGCTTTTTATATATTAATAGTACGGTGATTCTGGCAAAATTTCATATGCAATGGACCCAGCAGCCAGTTGTTTACATAGAACGGAAGCTTTCTCGGCTTTAGTCAATTAAAAAATCATGGTTTTTGGGTTTATACTGTGTCAAATTGGAATTACTATTCGACATTTCGCCTTCGATGGCACGAGGCATCTTCAGGGATCTTTAATCCACGAGAACTGAACACTGAATAGGGTCGGAGAGATTCAAGCGCGCAATTACACGCCGAAAGGTAGATTCTTTAATTTTCCGTTTATAAAATCTTAGAACTGATGCTAGAATGTTGGTTTCTTTTACATTTAGAATATGGCCGGTCGTATGCTGATGTTCAGCTACAGCAGATTGAACAATTTATTTATTTTTAACGCATATTGTTGATCTTCCTTAAATCTAGTTGATATTGAGCGTCCTGTTTCTCCCAGACACATTTCTCCACAGGAGCAAAGAATTTTATATACTCCTTCTATTTGAGAAGGTACAATATCTTTCGGTGATGAAATTGTCAAATTGTCCAATCTTCTTATGTGTATTGAAGATTGTACTACGTTGGACCGCTAAAGTAAACGTCCTATTTTATCTGTAGTGCCATGTATGTAGGGAAGAACAACATTACCTAACGGAGGCTCGTTATCATTATCCTTTCGCAGAGTTGGATTACTATTTCTTTTAACTTACTTAATATAACCCATTATATCTTCAGTTAGAGAATCTTGATTTGATTCGAAATCCAAATGGCTCTAAATACTAGTGAGTTAATATTAAACGACAGCAATTTTTGGATTCGCTAGCTAAGAAGGGGGCCGATATTGTGTCGTAGAAAATAGACGAGCGGATTGTGACATTAGAAGTCAAAATGGAAAATATAGAAGCGCAGTTGAAAAAGATGAACTTTATCTCCCAATGGATCAACTAGGCCATGGTACAAAACTGAGTCATCCAGGCTGTATGTCAGAGAGGACAACGTTAAACTAAAAACTAGGGTTTCGAAACTCATAAAAGATTAGTTTACCTCTAATATTAATATTGAGTAAGTAAGTGTGAAGTATAGTGGGATTCAGGACTATGAAATCAAAACCAACATTATATTCCTCCCAACGTTTCGTCTACTTTATTGAGACTTTGTCAAGGGTCTGTAAAGAACAAAAAAGGCACAAATAGTCAAAAGAGACCTTAAAAATCTAAATAAAAATCTAACAATCGAAAATGGGGAGAATTAATACATAAAATGTATACAAAATACCTCACCAATATTGTGTATGGTTCCAAAAAAAAAATATGGAGTGTTGCTATTGTGTTAGTACTTTTACTAACACGATAGCAACACTCAATTTTCATCTTTCAGTCAAAGAAATCTCAAATTCTTCGATAAAAGAAGCTAAAAAATACTAGCTAAAAACTACAATATTTTTGGAATTTCAGAAACATGGCTAACAGGTGAAATTCCTTAAAATCAAATCCAAATAAAAGGTTATACTCTTATGAGGGAGGATAGGGCTAAAAGAGCTAAAACAGGTGGAGGAGTCGGTATGTATATTAAAAATATATTATGGATGGATTAAATTAATTATTAATAATACTTCATATATTGTTGGATCCCTTTATCGACCACCAAAAAAACAGTTCTTTGATGTTTTAAATAATTTTGAGGACTCTTTATAGTCATTTTCAATGGAGTGCGGTAAGGTTATTTGCGGAGGTGACTTTAATTAAAATTAAATAAATTTGGAGAATAAGAGTATTCAGGATTTTCTTTCTTGCATCGAAACTTTTAACTTGCAACAAGTCAATACTCCAGCTAGAGTCACCGACAAAAATAATAGTTTACTAGATTTAATTATATTACCTAAAGAAGAAAACTATACTTTTTCAATAAAAAACGTTCCTTAAATTTCAAATCATGTATTGATACATTTCTTTTTAAATACTGAAATAATTAATGACAATGAAAAGTATCTTGTACTGCGAAATCTAAAGCTCATTGATAAAGATTTATTATCCGAATTTTTGAATATTACACTATTTGAAGACACAGTACACATTTCAAATGTTAATCAAAAAGTATAGTATTTCGATATTCTAATAAGAAATATTTTTGATTTTTTGGACTCCTTTAAAAACTATAAAATAAAAAAGCAAAAACCACCATGGTCACTATAGAAATTACGATTAAACTTAAGGATAAAGCTCAAAAATCACTAGGATAGCTATGGATAATTACGTAACCAAACTTACATAACAATTAAAAATGAAATGAAAAGACACTTAGGGTCTATTTCTAATGAAAGTAATAATAAACTTCTAAACATGAAAAATAAGTATAACTTCTAAAATTAAAAATATTCATGATAGCCTAAATAAACCTGGTTCAGATCTGATAAGAATTCTTCCATTTCTTCTTCCAAAAATTATGGATAATCGAATTTTTTTACGAGAAAATGACATTTTGCCTACAAGCCAGTCGGGATATCGGACTGGACGTAGTAATGTAACGGCGCTTTTAAGTATTACAGATGACTTTATGAAGTCATTAGATTCCGGTCAGTTCGCCATTCTGGTGCTCTTGGGCTATTCGAAGGCATTTGACACGATATGTCATGAACTATTATTAACTACATTAAACTATATCGAGTTTTCGGATAGTGCCATAATGTTTATTAAAAATTTTCTTAATAATCGAATACAGTATGTCGAAACAAGTTTAGGACAATCAGCTAGAGAAACTGTCGGTTGCGGTGTGCCGCAGGGTTTTATATTGGAGCCTATTTTGTTTGCAATATATACTAGTAACTTTGTCTCGTGCCTAAAAAATGTCACGTCGTATTTTTATGCCGGTGAGACTCAGGTATTTTATTCATTTATCCGCAATACTTGGCGTGAGGCACAGGCACTAATTAATGAAGATTTAAGAGAATTAACTGAATTTTCAGTTGCGGGCTGCTAATTAATTCATCTGTTATGGTTTTTGGTAAGGATAAGAATCGTTTAATGTCAGAACTTAATATAGAGGTCAGTGGTAAGGCCTTACAATTTACAAATTGTGTAAATAACCTCGATCTAAGAACTGATTTTCTTTTCAGAGAGCAAGTAGCGCATCATATACAAAAGGCATACATTAGTTGCTTTATCCACATCTCCATTTATTGATTGAGGTTCAAAAAATAAATTAACGGATTCTCTGGTATTAATTCATTTTAACTATTGTGATAATCTCTATGGACCATGTTTAGATAAAACAAATACAAATAGAACTGAGAAAGGACAAAAAAAACCGAAAATAGCATCCGGTTTCGTACAAACTGTATGATGCCAAATGGTTGAATATGCAGAATAGGCGTATAATACACTCCTTGGTATTTTTCCACGACATTTTTTTTAATAATTGTCAACCATACTTGACAAACAAGAAAATATTTTCACAGCATAAACCTTAGATTTACGGGTTTTATCTCTCCACCACCCCACAAATCCGCCCTGTTTCAAACAAGCTTTTTCTATAATACCTATAAGCTTTACAATACAGTTCCATCTTTTTTAAATGCCCTAAAACCAGCAATTTAAAAAAAAAAGTTAAGACAAGAAACGTTTCGTCAATAAGTGAAGTGCAGTTGATTTTAAATTCCATTCAGAATGTATAACTAATTGTGCTCTCATAAAAAAAATAATTATAGTTTATCTATTTCTTTAGGGGTTGAACTCTGATCAATTTATAATTGTTTTCATCTCCTCTTTTGCAATTCATATATTACCTGTATATACTATATACTTTTTGAATAATTACAAAATAAATGTCTCATTATTATTAATATTTCTCGACTTGTGTCTCAGAGTATTCCTGTGGTTGTATTTTATACTGACGGTATTATACCAAGTCAGTACAAAAAAAAAAATAAAAAAAAACGAAAAAAAAAGGAAAGGGAAAAAAAAACAATTATGTATTAAGAAATGATCTAACGATACTACATGTTTTCAAAATGACCGATTTCTGGATGTTCCTGTGAATGTCTGTATTAAGTCATAATTGAGCCAAATGCGGTGTAAATGTTGTTGGGGTGAGAGCTGTTACTGATATGACGAGAGGAATAATGATGACTCTTTCCTGTTTTCACAGCCTTTTTATTTACATTGCCAAGTCGGTGTATTTGGCGATCTTCTCACTGTATTTCGGTTGGATGTTCTCGTCGTTGGGGACAGCCATGTCAATTAAATAAAAGATCTTTTCTTTTTTGGATTGAAAGGTGATATTGGGTCTGCTTGCGTGGATTGTTTTATCTGTGTGGATGCCAATGTCCCAGTAGAGCTTGTAGTCTTCGTTTTCAAGTATGAATGTTGGTGTATAATGGTAGTAAGGGTCTGTGTTCTCCGGTAGTTTGTATGTTAGCTTGATGAAGGACCTTCGCTTCTGAATTGTGTCTCGCGGTGTATTCGGTTTCGGCCATTATTCTACATCCACTCGTTATGTGATAGAACGATTCTCTCTGATGGTGACTTCTCCTGCACCTGTCGTCTTCAATGGTCGTGTTTTTGATGATGTGCTTTTGGTAGTTTGTGGTTGTTATGACTTTGTCCTGGATGGCAAGCATGAAGCCTTCTGTTTCGGGGAACAGCTGCCTTTCTAGTAACCACGTATATAAAAGCTTTTTAGGTATGTGATCTTGCTTTATCTGTGTTTTTCGTGGAGTGTTTTTTTCAGACCAAATGTTCATCTTTTTTAGTCGTAATTGGATGTGACTGTGTTTGTTTGCTAGGTGACTCATTTGAGACAGGTCGAGCGGTGTATAATTCTTGTCTGCCTTCACTATTGCCTTGTGGAGGTTAGTTTGTTTATTGTGGAAGAATTATCTGCGTTCATAAATTTGGTTTTTATTTAGCGATTGTATATCTATAATTCCCCTTCCTCCTTCTTTTCTCTCGATGTTGAGTCGTTCCTTGCATGCGCTGGGATGTAACTTCCTGTGTTTAGTGAATTCAGAGCGCATGAGAATGTAAATGTTTTTTATGTCTGTGTGTGACCATTTAATGATACCAAACGAATACATAAGAATAGGTATGGCGAAGGTATTAATAGCTATCGTTAGTTTTTGTTTAGTAGTTTTGTGAGTCTGGTTTAAATTCCGTCTTGAGCTTTGATTTCAGTGTGGTTAATTTTGGTGCTTTGATAGAAGCCTAGGTATCTGTATGCTTCTTCTATGAGCATGTTATCTATGGTTTCATTGTTGATTGTTTCCATCGTAAGGTGGTCTTTCCACTGTCTCTTATTGACATGAAGTAGCTTGCATTTACTTATACCAAATTCCATGTTGATGTCCAGGGTAAACGTTTATGTGATTTTAAGAAGTCCATTTAGCTGTGCCTTTGTGCTTGCGTATAATTTTATGTCATCCATGTACAAGAGATGGTTTATTTTGTGTAGGTTATTTTTTTGGTGTTTAATTTGGAATCTGAAGTTTGTGTTATTCAGTTTGTTTGAGAGTGGATTGAGACAGTGTTCTTTTTGTGTTCTCAGATTAATTTTGGTTTTCCACGTACTCATGATTTGCGTAAGAAACTGCCTTATGTTTTTATTGACCTTGTATAATTCTAGCACTCTGGTTAGCCAATTGTGGAGTATCGAATCAAAGGTTTTTTTATAATCTATGTAACCAGTATGAAGGTTTCTATAATTTTCCTGGTTTGTTCCATGATGACGCTGTCTATAATTAGCTGATCCTTGTATCCTCGGCTATTTTTTCCTGCTCCCTTTTTGCTCTTCCGTTAAAATGTTTTTGTGTGCTAGATGTTGTTCTATCGACTAGTAATTGTGGCTGTGATGATCTTATATAGTGTTGGAAGGCACGTAATAGGTCGGTAATTTGTTGGGTTCTTAGTGTCTGAGTTTTTGGGTTTAAGGTATGTTATTCCTTGGGTGAGAAAACTGGGGAGTGTGCTAGGTTTTAAAATAATTTCATTAATTTGGCGACTGAGAGCTTCATGTGTGGAGGTAAACTATTCAAATTTAAATTCAAATTCAAATTCTTTATTTGTCACAAAAAATCCTAGAAGGAAAACAGACACGTCAATAAAGGTAGATACACAAAGTAAACAAAAGTGTTAAATAAAAATTTTAAAAAAAATTAAACAAAACAAATATAGGAGTTGAAAAATAATTGGAAAAATTTAAAATAAAAAATATTAAACAATACTAGTTCTAAGCAATGACAGGAGAATTCTAAATTTAAATAAAATAAAGTAAAATAAAAATTCGAAGTGTGACGTGTTGTGTACTACGTAGACTAAGTCATTTGCATTACGAGTTCTATATTGATGGTAAGCCGACTTAAAGATATATATGGATATAAAGGTTAGGATTTTATGTCTCTTGAAAATATCCCTACATGACTCGCGGCCCTTCATGTTAAAGATAAATCGAATAATTCTTTTTTGTATTAGGAAAATTCTATGTATGCCAACAGCAGCCCCCCACTATATCACATGATAAGACAAGGCTGAATAAAGAAGCGCATAGTAAACTTGCATCAGTGCTCCATGGGACAAATCAGTACGAAGTGTCAGCAAGGCAAAATATGCCTTGTTAAGTCGGTTCGCCACTTCCTCTATATGAGGATCCCAATTTGTGTTCAGATTTAATGTAAGGCCTAAGAATTTAGCATTTTGTGAAAGCGTTATATTGGGGATTGATAAGAAATGGTTATTGACATAAATGCATTTCGTCTTATTGACATTCAAAATAAGTTTATTTTTGGCCCATCATACAGCCATTTCATCAACTACTAGAGGTAACAAGATCATTAGGAGTTGCTTCTGATAAAGCACCTGACGTCTGCATAGTTTTTTACTATACCCTTAGTTATATGTGATGGGAGGTCATTGATAAGAAGAGTAAAGATAATAGATAATAAAGATCATTCAAGGATACATACAATCTCCTCTCACTCAAAAAACAGATAATCCAATAGAACAGTTTGTACCAGAAATTATGAATGTTATCTATTCCAGAACATCTCCAATTATCCGTGTATTTGATTGTTTCTGCAACTTCTTGTGTTGTCATTGCAAAGTCCTCTGGTTCCTCCAAGCACTTGTATCTGTCTTCTTCCGCATTAATCCATGAAACGTTATTAATGTGTAGTTTTGGTCCTGACCAAATATTTTTCCAGTATTCTGTGATCTCTTGTTTGGTCGGTGATTCTATTACTCGGGCCTCCGATGCAATGCTCATGGTTGTTTGGTAGAACTGTTTTTCGCTTCTTCGAAACTGGTTGTTAGCGTCCTTTCTTTTATTTGACTCTTTGTATCTTCGGATCTTGCGGCAGGTTATGTAGATTTGATTTTCCCTACACTTTGTGTGATACGTTTCGACTTGTTGCCATTCATGAATTGGGTAAGATGTCCCAATTCTTTTTTAATTTTGTTAATTTTGTTTTCGATCCTTATCTGCCATTTAAATTTTTGGTTTTATGCTGTTGGTGTTTCTGTGTCGTGGCGGAAGTTTCCGATAGTTCTGTGTTATTACGGTTATAGCTACTGCGTAGATCACTGTATAAATGTCCTCAATTGTGCTCGCATTCGTTATGTACTCGGAAATCATGTGTTCGTTAATGGTTTTTAGAATTTTATGTATGTCCCGTTTGAAGATCACACGAGGAATAGGATCTCTTGTAGGATCGGTGCTGACCATTTGTTCAGATATGACTCCATTTCTAATTTGATTGTTTGCGTGAGAGTCGGTTCGAGGTGTAGCTGTGTGTATGGTACTTTGAGCGAATGATTCACTTGTCCTGTGCGCTGTATGGTACTTGACAATTGTCGTGGGTTGTTGCTGGGAGCTTGGCCTCTACTGAGCATTGAGTGAGATTGCAGATCCTCTTGCACAAAATTGGGCTGATTTGTATGTGGGATCGGTTCGGCATCTGCCCCATTGTCCTCAATGTGTGGTTGATGAATGTTTAGTTCAGCAGCTCCCACAGTTTTGATGTTTTGCAATGCGAGTGGTGTGAGCTTACTGGTCTTAGTGATGACTCCTTTTTGATATATTAGTCTTTGTTCTATCTTGTTGTTCTTTGTTTTGAGAAAATATGGAAGATGTGCTTCTGGGTTTCCGAGAGAGCAAATATCTCTGGGCTCGTTCCATATGCTAATGAACTTATAGTAGTTGTTGAAGTCCTTCATGTCGTCGTCTGAGGTTCCGATTTGTTTTGTTGTAGGTACTTCAATGCGTCTTCTCGAAGTTTGGCATGAGTGTTTTGATGGTCGTATATGTGCAAGCGGACTGATCGGAACATACAACTTCCGTTTCCAACAATGTTGGCTCTGACGAAATTCTCGTCCGTTCGGCTGTAGCAGATTTTGGCGATGTCGTTGTGGCGGTTAAGGTATTCTTTTGGAGCTATAACACTACATCGTCCTGATATGTGCCGGATGGAGTCTTGTTTTTGACCACATACTCGACAGAGATCGGAAGGTATGTTTTGTTTAAGCACATGTTTAACATAGCTTCGTGTTGCAATAACTTGATCTTGAATAGCACCTATCATCCCTTCAGTTTCTCTGGTCAGATTTCCTGTTGTTAGGTGTAAAACAGATGATTTACTATCGACAACATCGCCTTTAAGTGCCGTTGGGAAACGTCCGTGAATCTGTTTTCCAATCTACTCCTGTATAAAGCATTCATCCGTTTCTGCCTCTGGTAGCGGCTCATGACTTGAAAGATTCTATTATTATTTTTATTTTATTATTATTATTATTTCTTGTCTCACAGTATTCCTGTGGTTGTATTTTAAAGTGACGGGGTTATACCAAGTCAGTACAAAAAATAAAAAAAAGGAAATTGAAAAAAAACAACTATTGTGTATTAAGAAATGATCTAACTATTCTACATGTTTTCAAAATGACCGATTTCTGGATGTTCCTGTGAATGTCTGTATTAAGTCCTAATTGAGCGAAATGCGGTGTAAACGTTGTTGTGGTGAAACCTGTTACTGATATGACGAGAGGAACAATGATGACTCTTTCCTGTTTCCACAGCCTTTTTACTTCCATTGCCAAGTCGGTGTATTTGGCGATCTTCTCACTGTATTTCGCTTGGAAGTTCTCATCGTTGGGGACAGCCATGTCAGTTAAATAAGTGATTTTCTCTTTTTTGGATTGAAAGGTGATATCGGGTCTATTTGCGAGGATTGTTTTATCTGTGTGAATGTCAATGTCCCAGTAGAGCTTGTAGTCTTCGTTTTCAAGTATAGATGTTGGTGTATAATGGTAGTAAGGGTCTGTGTTCTCCGTTAGTTTGTATGTTGTGGCTAATGCTTGATGAACGACATTCGCTGCTGAGTTGTGTCTCGCGTTGTATTTAGTTCCGGCCATTATTCTACATCCACTCGTTATGTGATCGATCGTTTCTCTCTGCTGGTGATATCTTCTACACCTCTCGTCATCAATGGTTGTGTCCTTGATGATGTGCTTTCGGTAATTTCTGGTTGCTATGATTTTGTCCTGGATGGCAAGCAGGAAGCCTTCTGTTTCAGGGGACAACTGCCCTTCTTGTAACTTCGTATATGAAAGCTTTTTATGTATATGGTCTTGCTTTATGTGGTATCTGTGTCTTCCGTGAAGTGTTTTTTCAGACCAGGTGTTCATCTTTTCTAGTCGTGATTGGATGTGACTGTGTGCGTCTGCTGCGTGGCTCGTTTGAGACAAGTCGAGCGGTGTATAATTCTTGTCTGCCTTCACTATTGCCTTGTGGAGGTTAGTTTGTTTGTTGTGGAAGAATTTTCTGAGTTCGTAAATTTGTTTTTTATTTAGCTATTGTATATCTATAATTCCCCTTCCTCCTTCTTTTCTCTCGATAGTGAGTCTTTCCTTGCATGCGTTGGGATGTAACTTCCTGTGTTTAGTGAATTCAGAGCGTATGAGAATGTGAATGTTTTCTATGTCTGTGTGTGACCATTTAATGATACCAAACGAATACGTAAGAATAGGTATGGCGAAGCTGTTAATAGCTTTCGTTAGATTTCTGGAATTCAGTTTTGTTTTTAGTAGCTTTGAGAGTCTGGTTTTAAATTCCGTCTTGAGCTCTGATTTGATATGAGTGTGGTTAATTTTGGTGCTTTGTTGGAAGCCTAGGTATCTGTACGTTTCTTCTTTGAGCATGTTATCTATAGTTTCATTTTTGATTGTTTCCCCCGTAGGGTGGTCTTTCTACTGTCCCTTGTTGATATGAAGTAGCTTGCATTTACTTATACCAAATTCCATGTTGATGTCCAGGGTAAACGTTTCTGTGATTTTAAGGAGTTGATTTAGCTGTGCCTTTGTGCTTGCATATAATTTTATGTCATTCATGTACAAGAGATGATTTATTTTGTGTAGGTTATTTTTTTGGTGTTTAATTTGGAATTCGAAGTTTGTGTTATTCAGTGTGTTTGAGAGTGGATTGACACAGAGGCAGAACCACAATGCGCTGAGTGAATCTCCCTGGAACATACCTCGTCTGATGTAGAACTCTTCTGTTTCGATGTGCTCTTTTTGTGTTCTCAAGTCGATTTTAGTTTTCCACGTACTCATGATTTGCGAAAGAAATTGCCTGATATTTTTATTGACTTTATATAATTCTAGTACTCTGGTTAGCTAACTGTGGGGTATCGAATCAAAGGCTTTTTTATAATCTATGTAACCAGTATGAAGGTTTCTATAATTTTTCCTGGTTTGTTCCATGATGACACTGTCTATAATGAGCTGCTCCTTGAATCCTCGAATGTTTTTCCTGCACTCTTTTTGTTCTTCCGTTAGAATGTTTTTGTGTGCTAGATGTTATTCTATTCTCCTGGTAATTGTGGCTGTGATGATCTTATATAGGGTTGCAAGGCACGTAATAGGTCGGTAATTTGACGGGTCCTTATTGTCTGAATTTTTGGATTTAAGGTATGTTATTCCTTGGTTGAGAAAACTGGGGAGTGTGCTAGGTTTTAAAATAATTTCATTAATTTGGTGAGTGAGAGCTTCATGTGTGGAGGTAAACTGTTTGTATCAGAAGTTATGAATGTTATCTATTCCAGGACATCTCCAGTTATGCGTGTATTTGATTGTTTCTGCAACTTCTTGTGTTGTCATTGCAAAGTCCTCTTGTTCCTCTAAGCACTTGTGTCTGTCTTCTTCCGCTTTAATCCATGAAGCGTTATTATTGTGTAGTTTCGATTCTGACCAAATATTATTATTATTATTATTATATACGAATGAGCCTAATAACGATTCATTTTCAATAACATCAGACCTATTTTTAGATCTGATTGAAGCATGTCTCATATCAACTTTCGTTTTTCAAGGAAATATTTGCGATTGCCAAAGGGTATTATATATAATATATTTTTCTAACGGAAGAAGTATATGCAATTTCTTGTTCCTGGGGTTATGTCTATACTGGAGAAACTGAGGGATTCATATCATTTAGGCTTAAAAAACATGAATGATGTATTTGAAAGAAACACATTTTATGTATTAAAAATATTAAATTAAAAACGTTTTGGTTGAGTTGTCAAATGACCTGTTTTTTGTTTTCAATTGAGTTGTTCTTACTTACTCCCTCCAATAAATAATATAGACTAGGGATTCCATGTTTAACCTATAATAAATTAAACCGTGAAACACGAGAAATTCTGATAATTTTTCTCCGACATGTATTTATTTATTTATTTATTAACATACACTTTTCTACTGTACTACTACTATGTACAAAACACCCAATTACAGAACAGGAAAAAAATATCAAAAACGACAAATTATATGACAAAGTAAAAAATGACAAAGTCAGGTCACATTCCTAAAAAAATATCTTTTAATGTCCCTTACACTGCATTGAAAGATATCCACATTTTGAATACTATTATTATATTCATTGCACATAGTATATAAAGGTCAGTTCTTTAAAATGTTTGTACCGGGAGTACTAAGGTAGAACGAGTCAGTGCATCTGGATGCTAAACGCGGTTCATTAAAATTTAACCTGGATAACAAATCTGGACACTGCATATCATTCGAAATAATCTTGCGGAGTGTGACAATCGAGGAGCATCTCCTACCCACATCGAGACTAGAAAATTCGTGCCTAGACAGCAAAGTATCATTAGAAATTCCAATAGGTGGGTATACCTTATCAATTCTGTAAGTTAGGTATTTTAAAAAACGTCTCTGCACAGACTCCAACCTATCAATATGTATCCGATAGAAAGGACTCCAGACAGCTGAGGCATGCTGTATTTTGGGCTTAACATATGCACTGTAAAGCGTCTTAAAAATTTTGACATTGTTAAAATCTTGACTGATCCGAACAATAAATCCGTACATACAGTTAGCCGACTCTATAACATTGTCAATGTGATTATTAAACAAAAGTGAGGAATCAAATGTGACTCCAAGATCGGTAAACACATCAGGTCTCTCGAGAGGTTGATTTTGAATATAGTATCTGTATATGATAGAATTTTTTTTTAGTGTATAAGACAGTACTTTACATTTTGCGACGTCTAATTGCAAGTTGTTCCTTAGACACCTCTCTACGATGCGTACAAGGTTCGCTGAAAGCCTCTCACAGTCAGCAAGATCCTCCACAGCAGAATAAAATTTTAAATCGTCCGCATATAAGAGAAACTTTACATCTATAATATCGACAATATCATAAATGTAGAGATTAAATAGCAAAGGGTCTAAGTTTGAACCTTGAGGGACACCTGATGTAACTAAATATTCCACAGATTTAAATCCATTTAACTGTACATACTGTGTTCGATCAGTGAAGTACGACTAAAACAACATAATTAACTGGTCAGATATGCCAAAGGCCGACATTTTTTGTAGTAAAATACCGTGATCTATTCAGTCAAATGCTTTTGTGAGGTCTGTATATATGACATCTGTTTGGGTTTTGTTGTCAATGTTCTCCGCGATATCCTGAGTGATCACACAGAGATTGGATACTGTCGAGCGACTCTTTAAAAAACCTTGCTATCTCAGCGTTATAGAATTGTTAACATGACTGTATATTCTTTGTTCCAGCAGTACTTTAAAGACCTTACAGAAATTGCAGATGATTGAGATAGGTCTATAACATTTTATATCGGATCGATTTCCGCTTTTAAAAATAGGACATACCTTTGATGATTTCCATATTAATGGAAATGTACCTGATTTTAATCAAAGATTTATCAAGGTGGCCAGGACGCATGCACAGTCTCTCAAAATAAATGAAGGTATATTATCCGGCCCAGTTGTCATTTTCGGCTTAATTTTCTTAAGGACACTTAATACATCAGACTCGTCAAAAGTGGCGATATTAAGGAGGGACGACTGCCAGTGGCGGCTCGTGAGTATATTGTAGGGTGAGGCTACATGAGGTTAATTTTGTTTAAATGTGAATAAATTTCCACGTCACCCATGAGGTATTATTCTGCGACGCGTTGACCTTTTTTTTTTAATGGAGGTCATCGCCAATAGCCCTACTAAACCATTAAAAACTAAAAAAATAAACTCTAAAAAAAGTAAATAAAAAGTAAACAAAACAAGTAAAATATGTACACCTATCACTAAAATATAGCGGTGATTACGATAATAAAAACATAATTTAGTTTATTAAAACTTAAAATAAATAGTTGTATGAAATAAGATAAAAAAACTACTTTTTGTACATTAAATCTATACGTCTGTCTTTTAAGGTTGCAAATTTATCTATAATTTGGTCGTAAAAGTTTTGGTCTTCACTAAGTTCTGACAGTAATTCCTGCTCTATTGACATCATTGCTAAACCCGAAAGCCGTTCTTGTGTCATTGTGTTTCTTAGGTAGGTTTTGATCCGTTTAAGACATGAAAAATTTCGTTCGGCCGATACACTTGTTGCGGGAATAGTTAAAACTAAATTAAAAAGCTTATATGCTTCCGCAAAAATTGCTTTAAAATCTTTAAATAACAAAGCTAGACTTTTTTCGACATCTAAATTTGAAAATTGTTCATCCCTATACAATACAGAAAGCTCATTCTTTAATCTATCTCTGTCAAAAATGTTTGGATAATTTTTTAATAAATTATTTAATAAGTCGTCTGGAAAGCATTTAACATATTCCGAATATTTTGTGCAATCGACTAAAGCAAAGAAATTTAAATTATTTAAATTTTCAAACCGCGTCCCTAATTGAAGAATTATACAATCTATTATTTCGAAATATAATATTTTATATTTAGTAAAAATATCAAAGTCGCTAGAACATTGCCCTCGACGTGTGTTAGTTGGCAGAATAGTGGCTTTTTTAGCAATATTGAAAAGTTCTTTGAAATGGTCCTCGTTTCTAAATTCAATAATTCGTTGCTTGGCAAGGTTTATTTGCGAAATGCAGTAATTTATATCTAAATGCTTTAACTGTAATATTTGAAACAGTACATCAGTGCAACTAAAAATTTGTTTATAAATATGCGTTAAAAGGCAAAATTCGAAATCATTAAAATGCTTTAGAAATCCTTTTGCACCATTAATAGATTCAGTTCCAGAACTTAAGTCATTAATAATAGTTTCAAATACTATAATTAAATTGTCCCATTCATTAGCCACTAAGTTTAAAATTTTAGACCGTGTATACCATCGCGTTTCTACAGCTCGCGGAATTCTTTTACCTACTATCTGATTAAGCACAAAAGACCGTTTTGGTGATTGGTGGAAATAATTTGGTATTCCTAATAAAGTGGCAAAAAATATACGACTTTGGGTAATCAGTTTTGTTCCCTTTTGTAAAACTAGATTTAATCTGTGGGCGCAACAATGAGTAAATATAGCTAAAGGAGCAATAGATCTAACTTTTGTTTGAAGCCCATTTATTTCACCTGCCATAACACTAGCCCCATCGTAACACTGCGCGACCAATTTATTTTTAAAGTCATAAGGCTCTAAGCTGTTTTGTATTAAATGAAAAAGGCTCTCTGCTGTTCTATTATCGCTAACGTCAAAAAATCCTAAAAATCTTTCTTTTAAAGATCCGTTGGTCACATACCTAACTATTATCGAACACTGTGATTTTTCTGTTATATAAGTACTATCATCCGCAATTACGCCAAAAAAACAACAATTGGTGTCATTGATTTCTTTTTTTTATATATTCTTGAATATAGTCATGTATGCAACCAATTAGTTCATTTTGTATAGTCTTAGATTGTCCCGTAAAAATATTACTAAATTTAGCACAATGTTCAGTAAGTTCGGCATTTCTTTTTATTAAGCATGCAAATATTTTCTTAAAATTGCCACGGTTAAAAGAATCTGTTGTTTCATTATGACCTCGAAATGCCAAGTCCTGTTTACCCAAAGTAATAGTAACATCAATTAAATAATTTAATAATAAACGTTTTTTTCGAACATTTTCATTATAAACAATTTTATTAAGACTTGCATTTTCTTGTAGTGCATCCGCAATAGTCGCCCTATTTTGCTCCAGTCTTGTAAGTGCTACCGAATTTTTAATATGCTCTCTTAAACTTTCATGCGATTTTACTGCTCGTGAAAAATTTTTTAAATCCGAATATCCGCCCCCTGAACTCCAATTATTTTTGACCCAACCTAATAAAATACAAGGCCAACAATATAAGCTTTCTTTATAAATACTTCCGCATAGCCACCTATAAGTTTCGTACCAAGATATTTGAAAAGTTCTTGAATATTTTTTACCTTGCCTCTTATCGTTAAATATTGCTAAAATTTTCGGCGTCGGACGGCTACCTAATATCTGTTTCTTTTCAGTTTCGCTTCTTCTTAAAAAAGGCGTTTCAATTAATGAAGCAATAATGTCGTGAATAGGATTCATTTCAAAAGCAAAAAGCAAATACAAAAAATGGAACGGTCCAACTTACCAAATCAAAACAAAACAAAAACTTACTCACGCGTATTTATTCACCTTAAAAGACAGAACGCCCTCAATCAGCGGTTATCGCAATCTATTTCCTGTTTCTTTCTTCTCAGCCGCACGCACCACGTAAAAAGAAGCCGTTGGAATATTTCGCTAGTCAAGTGATTTAAATAACCAATAAAAGCATATCCAAGCTACAGATTTATCGCCTCAAGAATGCAATAGAAAACGCGTGCATCGGCAATCGCCATCCCGCTCTGTTGTAATCAGGTGACTCGCCGGCATCGGCACCGGCCGTCGATAAATAGGTCAGAAGTCGAAACTTTCCAAGCTAAAATTATTTCGCCTCATTCGAGAGCACTTTCTTTAGGAATGGGTTTGCACGGATTGCACGGTCGGTTTTTTGATGTGGTCAGAATTTATTTTCTAAAATATTTATTATGGGATTATATTTTGTTTTTTTTTAATGTTATTATGTTGTAAAACTGTTAAAAAGTATTCTTCTCTTTTCCTTTATTTTGGGGGTGAGGCGCGGCCTCAGTGGCCTACCCTGACGAGCCGCCACTGACGACTGGCATTTTTCCATATCATAAGTATTTTCGCTTGATCCGACGTATGATCCACCAAAATAATCTGCAAAGCTATTGAGTATATGAGAGATTATTCAACACAGTATCGCAATATCTCATAACATTGGAGACTTTAGAAGATGAACATTTACTATTAACATACGCCCAAAATTTGTTGGAACTGACTGATATTTGTGATTCAAAATGTCTAACGTACTGTTTATAGGCTTTAGTGGTAGCAGCTTTAACTTCAGCTCTCAAGCATTTAAAATTTTCAAACGCTTGTACTTCATTACTTCTTTTATAAAGCTGGGTGGTAATTATCTTCAGCCACTAAGGGTTCCAACGACAATTCAACAAGGCATGGTTGATTTGTAAAAACTACATCAAGTAGTCTATTACGCTGATTAAAAACAAAATTATTCTGAGCTAAGTCAAAAAAGTCCTTAAAAATATCAAGAACAGACATCTTTGATGTCTGAGTGTTACAAGCATATTCAGAGACATTAAAGTCGCCCACTCGCGAATTCTAGGGAGTCAAAAAAAACTTATATTTTTCAAAAAGTTTTGCGACTGAAAATACCAAAACATTACCCTATATAATAGCGCATATTTATTATATATTATTATGTGATCTTTCCTGCACCGAAAATAACATATTTCATAACTATGTGGTCAAATGTTAAAATTCGAGCTTTTTTGTTTTTGTTTATGGCAGAACCGCTAGCCATTTTAAAGAACAAATTTGTTCACCTCATACCAGAAGATAAACTAAACGTTTTTATATTTTTCATGAGCAGTTTAGCCCCCATAGATTTAGATAGGTATATATTGCATAAAAGCATTATATATAAAGACAACCCAACAGGTTTAGGAAGGGAGGGGTTTACTGCAATAATTTTGCCAACAGATTTTCAAATTTGCCAACGCAATATTCATTGATTGACCACAATATAAAATGTTTAACACTTAACAATTCATTCAAGTAAAGAAAATTTATCAAAATAAGTTTTAAATTTCGCCTTTTTCTCATTCCAAGAATATTATGAGTTTTTCTCAACATTAGCCAAAACTTTTTCAAATTTCGTCTTTTCCACTTTTAATGTATGATTTTAAAGTCTAGCATATGCTTTTTTTGACATGACAATAGTATATATTTTCTCTGTCTTCTCTGAGCGTAAATATTGGTCTTCCATTTAAGATCACTAAATATTTTTGACAAAATTTAACGTGAGACTGGGATAACTAGAAAAGAGTATAAACACTATAATGCCTTATCCATTATTTAATGCAATAAGGAAATATTTTCTTTTTTGCAGATTTTAAAAAAACAGGTAAAGCTCGTCCTAAAGCACATGAGAATCTCGGTTACTGTACAGGTACTTTGATACAGACACAACCAAATTTATAATTTATAATTTCAAGGGCAATATATTTTTCAGAAGGGCAAGAAAAACTGTTTCATTAATGGTTGAAGATGTTCTGGAACATCTTCTGTTCTGTAAAATCACTATTAAAATATCCACAACTCAAATATATTTTATTTAATATTCATTAGGTAACAACAAAACTAGATATTATATCAATAATAAGACGAGATTTTGTCAATAGGACAAAATATATGGTAGGTTGGTCCCTGCCCTGAGACATTAAAATTTGTATTTGCCTTTATCTGTATCAAAAAAACGACTGTCTTTTTTTAATAAATAAGTTTTAAAATACATGATAATGTTTCTTTGAAACCAAAAGCAGGAACTACTCTTATGGAATATGCGAACCCAGGTTGATTTACAAATCTCTACCTTTTTGAAACGTACTTCACTATTACGCCGGCTCTACAGATTGGGTCTAATATCGGAACCAACGTTCTGTCAGGCCGAGTTTTTATTTCGCCTTGCGTACATTGGAATCAAGCTCAAGCGACATGGTCAGCGTTGCTAATACAAAACGAGCTAATTTCCTACCTTGTAAAACAAAATACCCGATTTGACCCACATTAAGAAGCACATATCTAAATGTTGAATACAATTTATTTCCTAACTTAAATAAACGGTCATGATGTATTTCAAAACTGGTACAAGTACTTTTGAACTTCTATGATGAAAAGTACTCTTTTCAATATCTGAAATTTTTAAAATCCAAAAAACAAAATCCTAATTTTACACCCTTTAGGATAGATATTACAAGTTTAGCCTACGTTAAACTCAAAGAAACAAATTATGAAACTGACCGATGCCAGAGCATTATTTTAGAGTTTAATCTGATGGTTGGGTTCAAATTTAAGGAATTAGTCAAACTCTAAATTACCCGCTTTTACTAGCAAGACTGTTAGAAATACCCGTGGATAATTATATATGATCATATATTTGAGCTCCAATGACTTTGATATTCAGCCGATAATTCGACACAAGACGGATAACTTCCAACATTCGCGCCAATGCCAGTTTGTCAATACACACATTGAAGGAACGCCGCTGTCGCCAACGTTGGTTCCAATATGTGGAGCCGAGGTTATAATATTAAAGACAATTGTTTATAAAGTGATCGTAAAATGTATCCCTAGAACCAAATTAAAAATTCAAAAAGGTAAATTTACATAATTTTATTTTATAGCTATCATCTGCCAAAGAGCTTGTTTGTTTTTTAATATGTGGTCATACTAATTATCTTATTTGTTCTTAAAGGGCATTATTGATTGGACTTTTACCTGAACTTGGCAATTATAGCGCAGCGGATTCATTTAGAAGAATTTAAAAACTGGTTGGGGTTAGCCTTGTTAATTTCATGTAGTTTCAGCCTCAAAAATTCTCTAATTAACAATACATAAAATTAGCCAAAATTCACAGGAACGCAAAAACTTAGTAAATTTAGACAGCTCATTTAAATTCAAAATTTACCTACTTAGATATTTTGGAGGAAGAACAACTAACCTACCAGCCAACAACAAGAAAATTATTGAAAATAAATAATTACCTAAATCGCCACAAAATTTGATCAAAATGTGTGTATCTATTTCAACAAGACGTCGTAGAAAAAATGATGGTAGCCTTCTACAATTCTTGCCCGGGCCAAGATCGTTCGCTATTTTTGCGTTTTTATAAATTTGTGAATAATGGAGCAGCAAATCAGAAATGTATGTCACGATGAATGTGTTATGGCTGTAACATCATATTCTTGGCGGAATACTCAAGTTAGACATTGCACTATAATGCCGGTCCATAACCGTTTTTTAAGAGTGCTTGCTGCAAGATAACGATTCGTGACTTACACGAAGTTTACAATATCAAGATGCAGTACGTCGGCGTATTAAAGAAGATAATTAAAGACCACCGATATCTTCTAAAGGTGCAGCCTTAGAACAAGATCATCGTAAGACCAATGAACACGTTAATTAGTTTATTTAATTATGAATCCCCGTCTATCCCAGACCTAATGAGCGATACGCTTTGTGCAATTTTATCCCCACCACTTTATATAGAGGTGAGGATAGGTTATGGTGTGGGTTACTATATCTTCTATAAAACGGACAGACTTTATTATTTTAAATGGGAACCTTAATTCTAGGTCATTACAGAAATTCTACATGAACATGTCATGTCATTTGCGCCCTATTCTGAACCTAATTTCTTGCTTATGCACGACAATGCCCGCTCTCATACGGGTCTGATGGACCAACCCGTAGCCCTGACCTCAACCTTATAGAACATGTTTGGGACTTCCTTTGGAGATGGCTACGAAGTGCAGAACGCCAACCCCAATACTTACAAAAATTGAGCGAACGTCTTATCGAAACATGTAATAGCTTGTGTTATTATTTTTGTAAATTTTACCAAGTAAAAAACATAACTTTCTTAAAACTATCCTATCTCATTTATTAATAAAGATATCAAAGAAAACTAAAAAAAAAACAAAATGATAAAAAAGTCTAAGCTACATTTTCGCCTTAAAAGCGATATTCTTTTGTCACTGATACAATCTAAAAAGTGCTTGAAACTTCAGGAAAAATACATCATTATCTTCACATCACTGTATAATGAAGCGAGGTATTTTAGATAGATTAACAAAAAGTTTTTTAAAATTATGTCACATTTTCGGTGGTGCGTTAAATAAGTTGCGCAGTATATAAGTATGATTTTCAAAAGCCTCTGAAATGAGTGAAATGTGGTGAGAAACGGTAGACTTGCACAAACAGAAAGTGCTAATCATTTTATACTTTTTTATTATATTCCATTTTTTTATCAAAACTATAATTTTTTATTTTACCTTGTTTTAAATATTGGACTGCGTTACTGGCTAGTCCTGGTTAAGCTTTTTTTTGGGTTGATCGTATAATAGTAAAAGAATAAAAATATATTTAAGTAAGTTGCCTCAACTTGATCTTGCGAGACGCACGGCCAACTGTTCGAATCCAGCTGCGTGCATGACTATATTTAATACTTCGTTTATTCTATTCTTCCATGAATTCCAAAATATTTGCATTTAATAATAGTAACAGGCATTTGAGAATAATAACTAAAACTGTATGTTGTACTTTGTATATTATTCATAATTAACATATTTATAAAAACTATCTAATTCTCTTTAATAATCTAATACTTATCCGGGCAGCCACCTCTCCATATTACTGTTACTTTAGAAAACTAAATTACACGTCAAGATCAGGTAAAGAAAAATGCCGGGAACCAATTTACACGTAAAGGTCAGGTAAACCAAAAATCTCGGGAACCAATTTGCATGTTATTTTTAACTGTTATTAGCTTGGGAACCTATCTACATGTACCCGTAATTTTAATTTCAATGCATAGGTCTCTTTTTCTTAACTCTATATAGATATAGCCGATTTGATACCCTTATCTTAAAAAATAAACGTGAAAATAAAGAAAAGCTGCGCCATAAGACCAATGTGTACGATAAAAATTTTCTTTCTCTCTTTACCACGTTTCTCTTATAACGAAGTTCTTTTTTATTTTCCCGTTTATTTTGATAGATAAAGGTATAATACTCCGTATTTTTAGAATCCGGTAGAGAAACTTACAGGGTGTCTCATTTAAAAAGTGGCAAGTTAAAATTATATTTTCGAGACATTGTTTTAATACCCTTTGATGTTATATAAAACTTGGTAACTATACATAAAATTTGCTTTTTGGATCATTTTTACATTGTAAAAAATAAGAAAGTTATAACAGATTAAAATGAAGACAAGTTGAAATAACCATGCGTTTTTCAGAGCTTCAAGAAGTCCAAAATTTGTGACTTTTTTGTAAGTCGAACAATAAAACAGTTTTTTTGTCGTGGAACAATATAAAAGAGTATAAAATGTCACATTTTAAACAGTGAGCTATGATTTCATTTGTATAAAATTAAATTCTAACAACTTTTTTTTGTTTTCTCTCTTCAGAGTTTCGCAATTTTTAAAAATGTTTACTTTTTTGAAGCTACGAAATATAATTCTAACCATCTTTTCTATACTGCTTCTTGATGTACCTATAAAGATAAAGGTACCTGGTACATTACTTCATTTCGTCATTTTTAGCATTTTTTCTTCCCTCGTAAGTAAATTTAACCGTGAAAAGATCACCCCCTTAGATTTTTCCAAATCTTCAGGTTTTAGGTTCCCTAGATGCCAAAAAAAAAACATGTTTCGTCCATCTGTTTGTCGGTCTGCTGTCTCAGGCTGTCTGTCCGTCTATTCGCGGTATAGCTCAAAACTACTTACCCGATTGACTTCAAATTTTTGGTAAAAATTAAGGGTCATGTAGGTATACCTTCTAACATTTTTGAAAAAATTCGATATAGCGGAATAAATTGGCGGTCTAGTAAAATGTTAAAAGAAATTATTTCTAAAAAACTACTTATTTTCCTCAACTTTTGCACAAAAATCAGTATACAGGAATGAAATGGCGGGGTAGTAAAACTGTTAAAAAAGTAAGTGTAAAAACTACTTATCCAATTGATTTTAAACTTTGACTAAAAATAGGTAGAGACTATTGGTACGAATCCAATATGGTGGAACAAAATGCCGGCCTATTAAAATATTTGAAAAACAATTAAAAAAATGGGTAAATTTTCTTTATCCGTAACTTCCCTTAGTATTAATTCTTCCTTTTATTAGTAGTGATCCTATATAATTTTGCATTTTAGTAATTTACCAGTTACATTATCTGAAATGACAATTAAATAATTTTAGGAAACATAATGATAAAATACAATCAAAAAGCATCAACAATATATTGTAAATTGTATTTTTAGGGGGATTCCTTATGAGGGAACTTCGGGTATTTGGGTAAAACCCCCACAAAACTAAATGAGTAATATTTTATACTATTTATTTCAGAATGTATTTTAGCAGTATATGCCTAAATTTTTTAATCCAGAGCCATTTATATAGGGTAGAAATTTTAACTGGAATAAATTCAGTATTAGAAAGCCTCTACATTTGCTGAAAAAATAAAAAAAAACAAGTCCCTTAATTTTTAATTTGGCACACTTTTTCCGTGAAATTTACCCCTCATTTGGGGGTAGAAACCGTCCCAACTATTTTTTTTTCAAATATAGATATGTATTGTGTTAGCTCGTTGGAAAGGGCATACAAAGATGAATATGACCCACTATTTACTTTTGCATTTCGGTGATCTAAAAAGCCATAAAAAATAACAACTTGCCATTTTAGCAACAATTGGTACTACAAATGGGTTTTACCTGCGCTGATTGTTTAATAAAAAAGAAAAATGATATTGTTAAGATTGTTGGCTTACTGGCTGCCACATGTCAATGGTCAGATAATTTTCAGTTTAGAAGAAGTGAATACCTATCTGTTGTAGTATTTCTGCAGTTTAAAACTTTACTTTAAATAAGAAGTATTTTTATATTAAAATGGGTTGTCTAACTGAATCACATAAAATCGAAATTTTAATGATGTTTCGCTTTGGCGACAGATCGCGTACTCAAGCACTCAACACTCCCTGATCTACCACCAATTTCCCAAGGACATACCACGAATAAGATAGTCTCGAGTAATGAATGAAGACATGCAATTAAATGTTTTACTTGCTCTCGAGGAAAATCTATTACTCCAATTCGACAACTTGCAAGAGAAAATAACGTAAGCCATGGGTCTGCATTAAAGTTAGTGAAATCATTTCAAATGCATCCTTATACAATGCTATATGTGCAATAGTTGGTGAAAGATGATCCGGACCGGGCCGTCTTCAGTTTTCTGAAGTGATGATGAAAGCACTTGATCAGCATTTAGTAGATTTGAAGTGGATCCTTTACAGATGAGTGTCCTTTTGCACTTGCATGGTGAAGTCAATAAACAGAACTGTCGATGTTGGTGTACAGAAAAATCCTCACTGGATGCAAGAAACGCACACCTAGCGTCTGCAAAAACTTAATGTTTGGGCAGGCATAATTGGCAACCGAGTCATCGGGCCAATATTCTTTCAAGATAACTTAAATGGCCGTACTTATCTAGACTTTTTACAAGGAGAACTTATTCCAGCTTTGAGTGATTTACTTCCCCACCATGCAGAAGCAGATCTTCATGATGATCCAATATGGTTTCAGCTGGATGGAACTCCGCCTCATTACGGGTTACTTGTGAATATTTAAAAAAAATTTATCTGAACTTATTAATTTGTCTTGTATTTCTGGTTGCGATTTGGTATTTGACTTTTGATATTATTTACAAAAATGATTATTTTTACGATTTATTGTATTTTTATTTTTGTTTTTTTTACTTATTGTTAAACCTATTTAACCACTTGAATTTTTATAATTCCTTTATTATTTTTCAAAATAGAATTCTTCTTGAATTTCCACTATAGTTTTTCAATATTATGTAGGTATTTTGTTTATATAGGTATTATATTTTGCTTGTTTAAAAATATATGTCCCTGAATACGACCAAGACTCCGTATTGGCCAATAATTTCTTATCCGATCAGATAGTCTGCCACTGCAACATGGTTGGATATAAGACGTTAATGATTGTTGCTTTGTAAGGTTATTCATTGAACTTCACGCCCGCCTTAAAGCCCCATTTAGATATGTTACACGCTAAACCCTTGTGAATACTAGAGTTAAGGGATAGATGTAGCCCCCACAGACACCTGAAGTACCTGAATGCAACACTTTACATCCAACACTCAGGTCCCTATGCGCCCTTTGCTTACAAAAACTCTTCCAGTTAGATCTTAGACGGGTCGACAGACGGATCTAGCAACGCTGGCACTTTAAAGAGCAATATGCAATATGAAGTAAGACTGTTTGTTCTTTATTTTTCTATTTGTATAGCTTTGCTGTGTCATTTAGAAGGTAAGTTATTTTTTTTACTCAGATTGTTCAGATATTTCTGCACCTTTAGGCTTTAAGAATAAATATGTATCGTCAAAGTTAACCATCAACCATCGCCTTTAAAATTGCATAAAAAAATGTCTTTATTTTATGCAAAAGGACGAGAATTATGTTTGAAAATTGCGTTTAAAATTGTATGATGATAAACGCACGAATTTTCTATTATTGCAAATTACATGTAGCCGTGTTTAAATGGGTTTAAAATTTAGCCTGAGGCTGATAATAGATTGTTTGAACTATTTTGTGAACTTTAGAGGAAGAGGAATGAAATTTTCAAAAATGACTTTCGAAACAAAATATATATTTAAAATATCACGGAAATTGCTTATTTAGTTGTTGCGGAAAGAACACAAATGAGAAGTTTTTTCTCAACAGCAAAAAATGGCCTTCGTTTTGTCTGTAAAATACCATTTGGAACTGCCAAAAAGTAAAAAAACTTTTGCAACCACTTTGATACGGAAATTTAGACCTGATTAAGAAAAATCTTTTGGCAATGCCATGAACAATTTAAATTTTTTTTTATTTTAGATATGTTACGTAGAATTTTTTTTACACATTTATTTAACATACACAAAAATGAGTAACAAAAAAATGGCGCATCTACACACATCTATACAAGTAATAACTAAGTTACAGTGTTTCAAAAAACATTGGACTTGTAAAGTTATTTAAACTAGCAAATATTTCACTGATAAAAATGCGTGCACAACTTTACCAGTTTCTAAAAAAAAGTTATCCTGTTACTATTTTGTCGATTTCGATTTCTTTTATGAGAAAAATGCAATTAAATTATGTCGTGGAATTTTTTCTTCAAGATCTTTAGTTTAAATTATTTACCTGTATGGGATCACATGAAGTGCTGAAAATGGTCACCATCAGCTTCATTATAAGCCCTCGATAGTCAGCTCAAAGATGTTCCTTCTGTGGCACAGATACGAGGATTTTGACGAACTGATACAAATGCCATTTTAGTGCACTGTAAAAGTTCTTCAAGTGTTTATACTAGCATCTTGTATACAAGCTCCTTTAAATGGCATAAAAAGTCAAAGGATTCAAGTCAGGGGATCTCGGTTGTCATGCTACTGGCTAACGGCCAATCCATCGATGCCCGTATGTTTCCTAACATCAGTAATATGGTACTTCCTAACATCGACTTGCAACCACATTCTATTTCTCATTAATACAGGTAATAACTCGGGCAGACCATTCATCAGAAAATTTAAATATAACACATGTTTCAGTGTTTGTGGCAGAATAATAAAATTGGACCAATAACTTCATTTCCACAATAATACCAGCCCAAATATTTACAGAAAACTCGTATTGCGAGTTACTACTCTTCTCGTAAATGAGGATTCTTCTAAGACCAATTATGCAAGTTATGGAAATATATTATTCCTTTTCTTTAAATGTGACTTCCTCTGTAAAGAACATGACGAGAGATATGTTGGTCGTTTTCCAACTTATTTAAAAACCACTGACAAAATTTGTATCTAGGCTCATAATCAATCGGTAAAATTTCTTAAACTCGTGTGTAGTGGTATGGTTTTAATTGTTGTTCTTTCCAGATTCTGTGTACAGAGGACGCGGAAAAAATTATTCGCTAGTAATAACTCTGGTACTTGTAGTGGGGTTACGTTCCACTGCATTGAGAACTGCCTCCTCAACCCGCACAGTTCGTCGGTATGTTCTGCGTCCAGAATTGGATTGTAAAAGTTTTAAGGTTCCTGTTTCTCTTAAACTTCTGCAGATATATCAAAAATAATTTGAAGGGTGTCGTTCGTTTAGGATACCTATCATGATAAATTCCCTCTGTTTCTCTTCCATTTTGTCCCGCTTCACCATAAACTAATAACATATCGGTTAATTGAGACGAGGTATAATAATTGATATAAGGCATTTTAAAGACGCCCAATATTTAACAACGACTATAACGCGGGAAAAACTTTTAGAACTAAGAACTAAACAAACTACTGAACACTTGAATCTAAGGACAGAAACACGAAACTAGTTATTTGCTAAATTTAAAAACCGCCATCAACGGTATCTAACACTTTGACAAGTAACTGACAATAACTTAATCTGATTTTTTGATTCAACCCAGGTCATGGAATATTAGATTTTTTGCGGATTAATATCAAGCTTGACTTAACAGAGGTTAATTAAATTGCATTGTTCTCATAAAATAGATCGAAATCGACAAAATATCAAGAGGTAACTGTAACTTTTAACAAGCTCTAAACAGCCTACATAACTATGCTAACAAAAGATAAAAAAGTCAGCGGTGCACATTTTTTAGAAAGATATTGGAGAGACGTACACACTTTTAACATCAAATGATACAGCGAAGATACAGTATCGATGTTGCGATATTATCGAAACAAAAACATCGATATTTTAGAATATCGATGTTTCCACACACCAAAGAAAAAGTGCATGGAACTGAAATCCCCATAGAGTTTTATCGATTTGTGAGCAAATTTGAGCGAAAAAAGCATTTTAATCTACCGTTTTCCTTAATATGAGAGTATTTCTGGCTAATTAAAACAAAACTGGGAACGGTAAGTAGTTTTTTGATAAAGTAATTTTTTTCTCATAAAAGTGCTGCAAAACATGCTTTAGAGATATAATTAAAGTCTAATCATGTAAACTAAATGCAGATTGATGCAGGTTTAATTATTATTAGAGAGCAATCATGAAGGATAAAAACATATTGAAGAAGGTCGAATTTTGTCTCCTAATTAAATATTTTGTAAATAAATACTTTTGACATTCAGTTTAGGTAGGGTAAGTCTGGAGATATTGCATAACCTGGCCCTTTTGGTGACTACAACATATCGGTCTGACAAAGAGTATTCGTGGAAGAAATGTATCTGCTGAAACTATATCTGTAAACTTAAGAGGGAAGAAAAAAACGGGCCTTAATGGTTGCAATCGGAAACTCATTTATTATATATTTTTTATTAATACAAATTGAGTAACGTAAATGTCTCTAATTTGGGTTCCGCTTTATAAAAAGTACTAATGGAGTTCAATAATAGTTGTAGCCCTTGCAGGCCAAAATTTGTTTTATAGTGCTGTAATAAATACACCTATTGTTTGCTTTTACCATACCTTATTTATTTTTTGATTTCCAGATCTTTTGTATAATATTCTAGAGCAAATCCCATCCGTTGTTCGTTGTTATTCTGCGTTAAAAATGGTTTTTTTGGCAGCAGAATAATTTTACAAATTCGATAACTTTTTAATTCTACGGCGCACGGTTATAACGGATCCCGGAAAATCAGTTTCCCTTTTGGCTGTTACAATGGATTCAAATGGATTGTCCCGCAAATATTCAATAAAGTGATAATCCTCATTACGATTAGTCCAAATATTTGACTGACCACCTCCTGCTTTTCTATCCAGGGTATGCCTTGATTGCCGTCTTGCTTTAATATCATAAACTGTACTTTTTGGTATCCCCAACCTTCTTCTATTAACTGACAGTCAAACTGACACTTTAGTTTTGAAATTGTCATCATAGCCAGGTATTGGTTACTTGTTTTTTAAAAGTACATTTACATCAGGGAAAATGATGTGCCCGGATTTTTGTGACCGCAACTTACATAGTTATAATAGAAGGGGCCTTTGTTACAAATAAAACTGCGACAGAAATGTACAAAAAACACACTATTACCAAAGCTTTCTATGACACAAGCTGTGTTATTACTATTAGAAATCACTCAACAAAAAATAACAAAAGTCGTATACTCACAAAAAACTAACCAAATACGCAAAATATAACTGAAAAGGGAATACTCGGATTAGCCAGCCAAAATTGAATACTGTTGTAGATATAGTACCATCTTTAGAAACTGCACAACGTAAGTACAAATGTCTCATATAAAAGTCGGCAGTTGGCAGGGCTAAAAATGATAAAATTCTAACTTGGCATGACAGATTTTAAATTATCGCAATTATGTTTTGAGTATATGAAAAGAAATTAAACAAAAAAAAAAGTCGAAAAAACATTGTAAGAAAACATCGATTTCAACCGATGTTATCGCAAGAATATCGATGTTTTTTAAACATCGATGTGTCGTGCGCATCCCCAGCCCACACGCCTGGTGAAGCAGTCCACGCATTTTTATCTGTGAAATATGTGCTAGTTTAAATACATGTCCTCCTCCAAATTTCATTCGGATTGCTACAGTCGTTTTAATGATATTTGGAATAAACAAAAAATCTTTAACACTTTTTATCTCAGAAATGAAGCGAGATTGGACCCATGTTGATATGGACTTTTAGTTTTATTTTTGGGTGGGGAGTCTCCCCACGAGCGATGGGGATGCTTTTTAAAACACCCTGTATAATTATCGATTTGAGCCAGTTGACTTAAACTATTATCATAGATCGGTCTAAAAGAAATCTATTCTGTCCATGTCGTTTTTAGTGCTAAAACCAGAAAGTTTATATTTTTTTCTAACAATATTCCTATATATTTGGGGACACCTTTTCTCGATGTTTTATCTTGATAAAAAAACATTTCGTTATAAAGTATTCTATTTATATAATGATGAGGTTATTTAAATATTTGTTAATTTAAATTGTCTTTTGTAAGTAAATTATTTACAAGACTAAACGTCCGTAATGACAAGAACTTCTATTAAATAATCGTTATCCAAGAGCAGGCTTAGGTTTTTTCCAGAAAATAAAACAATAATTTCTTTTGTGTTGTTTATTTTTATATTATAGACTTATAAGTAAATCGTTTAACTGACCATTAATTGAAAAAAAAGTATGAAATTACTTCAAATATTTACATTTCTGTTACTGAGATCGCTGGAAAATTCAATGGAATATAATTACAAAAATCTTAAAAAGATGTGTGAACCAAAAAAAGAGGAGTAATCGCTCAACAATATTCAGACATTTCAAAAATACTTTCTAACACCTTAAAACTATTTCTACAATTTTTAAAGAAGCACAATTAGATAGATAATGGGGTTTACATGAAATTGCTGAATATTGTTGAATAGGCGCCACAAGCTATAAATATCACGATACTTGAAGAAGTATACAAGGTTTTACAATTTTCAATTTTACCACCTCGAGTGATTTATGAAAAAAAAAACATTAATAAATATTCTATTGCGCGTATTAATTTACTTCAAAATTTATTTTTGAGAACATATCAAAAATGCATTAAATTAATTACTAATATTTGAACATTAAAACAACTGGGGTAACCTTGTACTTTTTTGCATATCCGTAAAAAGTATCTAGAAAAGATGGGTTTATTATAAAGTTCCTTAACTTCCCTCGGAAGAAAAGTGAGCTATATTTGTTGAAAATGATCAGACTAATAATATAATCCGGCGGCAACCAAACTATGATTTTTTTAAACCCCAAATTTATTTAGTATGTTATGGCAAATAAACACCTGTAAACGAATTACTCTGAACAATAAAAATACAGCACTTATTATCATAATAAAATTGTGTAAACGGGCACCCAGATATATACAAAAAAATAGTCATGTACCATACAATAGTGTTGGTTTGTCACCATGCCAATTCATTGTTATAATTTGGCAAATTTTTCAGCAGTCGTTGATAAAATAAAATATACAAATTAAACTTAGATGTGGGAACGTAAGCAAAAAAATTTACTTCTTTAAACATAGTAGTTTTACCTAACATTATTTGAAGAAAGTGCATACAATCTATTATTTTTTGAGGACAGCTAGTTTTTTGTGTTATTTTTTCGCTTACGCCTCTTGCTGAATTGTAATCAGCAAGAATAATTGTACAATTTTTAAACCTAAAATTAATAGTGAACTAAATTAAATCCACAGACTTAAATGAAAATTTGCTAGTAAAAATACAGTGACAAATTATTTACAATTCATTAAAAAAATTCGCTAAGTAAAGGTAATCATACAAATAATTATTCACAGTCTCTATTTACCTCAATTGCACACTTAGAAACCACACTTAATAACACTAACTAGTTTGTGAAAATTGGCATTTGTATTAACTTTTTTTCGTATTTTTTCTTTGCCAGGTTTTAACAGAGCTGCATATTATACATATTTAATAGCTATTCACAGTCTTTATCCTTAAATTAAAGTCTTACACAATTACTATTAAGGTCAGCAATACTTGGTACTATTTAAAGCAGTTCTTCGGAATCGTTAACTAAAATACGTAAGCTATCATCTTTGTTATATGGGGTGTCCGAGTGACTCTAGCAAGAGAGCTAATCTGATACTGTAAAAAAAATAAAAACGGTGAAAAGAATTTTCCGAATCCGAAAAGATTTGAGGATCAAGTTTTTAAATTTACATTTATCGTGCCTTTTAGAACCCTTATTTCTTATTTTTTCAGAGATGAGTTCAAACCAATTTTCTTTTTTTTCAATTGTAGTTTATAAAAATAAACGCAGCTAACTTTAAAACCATAAAAAACAGCAGTGTGACATTTAAATCTACCTGTATTTAAACTCCCGTTTTTGTTGGTTGGCTCTATTTACAGCACGGTTTTTTTAGGTTTAAACCTAACCTAAGATGTTGAATTATTCAGTTTAAATTTGCGTTTATTGGGTTCTACTATTTGTTAAAAAGGTTTAAACTATTTTGGTGCAAAAAACACGACGCGTTTTAAATCAATTGGGGTATAATTCATCATCACTCATCTTCTCAAATGTTCGTATTTATGTCATTTACAAAATTGGATTACGAGATTTTTTATCACTACACAATAAATTGTCGCCTACAACTTTTTCATGTTCCATTTTATCGAGCTGATATAAGTTTTAAAAAGTTACTTAGAGGTTATAATTTTGAGGTTGTTATGACCGCGTCGTCGCCGAAAACTACTGGCCAAGTCATACAACGTTTGTAGTGTGTTGGCTGATGAGTAAACAAACACGTTGCTATTCATGACCAAGGCAAGGAGAAAACTGAACACCACCAGTAGTGGTATCAATTTGCCTTTTAGTCTGTGTAGTGCTCCTACCATATTCGAGAGACTTATCGAAAAACGACTTAATTGAAAAACCTTCCTAATATACATATGTGAATGGTAATAGGTCAAATAATTTACGCTTCAGTGAACACTACTTAGAAAAAGGGCATTTCAAAGGTCAACTGACAACGTTGTAGATCAAGTTCCTCTAGGGAACATAAGAAAAAATTTTCGTATAAAGATGGGATTAAAAATTCTTATTAAGGAAGCTACGGCCCTATACAAAAATAAACTCCCATACCATATAAATCCCCTTCCATTTTTTATTCAAATTTATTTTAATGCAAGTGAATTTTGCGGCATGGATTATAGTATTTCGAAAACTGCTTATTTTATTTATTTCGAACATGGGTACTTTTTTTCTGTAAAAACTGTGTGAAAATACAAGTTTAAAAAAATGTATTATTTTAAAATAAATTGTCTATCAACTTTGAGCAAGGTAGAACTTCTAATTATATTGAAATTTAAAGCTAAGAACTAATAAAATAATTAAAAACGATCTACTGGCTTAGTAGAAAAACCAAATCAAAAACCCAAATTGCACATCCAAAATAATCGTTCCTAATATTCATAATACATTTTATATTGGCCTTAGCAAGCAATTTAAAAACAAGCATTATCTTCTTACATTTAATTTTATATATTTTATTAAATAAGATAACAAAGCCAAACATAGCTCAAGAATGAAAAGCTATTAACAGACTCAACACATAACAAATGTGATAAATTATACGGTTTGGTCAGGTTAATTTCATCATTACCCTAATGGCATTTTCTACCGAGAAACAAAAATAATCTTTTTAGTTTTAGTTACTAAGTTTACATTTTATCACAGCACGTAACTTTCCTAAGTGCATTTAAAAGGCGGTTAGTTTGGAAGTTCTAAAATTGCACCAGCACATCAAGGTAATAATCTAGGGCGAAAAATGTTCTATTCATTAAGCAAGATTAATCACCAAGCAATTGTTTAAAATGTCTGCATGCATAACATGGTGATAAAAACTGACAATCACATCGTCTTTCATATTTCTTTCATTGAGATTAGATTATGCAAATGGACACGTAAGGAAACTGAATTACTTTGTTAAAAATTCAATTTGGAAAAAAAAAGTTTACTAATACATTTGAAAAGTAAAAATGTTTAAAACAAAAACTGTAGTGATTTGGGTAAAACACTCTTTCAAATACTACATTAAAATTACTCCACTATTCAAACACTACTAATATTCCAGAACAATATAATTTAAAATAATTTTAATATTTAAGCCCGAAATAAATTACGTTATCAATTATTGTAATAAAAAATGATACAAACTTTTCCAAACATGAATATCAAAGTATAAAATAATTATTCTAAACATTTTTGTTTGTGTGTGTTTTACTATCGCTCAAACTTTTTAACAGTCTAGCCTTTTCAGATAGTTTTATGATTACGTAGCTATAATGGCAATAAGCAATGAAACGCCATTTATATTCAAATTTCGTAAAAATTATCTCGCAGCCGTAAGTTTCTACATGCAGCGATTGTCGACACCAACCTGTACAAAGGCCTACCCTCTGTACAAAAGATTTTAAAGCAATTGCTTGCAATACAAGTATCATTCTTTCAAAAAGATTTAAAAAAAACATCAGTATCGAGTAATTTAACATGTTTTTGTTAGCGACAATCGCAGTCTCTGAAATCTAATCTTATGGAGTGATTTAACGCAATTCAGTAACAATAACGTTGTGAATCAGCAAAATATGCACTTTGGTCACAGATGGGGAACACATATCTAGACGGTTCAACAGACTTTTATTAGGTCCATTTTGTGGTCATTTAAGGCACGTTGATAATTCCACGATACTTTGATTTCCTTAAACAGGCTCTTCCGAAGCTACTAGATGATATTCTATTGGATAAACAGCCAGATATGTGGTGGCAACAATATAGTCTCAGCAGAATAATTTCCTTTTGGTTTGGAACTATTTGAAATCAATTATTAATAGAGATTATTGGTCACAGAAAATCGTACAAACTTGCAATACCATTAATACCAAAAAAATACGGGTAGTTTTAATAAGCTATTTGATTAAGGGTAAAATTTTAATGTAAAATTTGAAAGAGTGTTGAACCCACTTTATTCCTATTTCTTTTTATTTAGCTTTGTTAATTATTGAGTTATGTACCGCAGATCTTGCTTTAGAAAAAATCTTGCCGAATGAAAGAGGAGAAAGTAGTAACCCACCTGTGATCCTTTAAAGATTCCTATAAAGAACTGCTTTACCATGGAACTGCCAGTCTTATAAAACTAAAATTTACTTTGTTTACTATCTACTCTATTCAAGGCAGTGATATCTGTACATTCTTATCTACATCTTCATTAAAACACTAAAACTTCACCAAAATTAGATCATCCAAATTACATATTTAATATACTTAGATTTAGGCGCCTTTTCTAGGTAACATTTTTTGATTTTTTTTTCATGTTTTAGACTGCTTTTGTAAGTAACATTTAGCGACTTTGAAAAGCAAAGGCACAATAATTTGCGAACGTAAGTGGCAAAACGCAACTCACACGACTTTTATATATAAAAATAAAATGACAATAATAATACTATTCCAAATATTTTCTGTTGCTAGGAGTATTTCTTGTAAGTTCTTTTTATGCTATGTTTCTTTGCTATATGAAAGGCATAAGAATGCAATAAAAACAAAATTCAATAGAAAGTAGAATAAATATCTAAGGTTTTTGCTAACAGAACCTTAGAAAAATGTAAACACACTTGGTAATAATAAAATTGACTCGCGGAAGATTATTTTCAATATGTCCTGTAAAAAAATACAATGAAAACATTGCTGTGAAATAATTTAACCCTGACTTGTTCAAATCTTATTGCATTCAAATATGATTTCCACGACATTCCTTAAATGTTGCCTTATAAGTATTTGTAAAAGAAGTTCTACAGTGCTTAGCATACATACGTCTCCTTTTAAGGTCTTCATTAATGTTCATATTCCTAATTATAACGAAAACGATTTTCTTAAATTGACTCATGTATATGTATAGTTTTCATCTTCTAATGTACCTATCATGTTATTTCGTACCTATTTAAAATACGCGTTAGATTTAAAACTCAAAAAGCGCACTATTAGCTTACGTTTTGGCTGACTCTTGGTTAATATAAAACCAAACACTTTCATAAGACTTAAATTTTATTTGATTCATAAATTAATATAGACCAATAACGACTTAACATATTATATGTCTCACTCGATTAAAAGTTCAGATTAAACAACGCAATAAACTAATTTATACAGACCAATAACATAATATAGAAATAAAAATAAAATCACCACTTATATAACATAAAAGAACTAGTGATAACATAAAAATAACTCTGACCAATAAGACATCCTTTTAAAAAAGTTTTGTCAATAAATCTGACCACTGTTAACCATGTGCGTATAATTACATGCGCAATTAGATTTTCAGATAAAATAAAAGATGGAATTTTACAAACTTCAAGAGCATCTCTTATTCTTATGTTAAGTTATTTGCATGTATAAATGTCTAATGTTATTCGCGTATTATAGCTCTTATGTTATTTTTATTTCATATTATTTGCTTATATGAATTCACCTTGAATTATATATCCACCTATTAAAATTTAAATTATTTATTTCTGAACATAAAACGAAATTTGAGAAAATACGTAACTGCAAATTATAAGAACTCTCTCAAATCTGCAGCTATTCCAAAATAGATCATTTAGTTTCTTTTAATCCAATTTAGAGCATAGATAAACAAAATGAGGCAAATGTTACTCTTACTTAAAGTTAGCACCACAAAATTCAAATTCTTGACCAATATATGGTCTTGTAATGCCCATTTTCTTGAATAGAGTCTCTACAAGTTGCGTTTTGCAAACATAAATGTTACGAGAGTCGTCGCCACCTGTCGGAAATCAACTGCGGCTTCATAAAGTGCTGATCAAAAGAACATTGAGTCCGTTGCTTTTCCACATTTACATTACCTTTATTTCTAAGGTGGCGAACAAATTACGAACTACACCATTTAAATACACATTGAACGGCCAACGTAGCGAGTTTCATTAATTAAAAAACATTGTTACAGGCTGATCGTTTTTTTAGAGTACAGTACGTTCAGGACTTAATTCAATCAAACTAAGACTAGAAAGAAATAAAATTTGAGAGAAAACCTAAATAACAAAGTTTAATTTAGAAATTTATGCTTCATCTGGATTAACATTAATATATGATAGTCAAGAGTCGGTAATGACTAAAAACAAATCCTTACTACTGCACCACCCTCCCATTTCAGACAATACTTCAAATTATATCACATGCATCCCTATACAAATACTTTCATGTTACATAAATTATGCAGAACATTACAATTTTGGGATATTACCAATATCAAATAGCAAATCTTGAAGAATTTCTCAACTTAAAAAAATGATTGACAGCCTGATATTAAAATATTGAGAAGAAAGTTAGCTATAAACAGTAACTCTTTGTTACAATGACTTTATTTTCTTAAATATGTTCTCCCCTTTTACAAAAAAAAAATCAAGTTAACTTTGAGTTAGGGTAATAGGTATATAAAAATATAATAATAAGCTTTAACATATATTGTTTTATTTTTAATTAAAACTATTTAAACTTTTCTATATTAAAATAAAAAAAACCAGTATAGCTTCTTCATAAAAGACAATACATGGTCAGCTGTTTTAACTCTCTCACTGTAAGTTATTAAGAATTGTGTCTAAATAAACATATTACTTACTTATAATATATATATAATATATAATATATATAATATAAAAAATATATATAATATATATAGTGTGGGCCATAATTTTCGCAACATTTATTACTGATTTCTCAGAAAATTGTATTCTTGATAAAAGTTGGTGCATGAAGAAAAAATAGTTGTTGTTGACTGTGTTTAGTTTAATTTTAGGTCAGATACACAGAAAAATACGAAAATTCAACCTGACCAGGTAAAAGTGAGGCTAGATGACAAAATATCGAAAAAATTAATTTGGAAAAGTGCTTAGAATTTAAAATTTAAAGACCGCTTGCAGAATTTGAAACGAAAATTCTCGCAAAGAAGAAATATATTTTCCACCATAGCGCAACTATAAAGCAATATGATGATGCTTTTTGGCTTTAAAATATTTTTAAATGTTTTATAATAATTTTTGGAGAATTGAATACGGATCGTTCTGCACACGGATCTCCGCTGTTGCAATAGGTTATACCTTGAACACTTAAGATGCTTTCGATAATTTTATTCTGATATAAGTTTCCGGAAGAAACATTATTGATAGTTTTTATAAAATCCTTTACTAAAATAATGAAATAAACTCACAAAAATCAACATAATATTTTATTAATATTTAAAAAATGTATTTATTAATGAAATTTATTTTCACCCTTGTGAATTTATTATAATAATTTAATGAAGAATTTTATAACACCCTATATCACATATAATGCATTTCGACAATAAAGTTCTGTGCGCGAAAAATTCCTATTTAATTCTCAAAGAATTATTCTAATAAATCATTTTAATACCAAACTTTCATTATATTCCATTATAGGTGCTCTATCGTGAAAAATATAGTACATGAAATAATATTTTATCATTTAAGTACCATTTTTCAAAATATTATATAAAAAAGTTAAAATTGTAATGAAGTATGTTATTAAGAGACTATAAGTGATTATTACCTAAAAAAAACATCAGCTTGGACCGAATTTAATAAAATGGCAAAACTCACCACGCTGACCTAGCTAATAATAAAACTGAGCGAATAAGGTATACACATAACACACACTAATATAGTTGCAGCGCGATTGTCCCTCCTGTTTTTGCATTGCATAGAATCCCTGATATATATTTGGTGTTTTCCTTAGTTATGTACATCTTAATCTAGTTGAGTAGGAAATTTGAACAAAAAAATAGAGAGATTTATTTGAAGGAGACCGGCGTTATCTGTTTACAGATTTACCCCGAGGTCAGTCCCATTGATGTGGCGACGGTGGCAGTTCCGACGGATGCGCAACTGTCGAACTGGAAAAAAATGGAATATGTTAGTTTTTACTAGGGCAGAAAATACAATTGAATACTAATATGTTAATAGTTAATAATTACATATGCTGGTAGAAAATTAGTGTTATTTTACCTTACGTATATAATTTATGCAAGGAATATTTTTTTTATTTTTTCGGTATGTTATATTATATGTCTATACAGTCCAAAATCACATTAATTTTGCTCTCCCAATGTATTTAAAGAAGGACAATGTTATTTATTTTGCATTTTTTGTTATTTTTCAGACAATGTTTGTTTTGCGGAATAAACAAGATTGGTAATGTTCAAGTTACAAGTACTACTTGAACCTCAAACAAGTAAGGTTTGTATATAGTATATCGACTAAAATAGAAAATAAATGCGTAGCATCTGGCAGAAATAAAAGGATAATTTCTATTATAAAATTTGGTTATTAAGCATCTAATTCCAATTTGATTCTTAAAAATGAGAAAAAAGAGATCAACCTTTATGTAGCCGTGAAAGTTTGGAAGTTAATTTAATTTAATTGATTGTACGGCAGGTGAATTCATAATATCAGATACGATACATTTTCTTAATATGCATTTAGGAAGACAAATAAATATGACTAACATGAGAATTTTGGGCTTTGATTTATTTTTTTTTGTTTCTGAATTCTATATAAAATCCGTTTGTTTTATATTACTTGGATGACTTTATGTGCAAGTAAATAACTCAATAATCTAGCTTCTCGAACTTAAAATTGGTCCACCATATACGAGGAAAATGTAAGCTTATTTACCAGTAGAAATAAACTTAATAATTCTTAGAAAGCCCACACCTGGTTTCAAACAACTGCAAGCGGGAAGGTAAAACAACACTTTTCCTGTGGTAAAATAAAATTCGAAATTCCGATTTTCTCAAGACTAAAACAAACGATTAAGGTAAGGGTAACGGGAAAGATTGTAAATATCATTAAAAAAGTTACATTACTTGAAAAGTTTATATAGCAAATGGCATAAATGTTTGAATTTAGAACAATCACAGGCCTATTTAAACCAGTTTTAAAGGGGAAAAGCTTTTTATTGAAATGTGTGATGCATAACCTGAAAATAAGAAAAATCCACAATATTTAAACAAGCTACCATCACATCATCCTAATTTAAACAAAACTGAAATCAGACCTCAATTCCACATCATGTATAGTCTATGCATAAGATATCTCTTTCTAATTATAACTTGCATATCGCAGATATTTTAGTGAACAAATTATTTTAGAAAAAATGATAAGTAAAACATGCTGTAACTAATAAAAATAAACTTTGGTAATAATGCATTTTATTAACATTAAAATTAAAAAATTGTGTTGCATTTTTGTAGTCTATACGAATTATTACGTGGTACTAAAGAAAATAAAATGCATAATTGCCATAAAAAAAAAGAAAAAAAAGTGAACTGACCTAAAGGCAAGTCACGCAGCGCAGAGAAAGATGACGGGTGATAACAGAATTTCGAGGGTCTTCTTAAAGGGTGCACAGGCAACTTTTTCTTTCCTGTATAACAACCATCATCTTACTTCTTATTACCGGTCTGACATATATTAAAGTTACTAAAGTTCAATATCAAACCATAATTTTAAAAATATGAAAAGCGAGAGTTAAAAATAATGAAAAACATTTAGTATATAAAATGTAAAATGATAAATAAATCAAATCTTGTTTCATACAGGATGTCCTTCAGTTAAAGAAACTAAACGTAATTGAAACTTTATTGTTTTGGTTTAATTTGTTTTAGAGAGAGATGAAACCAGGAGCTTAAACTTAGATAAAAACAAGGTATATTGCTTTTTATGGATTTAAGACTACAAACTCATTTAATATATCTTGAAATTAATTACTTTATTACCTAAATCAGAGGATTACTGAAATGAAATTACTTAAATGCATACTGTTTAAAACGATTAAGAACTTTAAAGTATCTAATACAAAAGTTATTCCCGGGATTTCTTTATTATTAATGTTTAAGAAAAATAAAACTAAGAGCCTTAAAGTTACTCTCCGTTATGTGTTAACATTTTTATGTTTTCTTATTTGATGATGAGATCAAACTTATATGAGTATATCATTATGGATGTAACTTAAGGCAAGACCTTCTATAATATAAGGAGTGAAAAATTCTATTAAACACGTCAAAACAGATGTTTTTTAATCCATATGCAAATGCTTATAGTTTGGATTTCTTGACCCTATTAATTCTAAAATTATTATACCATAATGTTTGAACACCCTATATGTTACAAAATGATTTTTAATTAAATATACCGGAGAATGCCAAGATATTAAAGTAATTTAGGAATACTAATTCAACTATGGATGGTTGACATTATTTAGTAACTTTTATGTTATACGTTCTACCACGTTGAAAAAAGAAATAAATGCATAATAAGTGTGCTTACTGTATTCATATAACACCTATATAAAAATGTGTATCCTATTATAAAATTTTAGCATACATTGAATAAAACTTATTTTAAAAAAATAATATATAGTTATTCGATCAAAAGAAAAAGGATTGAAAATATTATTTCAACAAAATCTACATCCGCTAGAGTACAAATATATTTGTTTATTCGATCTACAGGCCCTGATAAATACGAATGAAAGTTGGAAACGATCTGGTATTTAAAAAGCTTAGGCTTACTAATAGAAATCACTTCATAGAAGATTAATTTTCAAGAATAGCAAAAATTTAAGCCCCTCTTATTAATGTATTAAAATTTAGTAAAATGAAATAGTGGTAGAAGAATGTTTTAGAGAGGTTTATGTCAATGTTTAACTGGTTTTTAATTTTGCCCCAAAAATTTTCAAGTAATCGGCAAAACATTTTAAGCTTTAATATCTTTCATATTTCTTAGTTTATGCAGGGTACTTTTTAAAAGTAAATTCTATGGCAGCAAAAAAGAATTTTCATTAAACTATAGGTTGTTGATCTTCTTCTGAGTTACGTTTTTCGAAGTAAGGTACTTTAGATATGTTAAATGACAAGTCAAAGTAAAGTGGTATAGTTCACCAAAAATGAATCACCAAAACCAGTAATATTTATTTCCATGATTGTTACACCTGTCAGCTTTTACAATCATTGGATTTGAACTCAAAGTTGCAATAAAACTGTTGGTTAAACATAAATTTAAAGAGATTTAAGAAATAATCAAACATTGTATTTTTTAAATATTTTCTAATTGTTTTAGAAATCAACGTTACCCTAGCAAATTGCAAATTACGAAATTCTGTATTTCCCATCTAATCTAATTATTGGGTTTTATAATAACATGAGATACATTTTTAAACAAAGTAACTTCTGTAAAAAATGGAGGGGTTGAAAATAACTTAATTAGGGTTAGATTAAAAGTATAATTTAACTTATTTCATATAAAATGAAGTCAAACCAAAAAAATGCCTTGGCACTTTTTCGTCAATTATTGAAAATAGTAAAAAGTACTCTTTACAAAATGTAATTAAATATAAAATTGAAATCAGCAATGAAATTCAATCTTTCATGCGCAAACTTCCCAAGCATGTTAAAATGAAAATCATTTAAACCACACCCCAAAAACCAAGTCAATTACGCTGCTCCAAATCTACTTATTTTTTTTTTCAAAGAATCGTACAAATCTATACTCAAAAACTAATCAATAAAAAATATTCGAGTAATCATTTCTTAGTACTCAACAGAGAAAATAAAATGTTTGATTTAGATTCAGTTGGTTTAAAAAATAACACAGAACTTATAAAATGATGAGATATTCGACGATCAAACCCTAGATGTCTTCTTGATTATCTCAAATTCAAACCTACTGCCTGGAATTATGCTAATTTGAATTTTCATTTAACAAAGGTTAATATAAAATACCCAATTAGGTATAATCGTAAGCTTGTAAAAGGTTTAGAGAAAAACACGATTTTTACGGGACTATCTTACTTAACGTATTTTACCAGGAACTGAAGTTTTTTACCCAACGTAAAATTAGGATGGCGCCTAATTTGCTGTCCTGCAGAATAATCTGGTGACCAACTGACATGTTTGCTGACAGAGGTTTTTTCAAACAAATATATCAGAAATAACGCCGGATATGCGTTAGTAAGAAAATTTGGGTTTCTCCTCCCCTCTTACCCTTTCCAGCGGACATAAGTTTGCTGGCCTTAATGTTATTGACAAAGTTGATGTTAACTTAATGGGCCAGATCCACCTAACAATATAGATTTTGTTAAAAAAATCCTTGTTTTAATATAGATACACTTTTTTACCTATCGCCTAAAAAAAGGGGGGGCATCTAACAACGTCCCAACTCATATTGGCATTGTTTCTGACACATTTGCTCGAAAAAGCCCCGGTCAGCACATTTATCAGTTGGTCAGCAGGAAATGAACAGTAACGTTAATTAATCGCATTCGGAGAAAAAGGATCCGAAAAAAGCTTTAGATTGAAAAATTGATACAAATTATGATATTCTGTGAGACACCGATAAGATGATATTCTGATTTTTATTACAAATCTTAAATCTATGTTTTGCATAAGTTCTTTTCTTTGCTTCTCAATTGCGTTATGAATACTGCACAAAGGATTTTAATTAAATGTTTGGTTGTTTAATCCAAAAATAAGTAAAATAATTATCAGCTATGGATAGCTATATTTGTTAAAGTTATTTACAATCCTGAGTCAATCAAATAAGGATTTTTAATATACTTTGGTTGGATAATCAACTTAAAACTACAAGGTGGTTTTATCACTTTGAATGTGTCGGAATATAACATTCTATTTCCGAAAGGTTATTCACTGAAACAAAAATTAAAAATTTGGCTTCCATCAAGTTGTAGTGAAGTGACTAGATCAATTTTTAATAAAAAAAGGCTCACTTTCAAGTTATTAATATATTCTAAAACATGTGAGGCACAAAAGCGCTTAATTTGCTGGAAGCCAATTTTTCAATCTTTAATTCAGAAAATACAAACCTTTCTAAAACAATTATTTTATATACCGACTACATGTGAAGTTAGATCACTTTAAATCATTCAATCTAGTTCACGGTCCCTAATAAAGTAAAAAATTCCCAAATGTTCATAGAGTTAATAAATAGGGCTTCATAAAATTTCATTTTTTTCTCTTTTGGATGTGTTACACGCAGAACTATATAGCATGCGCATTAGTTACAGTGATAGTAATGATTATGTACAAACAAAATGTTATAATATTATATAACTACATTACGACGTAAGGGTGTTATAATGAATACAGTCAACAGTTGTGTATTTCTTTATAAAACTGACTTCCATGCATATCAAATTTAAATAAAATATTTCGAATAGATCTCAACATAAGTTCTAATAAGAAAGACAATGGTAATCGTTTTACTAAAAGATTAAGAAAAAAAATAATTATTTAGTTAACTGAGACTTGTTGAGACCCATTAAAAATAAGTTTCGCAAAATGTCGAAAAAATCTACACTACTCTACATAAGAACAAAACAAGAAACAAATCTACAGTAATTTAAAAACGCACGCGCCAGCATGGAAATCATTTAGTATTATACAGAATAATGAAAATGATGTGTAGTAAGTTGTGAGAAGACAAAAACAAATATAAAATACCCTTTTACCTTCCGGTGTACGTCTTCACTTTGTTTAAATCATGACAAACAAATGAATAGAATGCCGTAATAATGTACAACTGAATAATGACAAACAATAACCTGAGTTATTTCAAATCTATAGGGAAAATATGTGCAAATGCTAATTTAACATAAAAATTAAATTTTTGTGGATAAATAAAATTAGACTATATAATCGGTCATGTATGAATTTCATGATTATTAAATAACATTTAACATCGCCATAATATAGAGGCTGAAATCAAAAATGTATGATTTTTGTCATTCTTATATGAACAACATTTCTCACATGTTTATGTTCATACATTAATAGTATAGAGTAACAGATGCAAAAATAAAAGACAAAAAATCAAAATCAACTAACAAATCATACACTTAATAGTTCAAAAAATGAATAGCTATGAAAAAAAAAAATTGGTAATTTTCAAAAAAGTGTAAAAGAATAAAAAGTATTCCAAATACTTTGCATTTTGAATTATAACATATTAGGCATATTTACTAGAAAAAAATAGCTTAGAATCAAGCTTCACCCACATTTTTTTTTAAATTCAGACAGTAGTTCCATTTAAAAGTCCCCCAATAACTGTAAAATATTGTTAATGCAAAGCAAAATTTGAACAAAATAATATTTCGTTCTATTCTAATTAACTTTCTAAAAGCTTTACTTTTAACATTAATAACATATAACCTTTCTACTTTAAATATGAGAAGGCAAAAATACAAGATAATAATAAAAAAAACAATATGCCATCCGAAAATAAAGTAGTTTACACGTTTCTGGATTGATGAGTCTCTAAAAATGTTTTATAAAGGTATTCTACTTCCATATTATCAAGCCTCAATATTTTTATATGTAATAATATACTTCATCAATAATAAACTAAGTTTTGAAGAATAAAATAAAACATGAAACACTAATTGCTTAAAACTGATTTAGTATATGATATATGTACAATGGCAAGAAAAAAGATAGGACAGATAAAACTATTCCATGCTCTAAACAACAAACATATATTCAGTACATACATTCAATTTAATGTTTAATATTCATTGTTTTTTATTCCTCTCCATATATGTTTTGCTATAAAAACTAAATTGCAAACGATTTAATAGTATTTTTAATCGATCAAAATGAAAATTTGTATTATTACTCAAGCCAGTTTATGAAAGTGAAAGAAAAAGTGAAATAATAGTTTTGCTGTACACATCATTCTTTTACTTTTTTGTAATAGGCATTATCGCCACATTTTAATATCTGCTTCCTGTAACGTTATATAAATATATTAGACTTCTCTTATGACAATGAATTGCAAATAACCCAGAGACAATACTAGTTATGTCTTTCTGTAATTAATAGATATACAACAGAACCACAGAGCCTAACTAAGTGAATTTCTCCTACTTTTATGCCCTTGAACTAAGAACGTTTCAAAATATAATCAGACGTCCAGCACAATTTTGTGTTTTTGAAACATGTGTTTTAATTCCTTTTCCAGTTTTATGTAAGTTTATTGTAATTTGGAGTATTTCTATTTATAATAGTGGTTTTATATATTATTATAGCAATATAAAAAAATCCGCAAATAAATTCCATTTATATAATATAAATGACGCAAATATCCTAAAGCTGGTAGAATTAGGGTACTATACTATAAAGAGCATGAAAAGGTCACCAGAGTGTAAGCGAATAAAAGTTAAATAAGTTGTAACGTACACCGGCTGATAGAGGGCAGCTTCGGTCACCTATGCAATGGCGCTGCGCTGGATCTGGGCTGGCGGCGGCCGTCTTACCTGGCGAAACTCTTGAACGCCGCCGATTGTGGGTTAATACATAACGGGACTCGGCTGGTGTTTAATTGTTCGGCTATGAATTTGTGCATTTCCTCTGAAACAAGAGAACATACATATAATTATGATAACATAAAATATATGTATGGTTATTGAAATGTGTACCTGCAGATGTAATAAAACAAAGTGTTCTGTATAAATAACGTGTATTCTATGGAAATAAAATAGCAAAGCGTTTTCGAAAATTTCATCATGTCTTCATAAGAGATTGGTACCATTTCAGAAAAAACTATTAATGTAAAGTTGGGGTTTGGCAGAATGCGTTATTTACTCATTAATTTGTCAGTAATTAACTTTATTTGATAATGAATAGCACTTAAGGTTGACTAGTCAGTCATAATAGCTTTACTATGATTTTATTCTGATATACCTTATACAGACCCTTCGTTTCATTAAATATTATTATGTTTATACGTCTAACAGACAGAGATACATTGTCTTCTTTCTTTTAAGATATTTAAGTTAAAGAAAATTGTAAAAAAATGTATGATACTATTCAGGTAGCTGCAATGTTGTTTGGCTCGTACAGTATAATATCTCCAATGTCACACATGTCACAGCCAGGTTGATTATGCTTTATTCTACATTAATTTGGTAAGTTATGTGTGATTCTGTAACAAAGCGCCCTTTTGGTGTAGCCAAATAATACATCTTATCTCCAATATATGCTTTTAACAATTTGTTTTTTATTTTATAATTATATTTGTTTTGAAATGAGACGGCTAAGATTACCGATTTAACTAGTATAGGTCAGGGTCAAAGCAAGGTTTATAAAAAAACCTTAGCAAAGGTAATTTAGAGCGTCAATGTAAGAAATACGTGTATGTGACAGGATTTACGAGTCTATATAAGTTTTGCCAGTGTAGGGTGTGTCAATATATGAATTCAAATAAGTTAGTGAAAACAGGTACAGGGTGATCCAGATATCTTTCAAGATATCTGATTCGTAGAGATAAGATTGTGATGTTTAAAAAAAATATATATATAAAAAAAAATTAGGCCATTTTGATATAAATATACCCTATACTTATCTTGAATGGTTTTCGAGATATTCATATATGAAAATTGACAATTTCGGACTTTACAATCTAAACGAATTACATATTCAAATCTTAGTTTCTTATTGTCTTTCTAATGTCATTTATTTCTAGTCAAAGCAGAAGTAAAAGTATTTCTCTTTTCAAAAAAAAAATCGAAAAAAGTTTAATATCATGTTGAATTTAAAAGTGACGCCAAACCATACGAAACTAAGACACGAATGTATAATTTGTTTGGGCCCTAAATTAAATCATTTAGATTTTACAGTCTCATAAAATTTGAAATTGCTATTTTCAAAAGTAAATATATCGAAAACAATTGAAGATAAGCATAGGATTATCTTTTAGATCTTAATAATGTCATGCTGAATAAAGTGACGCCATAGAACTTAATACAATATAATATGTTGCACTTAAATTAACGTTTTTTTTTTAATAAATCTGTGTTATTTGTTTAAGTCAGTATTTTTTAATAATACTTTTAAAAACGTAACAAAAATCTCCACAAGTTTCATATTTAAAGTTTTTTTATCTTGGCCTAAATATTTTTTCTTTCTAAATCAAACTGTACCTTTAACTTGCTGCACTGAAGTCAACTTCCGTTCCCAGTGATCGTCAAACCCTTGCGGCGCCGTGTTCTCAAATTCCGAAGTGTATTGTCGCATCCCACTGGCCGTTGTATAGCAACATTTGCACATACATGAGTGATACCTCAACCTACCTTCATCTAAGTAAGGATGTGCTAATGCGTCGACGACCGTTATTCTTTTATCCTGCAAATGAAATAAGTTTTATTAATATCAGCTGCATTAAATAAAAACATTTTTTAAATAGCCAATTAAAGTCCATCACAGACATACATAACGTCATAGCATAGTCATATGAGGATCTCAACAAATCATATTGTTTGGCATCCTTACACATTTATAAAGTGTTTCTTAAATATATTCATAGCAATGCAGTTTTTATATTTTGACAATGGATATGCATTGCAAACGATATATGCTTGTATGCTACGAATATTAAGAAAATGTAAAAGCAGAACTTCCTCTTCTCCATCACTGTCAACATTCCACCAACTAGATACTAGATCTGATATTTTAATTGTAGTAAGTAGCTACATCATTTAATAGAGTGGTTTTATGTAGGCGTATGCTAGGTAAGGCTACGGCGAAGACTGGAAAATATTGTTTCAAACATGCACTGTGCACTGCCTTTTTATTCCAAAGAAAATATGCAGCAAACAAATTGATACTAAATCTCAAAAAAATCTTAGTTTCTGTTCCGATATATCAATTGGTCAACTAGCGTAATGATCTTACATTTTTTAACTATTTTAATTTGCCAGAACAAAGAAAAATATCTTTTTCTTTTAAAATGACAGACAATGATCGGCTAAAACTCAAACTAAGGGTAAACTTTTCGGTTGACAACAAACTTGGCATTACAGACAACAGCCTGGGCATTAACATATCCCACACCATTTATACAAAATGAGCAGCACCAGGTGATAGATATAAAAATAAAATTCTTTATATTACAGTGTCAGAGATGGAGAGGATCTGCCTGTCAATTTGTCACTGACAAGGTCGAATTATAGAAAAATTAGACAATACGTCTCAAAATGTATTACGACTCAAAATATATCCCTCATCTTAATATACTTTAACAAATCAGGTGTGGGAAGTCATAAAGAGTTTAACGCTTTTGTAACTATTAGTTGATTTTGTATTTGACCCCGTCACCAATTAAGCCCTTGTCCCGTCCTTGTATCACCTCGTACATCATAATTATAGTCGCATTACTTAAGATATAAATCGAAGGACAAACAGTTATTAAGCATACAGGGTGTTTGCACAGAAGACCAACTATAGAAAAAGTAGGGTGTTAAAATAAAAAAAAAAACTAAAAACATTTTAAATTTAACACCCTGTATCTCAAAAACTAAGCCATTTCGACAACTTTTATTTAAACGTTTAGTCCTAAAATCAACCAAAAAATTACATCGTGCATTTTTAGCAATCAAAATAAAAACAGAAAGAATAACATAAAAATTTAAATGTGTCGGGTCTTAGCATTTTGCTAACTAACGTCTAAACTGTTCAAAATTCGCATTAAAGTAAGAAACCAAGAAGTTAGAAAACAAAATGAGAAATCTGATTTTCTAAATAAAAACAGCCAGTGACGACGCGATAAAAATTTGGGTGTATAAGGGGTCACTATTTAAAAAAAGTAACATACAGTATACGTTTGTAAAATATATTATAACCATTTTGTAGACGTTGGTTATAGTATAGTGTGTAAAATTTGAATGGTTTATTTGTTTCCTTTACAGAAAATAGACTTTGAATCTACACATTTGGAAGAAGACAATGTTGCGATTTCCAAATTTTTTTGGAAACGATAAGAACAATCTGAAACTGATCTAAAACACATATACTTACAGGATCAAAAACCAACATTTGGCAAAGTAAATGCACAACTTCATGCGTAGCTTGCGACGATAACGTGTACAAAGCCGACAAGCTTGGAGGTTTGGGCGCTCTTCTTAACATATGTGTTTTGGCTCCTTCACATGCGTATTTCATATCCTCTAATGAGGGAGTACCTAAAAGTTCTGTAATAAGTTCCAACTGTTGAACTGGATTCTGCGCCTAAAACAAATGTTCAGTTACTTTAGGAAGGCCATACTTACGGAAATATTCTGTACTGTCACCATTTTTAAAAGCTTTTATTTAACTTCACTTGTATGTTAGTTAGTATGTTTGGGTCAAATCTAGCAAGTAACTTTTGAAGCAGTTCCCGTTATCGGAATTAACTGAGGTTTGGTATACATACATAAACCCGATGACAATACAAAAGTATGGTGTCCAATCGTGCATGCCTTATACAGGGTGCATAAAAAATAATAATAATAATATTTTTAAAAACAAACTATTGAACTAAAGTAAAAAATAATTAAACTTACATAAACACAGAACTCTTAAATATTTGAATATGTTCTTAAAAGCTAGAGGCTTGAGACGTCATCAACCTTGAAATAAAGCCTCAAGATTTTAAGAAAATATTAAACTTTTAAAAGTTCTGTGTTTATGTAAGTTTAATGATTTTTTTGACTTTCAGTTCAATATTTTATAAATAAAAGCTTTTTTAAAAAAATATTTTTCTACATTTATTTTTTAACATTTGTTTTTACTATTGTTCAGAAAACGTCTAAGCATTCCACAAAATTTTAGTTAATAAGATATATTTACAACAATGTAATTTATTAATTTATCATTAGTTTTATAAACATCAGCTTACAAAGCACCACTAACAATTTTATTTTTAGCTTTTTCTTTTTTAATTTACTATTATTATGACTAGTGTCTTAAAGTGTAACATGTAACAAATTTAGTAATAGGAAGTCGCCCTGGTATTGGTTGTTTTTAGTCATGTGACTTGAATAAGACAATTGAAACAGTTATTTTTAATGACTAAACTTATTTCTAATACTAAATTTTGCTACATGACCCAAACTTTAGTGTCGTGTCCGATATTTTATTATAATGATTGATTTAAAAATGTTATAGTATTTTATGTTAGCTGTTTTTATTCTTCTTTTAATTATTTTTAATTTATTAAGGTTATCTTAGTGTTAGCTTATTTCTAATCATTCTTTTTTATTTTTAGATATATTTAAAACTATACTGCCAGTTCAGATTTTAAAGTATTTTATTAGTTATTTATTAGAAAAGAACTCCTCTCCCCCGCTGTCCTAGTTTTGGTGGAATCACAAAGGAAGGAAATCCGTCGACATACTTTTTTTTACTTTCGTAAAACAATTGCGTTTTCAACTTTTTTAAACATTTTAAAAATTAGACATAAGTATATAGCGGCTTCTAATGGACCGATCGAAACCAAAAAATGTTGTCTTAAAATTTCCGACAAAACGGCGGTGGTTTACGTCTATATTCAGCACATAATCTACAAAGCAGCAAAAATCCCATGACAAAAATGATTTTCGAATTTTCTTCATAATTTTTTTACGTTCAATGAATTTAGATAAAAACTTCTTGCTGCGGTCACTATTAAGCATACCAAATTTTAAATCTTAAAAAAGAACGTATAAAAACTGCAATTCAATTTGAAAATTGAATCGTCTGTTGTTTTTGTGCAAACCGCCCAAACTCAGTGTTTTGTTTTATAAATGTTGGTTTTTAACCTCTTCAAAATAGCACTAACATTAGTTTTTAAATAAAGAATTCTATTAATAGTAATTAATATAACTTGGTTAAATGTACAGAAAAAAGCGATTATACTTATAGTCAAACAGTTTTAATATTTTTAATACAAAATACTTCCCTTTTAGGAGGAAAGTAAAAATGAATACTAATTCATGTTTTATTTATTTTTTTTCATGATTAATATATATATATATATATATATATATATATATATATATATATATATATATATATATATATATATATATGATAGTATGTTTTCATTCCACTTACACCAACGTCATAACAAGAAAATGATCCTTGTTTGGAACATGTTCTGCATCACAGCAGACACAATGATCCATTTTAGTCAAACGACGATCGCGATTTCGCTCTTATTAGAGCTCCTCAGGCCGCCATAGACTAGCCAGCCCCGTGTAGGGCAAAGGCACAAAATTGAATCACAAAAACAACTACTCCGCTGGCTAATACCACCATACCATATATATATATATATATATATATATATATATATATATATATATATATATATATATATATATATATATATATATATATATATATATATATATATATATATATATATATATATATATATATATATATATATATATATATATATATATATATATATATATATGAAATGCAAAAACACAGGATGGCTTCATTTGTGATTCCACCATCATGTTAATAAAAAAAATCGACTCCGTATTTCAGTTTATACAGCATTCATCCAAATATGGTCACCCTAAGTTACTTTACTCGTAAATCTGCTTCTGTATACCCGGGGGTACACATGAATAGCCAATCGCGCGTTATTTTTTTTACGAAATATGATTACGCAAGATTTTCGCGGTGGCAGTTGTCGGATTTATTAAAATACAAATAGAAATAATTTGTATTTTATCAACCGCGGTTTTGAGGAATTACTATTAAAATTGTAGATTGTGAAAATTGATGGAATTTTAAAAATAACAAAGCACAATCGGAATATTGCCCAAAAATGAAATGGCGAATTCGCCAACTGAATATTCCTTTTAAGTGACCTTATACAATTAACAATTGAAATGAACTCAAATAACCGAATACACAAAATAATAAAGTTTAACGTCACTTAAAACACCTTAAAACAGGTTTTGATAACACCTATCAAAATGCCTTACTCTTTTGGTCTTCCGTTTGTAAAAATGTAATATTCCCCTGATTCCATTTCAAATCAAAATAACTTGACAATACATTATATGGATTTTTAATTAAAAAGATCGGTAAATTTCCTTTACATAGAACTTCCCTCGTTATGAATCTTTCCTTTTATTAGGAATAGTGAAGTGGACTCAATAATACATTTTATTCCACAATATCGGATTCGTATCAAACAGTTTCTACCTATGCCACACTCGATTATTGAACATAATTTAAAATATATTGAAGTAGTTTTTTTGACTGATTTTTTTATGACCGCCATTTTGTACCATTCGTACCAGTTTTTCCCTATATCATATTTAATGTTTGTGCAAAATTTAAATTCAATTAAATATGATGATATTTTCTAAATATTTTATTTGGCTGCCATTTAGTTCCGCCATTGAATTTTTGACCAAAATTAGAAGTCAACCGGGTAAGTAGTTTCTTAGCTATACTGCGAACTGAGAGATAGACAGACATACCGACAGACAGACTGACAGAATTGAGAAAATACGTTTTTGTCATTTAGGGGTGCTAAAACGTGAAGATATGTAAAACCTGGGCGGGTGATTTATTCACTTTTTTATCTCTTATATCACACTTAATTCCCGCACAAAATTTGAAATCAATCTGATAAGTAGTTTTTTCAGGCTGATTTTTTTAAATATTTTATTAGGTGGTCATTTTGTTTCACTATCTTAGATTGATTTTTACGCAATACTTAATTATAGTGCAAATACTGAATTAAATTGAATAGTTAGTTTTTTAGTAATAATTCTTTTAACACCTTACTACGCCGCTATTTGTATTACTAGGTTACACCATAAGGCCCTTAATTTTTGACCTAAAATTGAAGTCAATTGGATAAGTAGACAGACCGAGGGAATTGAGAAAACATGTTTTTCGGCATCTAGGGACCTTGAAACCTAAAGATCTGAAAAATCTCGGACGGTGATTTTCCCATGATTACAATGCTTCCATTTTGTAAGGAAAGTAGAAATATTTTCGGAAACTGTTGATTTAAAAGAAGAAAGCATGTTTACTCCAATAAAAAAAACAGTGCTCTCCTTCTTTAGGAACAGAAGGCTACTCTCTTAAATAATTCCATATTTCGTTCCGTAGCTCTAAGCCAACGGCCCAAAACAATTTCCTCGCAAAAGGCACAGGAAGGTAGTCTCTTAATGACATTTTAAAAATATTCTACCAGCTGAAATTCCTGTAACATTAGAGCCAGTAGGAATTTCCAGAGCAGATTGAAAACGAGCTGATGGAATGAAATGAGGCTTGGGGTACTACTTTGGTTGCATCATATTTTAATTTAACAGAAAAAAAATCAGAAGAAGCAGCCAGACTTGCGGAAAAGAAATTGGTTACAATTTTTTTAAACTATTGAACCAAAATCGGCTTAAGTGATAATGTAGCACCAATTTTAGGAGTAATTCCGGAAATGAGTAGGAAATCTTCAAAATTAATTTTTTTGTACTAATTTTAATATTTTATACTAAACTTATGTAATGTATATAAGTTATAAATAAAATAAAAATTTACTCACATGTTAACAAAACCTATTATTCACCTCTCGTCAGACGATGTCAAGTTTTCGTGGAGTTAATAGTGCATTTAGAAAACAAAAATTAATGATCAAATAATATTTGCCTCAGAGTAAAGTATATCGCTAATATTATCCAAAAAAAAAACAAACTCAAAAACAATTTATCAAAAATCTCAAAAATTACATTTTTAAATATTACATTTTTCTTTGGCGACGCAACATTCCTCTCAAGAATAAATACCGATAATTCTAATAGTTAGTTATATTAGTAAAGTTCTAATATAAGATATAAAATACCAAAAAACTATTTATAATAAATATGCGTAATTATCCAATTAAATTAAGATTTGGGACAAGTCACGCCGCAGACTTTTACACAAGTAATAATATTTATATAATCAAATCCGATTTGGCATTCCGCAGAGAAAACTCATATTTTACTTGAGTTCAAGTTTTAGTTATATTACAAGAGCAAAGTAATATTAATATTTTACATTTTACGACTAGTTTCGAATATATATAGCTATGAGCTGTCACATAAACGCAATAAGAATATTCAAAGGCCAAATGTTGTACTTCCGTTAACTATTGGAATAATGTAAGTAGTTATATGAGAGCGTCAGCTATCAAAAAAGGGGGCATTACGCAACTATAAAACATCATAGAGTAATATATAGAGTTACTTTAAGTCACCATCAAGTATTACCATATATCTTTAAACATATTGTGGGTTGAATCTTATATTGTTCTAAGAGAACACAATACAAAGTTGAGAAAAAGCAATTTTAAAATTCATACTAGGTTTTCTTTGCTTTTATCAAACATTTTTAGGCACTAAATAGCAGTGGCCATATAAATAACACTTTATTACATGTTTTAATATATAGCCTTTATTAACTGGTATATAAATTATTAAAACAGCATTAGACATTCGACATAGACGGGAAGCCCGACAAGGCAGCACTCTTAGGCTCACTGGGGGCCATTGAACCCCCAAATCGACGTGTCAGGCCAAGAGCTTACTCCTTTTTAAAAAGGAAAGGACACTAGGTATCACGCAAGCAAAGCGTTGATTAACGCGTCACATCGACAGACCAGATGCTCGGTAGTTTCATCTACCTCAGCACAACGTGCAGTATGGATCGCTGCCGAATCCAATCTCGTGCAGGTACTATTTCACCAGCCAGTGTCCAGTTAGGGCCCCGGTAATGGTTCTAAGTTGGCCTCTGTTTAGCTCTAGAAGTCTATTAGTCTCAGAACAACTAGAAGGGCCTGACATGAAGACCTTAGATTGTCTGGGACCTGCTAGTTCGTGTCAATCAGCACGGAATTCTTCGCCAGTGCGATTCTTAATCTTAGCCTTGACAGCTGAAGGAGCAATTCCAAGAGCAGGTTCCGCCCAATGAAGGGCATTTAAGTGTTAGCAGCGAATTGACCCTGCTCTTTCTTCTTTTCATTCTTATATAGTGCCGCTATATTAGAGTTATTTTTTGCTCTGGTGCTATTTGATGAAAAAATCTGCACTGAAATGTACAAAGCGTCATCATGACGAAGTTTATACGATAATCTAGAAGTTTTTTTCTACATATTTTATGTGCTTTAACTATCCGTATGGACATTTTTTCATGTTAAGAGAGAGTGTTGTACAGTTTAAAAATCTGTGTGATTCATGTAAAATTCTTTTTTCTGATTTACAGTGGGTAGTAAACGTAATACTTTCAGAGAGCTAAAAATGTCATCTTCAGATAATTTTCTATTTATTTGACTGTGCAAATTGTCAACTTTTTGTATGCTACTATGTACGGACGCTCCAAATTTTTTTATTTCCTGTAAAGTAAGCTGCTCTTCCAAAGATCTCATTAATGCTAAACTCGTTATTGAGTTTTTGTTTTGGGACAAGCATGAATCAGACCAAAAAATCACTTTTTAATTACTATAAGTCTATACTACAGCACCAATATCTGTGGCCTGATTGGGCGGTTAGTTAAAACATTATAAGATCAGCTAGGACGAATTTGGATTTTGCACATAACAGCAATTTAAAATTTCTCATTACTTCCTCTGTAAGCTGTATTGTACAGCGATTTCAATTCAGATGGAACCATATTATCTCTGCTATACATATAATACATCCCGGAATATAAGTTCCTACGGTATATAGTAGCTGGCCCGGCAGATCTTGTTCTGTCTTTTCCGTTAGATGGCCCCATCATCAAGAAAACATATGAATTGTATAAACAAAATACGCAATAAAACAATACAAAAAATAGTGTTGAAAGGTCTCGGTAACCAAACGATCATTTAAAAAAAATCATGTAAATTGGTGCAGTACAACTCTCTCACGAACTTGCTGAAAAATCTGGCTTAGTGTTTTAAATATATAAATGTCTGATCACAGTTATAATAAGTCAGTTTCGAATGATAGTTTTAAGTGCTTACAACGCAAAGTACTTATTTCGATTTGTTTTAATTATGTGGTGTCCGTGAGAAAATTACATTAAGGCTTACGAAACTGTGTAAAAAGGAGTTTTAATAAACAAAATGCTTTGCAAGAAACCAGTGAACTGGCAAAAACTCCAATTTCTACGGATAAGGGTATTGTAGGAAAATGATTACTCAGCAATAGGAAAAAACTGAAAGATTTTCAGCCACATCATGTAGACGATATTGTGAAAAAAAACATCATCAGGAGAAAAATATATTTCATATATGAAGACCAGTTGATACTGACACTGGACAAAATAAAATTAAGACTGGTGCAGGACGGAACCATTATACAATGTGGTCGATCAACCCTTCTCAGAATTCTCTTAAAAATGGGATTCCCGTTCCGAAAATTAAAAAAAGACAAGTAGTGATGAAATCACAACGAGTACGAATTTTGCGATATGCTTATCTGCATCCTTAATAAAGGTATAAACATATAACCGATTTATCGAGTGTTCTCGAACTCGAACCTCAAATACATCTGTTCGAATTTAGCTACAAAAAGGTGATCTTCTGAAGATTTTAAAATACTATACTATAAGTTGAAAAATAAATATGTTTATGATAGTATGACTGAGAAAATCGGACACACTGTTTTGCAACCATTTTATTGTGTGTTTAATCCGATTGTACATAATGTATGGCATCAAGTTAAATCAACAGTAAGGGTACAAAACGTTTCTCCTATTTTGGGTGTGTCAGTGGTTAAATTAATTTTAAAAAAAGTTAGAAATGATACCTTGCGATAATTACCTTAACTGATGACAGTGATAGCGAAAATAAATTAAGCTTAAGTTAAAATATATTTTTATTTATACAATATGTCCCCTGTCCTCTTGTAAGCCCCATCCGGGGACATACTGTATATTTATTTCTACTTTTATGTTATCTTGTGCCTTTTTTTGTTTGTTGCACTTATTAATAGAAACGTCTCTAAAAACACTTATAAGTTTTATTTATCTTATGTACATTAATAAATTATCAAGTAATATAATATTCCACCCACGATATATTCAACGCTCTATAACATAATGTATGAAACTCGTACAGGTTTATTATATTTACCTGAAATAATATCCGTCTTCCTAACAATTCTCCAAATATACATCCCACCGACCATACATCCACAGCTGCCGTATAGTGTTTAGCTCCCATTAGAATTTCTGGTGCTCTGTAATACTGTGTTACCACTTCTTGAGTCATATGTTTGGATGTGTCGGGTTCTTCCACTCTTGCCAAACCAAAATCACAGATCTGAAAATTGATTTTTTTATATAACTAAACGAACAAGTTCTCTAATCCCAGTTTTGATCAGATCAGACAATGTTTAGAGTAGTTTTTTCTTCTATCAAATGAGTCAGTGTTTTGTTTTTTAATAAAAATTAAGCATATTTCTTTCAATATCCTGAATATTTGGGAATCGTTCTGTTGTTTTGGATTTTACATTTGCTATTTTACAGTAACTGGCTCTGACACTGACATGTTAAATTATTAACTGATTGAAGGACACTTTCAATACAGCCAACAAAGAATTATATAATATTCTTTGTTGTCTCTGCGATGGCTATAATATATTAATATTTTCAGTTGCAGTAACTCATTAAAGAAAACATTCGCAATGAAAACTACACAGTATGAAGCACCTCTCATTATAGAGTTTGGCATTTGGGGAAAAATGAGGCAGTATAGTATTACATTACATTTAATTTATTCTGGGAGTAAAAGTGAACATTTGCCCTCCACAAACTGGTGAATATTTTGTTCTTATATTTTAGTGAAAACATACTACGCAAAATAATCCAGGATCTCCGCAAGGGAAGGTGGACTTAAGACAACGTCAAATACAGATTAGTATTGCAAGAAAAAACTGCTACAAAATGACCCATTTATTTTTTATAAAATATGTAGAATATTTTCAAATAGCTATAAGCATATTTATGTTTATTGGTTTATTTACACTACCCCACAGGGCAATAGCCTGTATTATTGTTTAGGATACACAAAAAATGTTAAGTAATAAAAAGAAAAAATATATATCCAAAGGTATCAATTATCAAACATCATATCATTATAAATAATTAAAACAAATAGATTTAAATCTTTTGCAATTGCATTTAAAAAATCCAAATAACCCTTCAAGCGATTGTGAAGTGAGCACAGTGGTGAGAATTTTAAAACGTTCGCTCTATATACTTTGGTAGATAAAATAATGGTGATGACCGAGTGCAGCGGGCACGTGAAAGGTAACCTGAGATAGTAGATCCGGAGCATACATTCTATTATTTACTCATGTACAGAAATGGAAGCAGAACATATTGTTTTCTTTTCTAAAGGGTATCCCATTTTAACATTAAAACTAGACTTTCTCGGATATCAAAAGTTGGATAAGACCCGCCACTTTTAAATATACAATAAACAGAGTTATCTGTATATAGTAGAATTATGTACGAGTGAAGTTCCGGGTAAAGAGGAATTTACCGATTTTGTTTTATATACCTACCCAACTTACCCCGAATATTTTTTGAGAAATTCACTAAATTGCTTCAACCATCCCGAAATAAACAATCAATATACATTCGAAAAGTACGTAGGGTCGAAATGAGAACCGCATTCTATTTAGAAATTTTTTAGAAATTGCATCGATCCCTTTTCTTAATAGCAAACACATATTAGACAATTAATTACAGTGGCACTAGAATATGGCAACCACGGGCACAGAAAAAGCACTTGCCCTCTTTACGAAAGAAGATACGTTTGTTTGAAGTTAGTCCCGCTCTAGAAACTTGACTTTCATAATCTCACAAAGAATAGTAAGAAATAAATGTAAGAAGATATATTAATTGGGAGCGATGATTTTTTTTAGTCGCTGGTGTTTAAGCACAATAAATATAATCACTTTTATGTTCAAAAATTCTGATTGTTGAATATTCCAGAAATGATTTTCAATTGCGGAGCCATGTTTCTGCAACCATTGTAATATTTTACTTTGGCTCCCTTCCCAAAGTCAAGCCTTTCGGCGCTCATGGACAATGGGTAAATAAACACTAAACAGTAAAAATGGAAGTTAAAAAAATATTTTACGGAAGCAAGTTTACGGCTTGGTGAAGGTGCCAGTATAACACAAACCGTAGAACTCTATTCGAGCAATCTTAAAAATTATTTTAAACATACTATTGTATGTAATTTGATAGCCTTCCAGTAGTAGCGATAAGAATAACAATTCCTGTAGCGATATAGTGTGGAATGTATTATTGCTAATGGTTTCAAATACATATTAGGATTAGGTTAATATCTAAATCAAATACTAGGTGGAATTTTATTCAAAAACAGAACAATGACCACCATTCAACTCGCTCCGGCCTCGCGTTTTAACCCGCTATAATGACACACTTATAATCTAAAAGACATGACCTTTTCATAGTCATTCATTCATTTATAATACTTGGTTGTTGTCATAGAAGTACAAAAAAAGGGCTTTTTTGTAGTCGTTCCTCAGTTTTCCTGACGGCGGTCCCACAATATTATTTTGCCCACGGCCCCGCAAAACCTCACGACGGCTCTGATTGAGCCAGAAAATTACACCACCCATCACCTAGAAGATTTGGATCGTTCATTCATTCCCTTTTCCTTAACTCTAAGCCCTTTCCGGTTTTAACTCCAACATCATCTTTAATATATACCTAACTGGAAATGAACAGAAGATATTTCCACCATTTAATAAATTAACACAGACGCGGATCTCCCATTAGGCTAAGCAGGCTGAAGCCTAGGGCCACCAAAGAAATAGGGCCCTGCAGGAGCACTTTTAGTAATCTATTTGTTTAAATAAAAATAAATAAAACTGAACATTTTTGATATCGAAAGATGTACGCAATTCATAAATAGGTAATATCCTTGATTCATGAATAGTATTGAATAGGGTTCAAGTTAAGACAATCACAGATGGATATGGCATAGCATAAAGCCCGCTACTCACTATTCATCCGTTCATTTTGTTGATTGGCCATTCCATATTATGAGCGGATAATCAAGTAGGCATTGACCTCGGCGAACCATTTGACCTAATCAAATTTTTTTTTGTCTATTTCCAAACATTAAAAACGCATGAAATCCATGACAAACGCGAAAGTATTAAATATAAAGACGAGTATCTTACTTTTGATTATATTATCGAAACATTAATACAATTACTGTAGGAAAGCCTTACGACTAATTTACTAATGTAAGAGAGAATTTGAAAATTTATTTTTGTACCTATCTTTTTTCCTAAAAAAAAAACAATCATATATGGCTTAGATCAAAGAATATTATACCCTGTCGCAGTGGCGCAGCCAGGAATCACGCTTTGGGGGGGAGGGGCACCAGGATGATACTACATTTTAGTATATTATGAATTTCAAATACAACTAAAGCCCCGAAAAATAAACAATATCATACTCAGTAATATGCTATCTAAAGAAACAAAAAAAACTCTACTAGAGCCTAACGATACGCGTGGCGTAATGGTGTAATGCGCGCGAATCACTCAACGAGGATGGGTGACGTAGGAATGGGTGCAAGATAATGACGTTACAAAAACATCGATTTAGAGTTTATGGTATAACAGTGCAATCGCACTTTTCTAATTACCAACTGACGATGTTTTTTTTAATACTATAAAGCCGTTGTTTTTAATATGGCTTGTTTTCCATTTCACCTCTTGTTTCACAGTGTTTTGCCATTTCTTCTTATAATTTAAGATAATACTATTATAATAATGTTTGTGTATTTTTATTCCAAAATGTTTCCCTTACAAACACGCAAATAATTAATTTTTCCTTTTCCATCAGGCTACTGTGTGAGGCTAAGGGAAAAACTAATTTCAATTACCAAATGCGAGGCGGGGTAGGCTAAGTAAAGTGCGATGGGCGAGGCGTCTTTATGGACTCCTGCATTTAAAGATATGGATATATTGCGCCGTTGTGGACACCCAGTAGAAATTCTTTCTTAGAAAAAATGTGTATGTCAGACAAGGATGGTATATATTGCTTGTGATTGGTTGATAGCCTTATGGGCCTATTTTATTGCATTTTGTGTGTTGACTTTAGACCGTAAAAAAGTGTCTTGGCTGTTTCTGTTTTAAGTAATAACGTCATAAAAGTAGGTTCATTATTAATATTAAGTATATTTAGTGACGAAGTACCTTTAGCATCATTTTTTTCAGAAGATTTTTTTGTTTGTTTAAATATGACCTTGTTATATATTAACTGGAGATATCGTCCAAACTGAAAATGTTTTATTTTTATTTATCTCATCTTGAAGATAGTGAAGAATGTAATCACAATCTAAACAAAAAAAATAATATTATATAATTTGCTTTTAATGATGTTAATGATATTTTCACAAGGAAATAGATCTATTAACGCCCTGTTAACAAGACGGCTCCTCCACTTTCTGTTATTAATATTTTATATGGTAATATTAGGATAATTTTCGACAATCAAACTGATGAATTAGTCAAAGTTCTACACCGAATGGTCCCCGAAATTGTCGAACTTTATCTCACTAAACTACTTTTTTTGTGGCTCAGTTCCTGTTTAGCGTAACTGACAGTAAATAGAAACAAATAAAGGACATTGTGCTTTTCACATTTATTATTTCAGTTCGACACTTCTAGTAATCTATTAATTTAGCTGTAAAACTGATAAAAATTCTCAACATAATTTCAGCATATTGTTGGGTTTTCTTATTTTTAGTGATATATTTCAATTATCATAACTTTATTATCTGTATTGCAGTAGATATCTAATATTTTGTTTCTCAAAAATTAAGAATCAGTAATATACGCATTACCCAAGAGAAAATATATACGTAAGTACAGATTTTTTGTATATATTGACCCTTCTCTTATTTTTTGTATTTGACGTTTTGGAAAAAACAGTCCAAAATAAAAGTTTAATAGTTCAAAATAAATTTTTAGATTAACTTTTTGTCACGTATACATACCTATGAAAGGCAGTTAAGAGCTAAAAACGTTATTGCATATAACATTCAAGAGAGCACATCACAGCTTTCTGCAGAAAGGATTGACAATGATAAAGCCCGCTTTGTGAGTGTACTTGGAAAAATGGATTTAAATACAGTGGATTTTAGAGCATCAAGGATTGGGCGCATATCAGATAAACCGAGGCCTTTAAAAATAACCTTTGCTAACACAGAATTAGCTAAAAACTGCTTAAGAAATAAACACAAACTTAACGGCTGTAACATAGAGCTAAAGAACGATCTTACTCAACTTCAGCGAGATCAAGTAAAGAATTTATATAAAGAAATGGATAGAAGAAAGGAAAATGGAGAACAGAATCTAGCTGTAAGGTTCAAACGGGGGATTCCGTGCATTGTCACAATAAATAACAACAGTAATGATAGCAATATTTTGGTGGGTGGTGCCATAAACTGACATGCAAGGTACATTCCATTGAATATATACTGTCAAAATGTGGGAGGCATGAAGACTAAATTAAATACTTTTGAAACAGCAGTTCTGAATTCTGGATACGAGATCATAATAATTGTGGAGTCATGGTTGGATGGCGATGTTGGTGATTCGGAGATGCAGATTGACGGATATAATATCTACCGAAGAGACAGATCAGCGGAATCTAGTGAGAAAAAACGTGGTGGTGGTGTCCTAATTGCAGTTCGTGCAAATTTAAATTCGAACTTAATTCATAATGATAACCCCTCAGTTGAGCAAATTTTTGTATTAGTTAAATGTAGGTTTAAGGACATCATTATTGGAGGCTTGTATATACCTCCCAGTAGTGATGTTGGTAAATACGTAGCACACTGCACAACTGTGGAGTCGTTGCGTCAGGAATATCCAGACACTAAGCTGCTCGTTTTCGGAGATTACAATCTACCAGAAGCCACATGGTATAACGATAACTTAGGGACTCTAGTTAATTGTCCAGTGGGCTCTTCGGCTGTCCACGTAAGTGAATCATTTGGGTTCCTTAATTTATTCCAAAATGTCACCATACCTAACAAACGTAATGTATACCTTGATTTAATTTTTAGCAGTTTTGAATCTTTAGATGTGCGTACATCAGTAGATGCTGTACTCCCAGATAGTCTTCATCATTCTGCCTATGAATTTGTTATAGAAATTGTTCCTTGTAATAATATATTGAAGCAGGATGAAGAGTACTGGGACTTTAGGCAAGCTGATTTTATAGGTTTAAATGGTTTCTTTGCATCGGTGGATTGGGATGGTATGATAAATCACTCTTCTGATGCCAATGCCGCGACAAACACATTTTACGACATTGTTAATCAGGGGATCCAATTGTTTGTACCGCGCAGACGATTTGTTTCAAGCAATTTTCCAAAGTAGTACTCTACAGAGTTAAAAAAATGCATTGTTGATAAAAAGAGGGTACATAAATTATATAAAGAATCAGGCTTATACCACCATTATTTACACTTCTCCGAGTTAAGAACAACATGTAAAAACCTCACTACTCTATGTTATGCCCAACATCTTGCGAGAGTTGATGCTGACATAAATACCAATCCGCGCAATTTCTGGTCATTTGTAAATCAAAATCGTTCATCATTTAGTTTGCCATCTACAATGTTTTTGGATGATGTGAGGATTTCAGGGGGTGTAGACATAGCTAATGCTTTTGCAGCATATTTCTCAACTATTTTTGCTAACCAGAACACTCCTGTACCCGATTATATATCAAATCCTCATGTTAACATAAACTATCGATTGTTTTTAGTATCTGAGATTTTTGAGCAGATCAATGGATTGCCTGATAAATTATCTTCGGGAACGGATGGGATTCCGAACTATATGCTAAAACGTTGCGTCTGCACCTTGTCTCAAGCTCTCACTATGCTTTTTAATGTTTTATTAAAGTTTGGTCAATTCCCGGATACATTTAAAGAGGGTTTTCTGGTCCCAATCCACAAAACCGGTGATAAGGAATCTATTAAGAATTATCGTAGTGTTTGTATCCAATCTAGTATTCCTAAGTTATTTGATGCACTCATGTATGGGCAGCTTTCGTGGTTATGTAGAGAATTAATCTCAAATTACCAACATGGTTTTGTGTTGGGCAGATCTACGGTCACCAATTTGGCTGTCTATCAGTCGCGTCTGCTGAGCGCCTTGGAGAGGAATGTTCAGGTAGATTCTATCTACACGGATTTCTCCAAGGCGTTCGACAGAGTTAATCACAAGCTACTATTGGCTAAGATTTCAGCTTTGGGTTTCGGTGAACATCTTGTTCAATGGATCGGGAGTTATTTGCAAGGGCGGACGTACAGGGTCAGAGTTGGTGGCTTCAGGTCTAACCCAATCGCAGCCGTCTCGGAGGTGCCTCAAGGCACACACTGCTCTCCCTTATTGTTTAACCTTTTTGTTAATGACGTTTATAATTCTATACTGCTTTCTGATTTTTTGATGTTCGCTGACGATCTTAAAATATTTAAAGTGATTGAATCCACTGTCGATTCGGATGCCTTACAGTCGGACCTGGACCGATTTGTGGAGTGGTCGAGAGTAAACGAACTAGCTCTTAACACTGGTAAATGTAGTTACATTAGCTTTTTTAAAGGACAATTAAAATTCAATACATATTATAATATTGCTGGTGCGCCTCTGGATAGAGTTAACACAGTGAAAGACCTTGGAGTGATTTTTGATTATCGTCTCTCATTCAGTGACTATATTAATTCAGTGACTGCTAAATCAAGCAAATTGATAGGTTTTATCCAGAGAACCAGCGGAGATTTATCTGTTAATTCATTAAGACTAATTTATTGTACTCTAGTAAGATCTGTACTAGAATATGCCTCTGTGATATGGTCGCCAAATTATGAAGTTTATAAGTATAGAATAGAAAAAGTTCAAAACAGATTTCTCAGGCTATGTGCCTATAAATTAAATATTATCATTGTTGATCATAATTATGAACACATCCGTAGTATCCTTAAGTTAGATAAATTAACCAACAGAAGAACTGTTAACGATGTGAGCCTATTGTTTAACCTCTTAAACGGCCGGGTGAGATGTCCAGCTCTTCTACGGCTGATTAACTTGCATGTACCATATAGATCGCTTAGAAGAACTGAACTTTTTTATATTGAACACCATATTACCAATTTTGGTTTCCATTCACCTATTACAAGGGCAATGAGATTTGCGAATCAGCATGAAGAGCTTGACTTTTTTTCATCTGGCTTGAATTATGTAAAAAGAAAAGCCTTACATATTTTGAGTATGTCACTGTGATGTGATTTGCTCATCGCCACATAATGCGGACTTTCTGTTTAAATAGGTCTCAAATAGTTTCTAAGTAAACATAGATACATAGTACTTTTGTAATAAAATGGGATGTACCCGTAAAATTTGCAAATAAATAAATAAATAAATAAATAAATAAATAAATGAATAAATAAATAAATAAATAAATAAATAAATAAATAAATATACAGGGTGGTTAAAATAGTCTGGAAAGTCCTACTTTGTTATTTTAAATGGGTACCTACCCTATTTTTTATTTGATATTTCCGTTTTCCTGAATATTTTAAACATTTTTTATGTAGCATAATGTATACCTAACTTTAACGTATAAAAAATATTGACGTTTGTATTTTTATATTTTTATATTAAAAAACATTGTTTTTTATAAAAAAATATAAATTAAATTCATTTCAATACACTGTATGTAATCACTCTCGATTTTAAGTATAGTGTTAATAATAAAATGAAAATTGTCAGTGGTGTCCTGAATAGCCTCAATTATTCTTGTTCGTAAAACCTCGACGTCCTCGTCCAAACCTTATGTGGTGGGGCTCCATCCTGATGCCAAATAATTTCGTTGTATTGTCGGAGTGGTAAGTTGTCCAGAAACTTTTCTACGTCACTGGTCAATAAATTTAAATATTTTTCCCCATTTAAGGGCCCGTCAATAAAAATTGACCCAATTATTTTATTATTTAAGAACCCTGTACCACACATGTAACGATCTTCGACCTGTTAATTTCATTAGTTACTCGAGGATTTTGCGTTGCCCAAAATCATATATTTTCCGGTTATGAATCCCTGCAGTACTGAAGGTGTACTCGTCAGACCATAAGATTTAAAATTGTTGTCTTCTTCTTTTAATAATAACCTTTCTTGACAAAATATAATTCTTCTGTTAATTTCTGCACGGGTAGTATTTTATAAGAGTAATAAATATGCTTTTTTTTAGGATGCATTTGGATTTTCTAAAAATAAATAACACTAATAGTAACAAGTTACTTTATAAACCAAAGTGTCTACCTTGAAAATATAACAAAATATTTAATTCTTCCATCTCATTAACGACTACTGTCCGTTTTTTTCTTTTTATGGACATTCTATCTCGAAATACAAGTTCAATTTTTAAATGTTGTTCGCGTTGGAAGCGTTCGCATAGGAAACTGTTGGCGATATTCGGGTCTTGTAAATAATTCAACCCACGGAATTTGATAATTTTTTAATATAAAATAGAAAGTTTACCTTCATTTAACTGTTTTAAGAAAATAAAAGAAATGGATGAACCACTTTTTCTATTAAAAAAACCAAAAAGAAATTCGATATTTTCTCTGCATTCCAATACGCCATATTCCTTAATATGACAATTTGAAGAAAGGCTATATTGTATTAAAATTTTCACGTTTGTCTCCCGACAGTAACGCATTTGGATCCTTGTGCCTCGGCCGATCCCAAATATTAGACTTTCGCCAGTGATGTACTTCGCTGTCGTTTGTCTTTTATATGATGATGCCTACGGCGCCTAACCTGGTGCTAACCCGGTACCAATCTACCTAGTGCGGTCAACACTAATCAACAGGCGGGTGCATCACTGGCGGAAGCCTAACATTCGACATCGGCCCTCTGGGCCGATGCCTAATGTTAGACTTTCGCCAGTGATGCCCTGCGTGGTTGTTCGTCTTTTAGGGCTTTAACGATGACGCCTACGGCGCCTAATCTGGTGCTAACCCGGTACCAATCCACCTAGTGCCTTCGCGCTCCTGCTGGTACCGATCCACAACCCACAAATGCATTTTGTTTTTCTGATATAATTTATATAGATCATATATAAATTAAACTTGGCAACGTAGCATCCCCAGCACACTGGATTTCCGTCCAACAGACGACACTCCCGCTCTCTCTTCATTTAGCAGCTGTAATTATGTTTAAAAACGTTTAATAATGTCTAATACAATAATTACTTCTAACTTTTAATTAGAAATAATAATTTTGGTGTTATAAAGCATTATAATATAATCAGTCTTTTACGTAGTTCATAAATTAAGTTTGTGAAAAAATATGTTTTTAGCGATACGCCAAAAATAAGTTCAGTGCACCCTTCCGAAATCTTAGTTTTTTTGGATATAATTTGAAAAAGTGCCTCATCCATCAATTTTTGTGTATAGGAACTATTAAAAAAAGGTATTCTTTCAAATGTATATTTTAAATTTGTTAAATTCCATGGGTAAAATTCTTTACAAGAGCCGCGATATTCCTTTGTCGCTGCATATGCATTTCTGGTATTTTTATAAAATATCCGCAGAATATCACATTTTTCCTTATCTGAATACGGCATTTTCTAAAGACATTGATTGAAAGTCTACCTGAGATTAAAACAATTAAGGTGAATCACCAAATAGGCCAGGCCAGATTTAAAATAATAATTTTTCGAACATTAACAAAAAATGCTAATTTTCGTACGTCAATATCTTTTTATACGTCTTTGCTCAGTATAGTGTATGCTACATAAAAATTTATTAAATATTCAGGAAAACGCAAAAATCAAAGAAATAATTTGAAAAAAAAGCAGGATCACAGACTTTTTGAACCACCCTGTATAGGTGATAACAAGTTTTCCTAAAAATTTATTTTAAACCGTTAAACTTCTATTTTAGACACTTTTTTCCAAAAGGTCAAATAAAAAAGTAGTTGTTAAGAAGGTTATATACAAACACCTAAATTTATGAAAAAAATGGCACAAAAAGAATTTCTTGTCTTAAAAATATTTAAACACGCCGACATTTAAATATATCTGGGTCCAGGCCCCAGGGCCAACGATGACAATAAAAGATATATTAGCAAAAACGGAATTAATGTAGGTCTTTTGAGGCTTCAAAGGAGAAATATTTTCTTTTCATTTTTTTGGTGGGTTCGATTTTTTTGATTACGAGGGTTTTTACTCAAGTCATCAATTGCCTTATTTTTTTAACAAATAAAAAAATTCTAAAAATAGACTGAAATTAATTAGTGACGTCATAAGCATTGGTCGTTTCTAAAAATCAAAATTTCGGCCGTTCAACCGCTGATTTTTTAGAGCTTGAATAACAGTAACCTAAAATGTGGGTTATGAAATTAGGTCATTTATCAAATTTGTCAAAAGATCCGTCAGGTTTCATTTCCTTTTCCTTTTTTCATTAAGTAAAATACCTTGGCGGTATTCAGAAGTGAACAAAATATGATAACAATTATATTCGGCCTCGTCTCATAAATAAAGACATATGTAGTACCTCCGCCTCTGGCTAATACGTCCACAATCTTGAAAGCTAAGCAAAAAAAAATCCCTTCGTACCCTTGCCTAACTCTGCCGATAGTATTCAGTCTTCGTTTTTGTGTTGATACGTTCACGTCGCAAGTGAATCATCGAAATCGATAGTGTAAATTCAGAATTTTTTTTTTGGAGAAAAGCGTAAAAATTATGCCGAAACATAGAAAAAGAAGTCGTAGTCAGTCGGTAGAACGGTCGGGCTTTTATAAATTGTTTAAGAAGTTAAATAATAGGCTTAATAGTCTTGAAGAAAAATGCAAGGTTAAGAAAAGTCGTGGTCGTAAAATACGGGCACCTGTACGTCGTGTTATCAGTGACAGCGAAAGTGAGATAGACCGTTCTCGGTCTCCGTCTCGATCTCGGTCTCGTTCTGTTTGTAGAGAGAGAGAGGTAGACAACTATACGTCTGTGACTTCATCGGATGAGGATAGCAAAGATGATGGTGACACCGTACAGCCTGTGAGAGTTGTTGTTGTTGATTCCGATAGGGAAATAATCAATAATCCCGGTATTATCGCGACGGCGCCTGCGTCTGCTTCAGGGATAAGTGGAACAGCTGATAATGACGGGCACAGGGAAAGTAAAATATATTTCAATTCCAATGTTTTGTGAAAAAGGATAAGTCCTAGAAGGGCGCATTGAGGGAGAAGAGTTGTTGCTGCCCCCCCCCCCCCCCCAAAATTTTTTGTTTAAGACACCTATTTTTTGGACAACATTTTTTTTTTTTTTTATTTTGTTTGTTGTCTAAAACCTACCTGCCTGTTTGTGATAACAGGTATAGGTACCCTCCAGTCTTTCTGTTAGTGATAACGGAATAAATAATATTTTTTTTGTATTACCTGTTTGTGATAGCAGGACACATATTTTCTGTTGTAATGATAACAGATTCCCTATTATGTGTATATCGTTGTTTTACCTGCTTGTGATAGCAGGACGCATATCCACTTGTGGAAAATGGATTATGTGGCCTTTTCTTTCCCATTACTTGATAATAGTTTTTATTGGTTGTGATATCAATGAATACATTTAAAGAGAATTTAACTAAACTGGTTCATTCTCTTGCAGATGAATCCAGAAACAATTTAAATATGGAAATTTTATCCATTTTGGGAGAGAAAGGGGTAGCCAAGAACTCGTATGGAAAACCCATCCATGCAGATATAGCTTTGCGATGGAATAATATTTTAACTGGTGGCCTGGATGACGAAACCAGAAATTGTCTAATTGAAAAATATTTGCCTCCAGAAAATTGTACCTTAATAAATCCACCTTCAATAAACCCCGAGGTAAAAATTGCTATCTCGGAAAGTATTTTACAATTACTCGCAGAGCAACCCGAGCAACAGAAGGCGCAGTCATCGCATATAGACTTTCAGGTTAGTAAACCATGCGGACGCCTGAGACATTTTGTACATAGGTGGCAGAGTTTATTTATAAATGGGACAGTGAGGTCTTATATTAATGGACTGTCAATTCCATTTACCAATAATCCCGTGCAAAAGTTCATTCCCACTGAGAATAAATGGTCTCAAAAAGAAAATTTAATTTTAAAAAAGTTATAAAGGCGCAATATCAGCTGTCAAGAAATGTAAAAAACAATTTATTTCAAAATTTTTTTTTTGTACCAAAACCTGATGGGACCTATAGATTAATATTAAATTTAAAAAAACTTAACTCCTTTGTGGAAAACAAACATTTTAAAATAGAAGATAATAAGGTAGTTGCCCGGCTAATAAGAAAACATTTTTTTATGTGTCGCATTGATTTAAAAGATGCTTATTATCTGGTCCCAGTACGAGAAGCACATCAAAAAATACCTAAGATTTATATTCCAGGATGTAATTTATGAATACAAGTGTCTACTTTTTGGGCTCAGCTGTGCACCTTACATTTTCACAAAAATTTTAAAACCTGTAGTTAGTATGCTAAGAAAAAGGGGGATCCTTTTAGTAGTTTATCTGGATGATTTTTTGATTTTTGGAAAATCATATAATGAATGTAGCAGAAATACAAATTTAGCAATTAAGACTCTAACATATTTAGGTTTTTTAATTAATCATACAAAATGCAGTCTAATACCTAGCAAAATATGTAAATTTTTGGGTTTTATCTATAACTCTTTTTCAATGGAACTATCATTACCAACTGAAAAGCAAGTTAGAATATCTTGTATTTGCAAAAAATTTTTAAAATTAAAAATATTTAAGATTAGAGACTTTGCAGAATTTATTGGCATACTGGTTTCAGCATGCCCAGCGATAAAATATGGGTACTTTCATTTAAAATCCCTAGAACGTTGTAAACATATCGCTTTAAAACAGGCTAAGGGTTGCTATGATGTACAGATGAAAATACCAGAGACGTTATTTTTTGACATTAATTGGTTTATAAATAACATAAATACTTCCAATAATATTAGTTTGTCTAAATTTTGCTTAGAGATATTTTCTGATGCATCAAGATCAGGTTGGGGGGCTTTTTGCAACGGAAAGAGAACGTTGGGATATTGGTCAGATAAAGAACAGGTAGAGCACATAAATTATTTAGAGCTTTTGGCATTGTATTTTGGATTAAAGTGTTTTGTTTCAAAATTATCAAACTGCAATATTTTATGTCGTGTTGACAACACTACAGCTGTAGCCTGTATAAATAAGAAAGGGAGTGTTAGATTTAATAAATTAAATGAAATAACAAGAAAAATTTGGATGTTTTGTGAAAGTAGAAATATTTTAATTTTTGCTAGCTACATAAATACAAAGCATAATATAGAAGCCGATAGGGCCTCTGGTCAGGTGCACAAGGAGACGGAATGGTCTTTATCAGATAAAGCCTTTCAAAACATTGTAAATTGTTTTGGACAACCAGATATTGATATATTTGCTAGTAGGTTGAATAGAAAGTGTCCTATGTTTATATCATGGTTGCGAGACCCAGAGGCACATAAAGTAGATGCCTTTACACTGGATTGGAGCAAACTAAATTTTTATGCGTTCCCACCCTTTTGTATGATTTTAAAGGTGCTTCAAAAGATAATTGAAGATCGAGCGGAAGGGATAGTAGTTGTTCCTCTCTGGGTCTCACAACCATGGTATCCTATTTTTAAGTCAATACTAGTTGGTGAACCATTAATCTTTAATCCTAAAAAATTTTTTACTTACCTTTAATAGGTTACCACACCCCCTTTGGCAGAACCTTACCCTGGTGGCGGGGAGACTATCAGGAGGGCGCTATTGTTAGGAAAGGTGCCTAGAGATTCTTTAGATATATGTTTAAGCGCAATTACACCCGCAACATTAAAGCAATATAATGCTGCCTTAAAGTTATGGTGGGAGTTTAGTATAGCAAATAATTTAAATCCCTTTAAAGTTGAAGTTCCAACTGTCCTAGAGTTTTTAACCACACATTTTAAGAGAGGGGCTTCATATGGAACTCTTAATAATTACAGATCTGCAATTGCACAAATAGCAGGGCCGGACTTGGGGCAAGATTTTAGGTTAAAAAGGTTTTTTAAGGGAGTTTTTGGGAAAAGACCAACCTTGGCTAAATATGAAAATACCTGGGACCCAGGTATTGTTATAAATTATTTAAAAAACTTTAAAAATAGTGAGATTAGTTTGGAAATGCTTACCCAAAAACTAGTAAGTCTGATGGCATTGGCAACGGGACAGCGTATTCAAACCTTAAATCTGATTGATATTGACAATATAATAATTCAAAAAGAGAGAATTGAAATAAAAATTCCAAGTCGAATAAAGACATCAGGCAGAAATAAGAGTCAGCCTTTTATAGTTTTGCCATTTTTTAATGAAAACCCAAATATATGTGTTTCTAGGACTTTCCTAGAATATTTGGAAAAGACAAAGAAATTAAGAGGCTCTTGTAAATCCTTGTTTCTCACATATAAGAAACCATATCACAAAGCCACCTCGCAAACCATCGCAAGATGGATAAAACACATTTGCGAATTTTTACAATAGACCTTTGATATCCAACCAAGAGTTTGCCCAAACAATTCTTAGTTTGTAAATTAAAATAATAATTAACATAAATAATAATTTGTTCGTTGGAAAGATGTTTGTTATTTGGTTTGTCTTGTTTTTTACCAAAACCTTTATATTATATGTTATGATATTAATTTTTATGTTTTCCTTGTTGTTGTAAGATTAGTGTGTTATAAACTGTTGTGATAAATTACATATTTATTACATTATTATGCTTACATACCCATAAGAAAAATTTTCTTTTTTTTTTAGACTGTTGATTTGCATATGTTTTGTTTTATGTTCCTTAATGTTGCATATTAACTTAAAAAATAATAAATATATATATATATTTTTTTTTTGAAGTAATTAGTTGTTGCAACTTCTTTAAACATCTACATATGTCTTTATTTATGAGACGAGGCCGAATATAATCATAAGATCAAACGAACTTACCAAGTGATGTTCGATCTTGATTATATGAAGGCCTCGTCGAAATAAATAAAGTCCCAACCCAACCCAATATTTTATATTTACAAAAAAAAAAAAAAAAAAAAACCCAAATTGTGTTGCAACAACGACTTTAAACTAGACTGAATACTATCGGCAGAGTTAGGCAAGGGTACGAAGGGATTCTTTTTTGCTTAGCTTTCAAGATTGTGGACGTATTGGCCAGAGGCGGAGGTACTACATATGTCTATTTATTTCGACGAGGCCTTCATATAATCAAGATCGAACATCACTTGGTAAGTTCGTTTGATCTTATGATTATCCTATTCACTCAGACTGGAAAAGAGATCGCTATTTGGTCTCTTCAGATATAAATTTAAAAGATTCATCAGACTCTAACAGTGATGACGAAAGTGTTTCGAGAAATTTTGATGCAGCAGATTGTATGTTATTTTAGTTTATAGTTTGTATTCCTGATTTTGATTCATTGATGTTTCCCTGGGAGTTTTTTTTTGTAATAAATGCCGTTTATTATTATTTTTCTCCCATAGTTATGTGTATTATTTATTACTATATGTACAGTTAGGCAAAACCTATCCTTTTCCAGTTACTTACTGTGTTTATTAAAAAAACAAAACACGTATTAAATTATTATATGTATTTTTTAGCAGTATCATAAAACTGCGAAGAGTAGATACATTTGTGTATAAATGCAAGACGTATAAAACTATTTTTATATACGGTTAATTAATTTTTATATTTTCTGATAACTCTGTAAAATGGACATTATTCTAAATTAAAAATTGTATTAGAAAACAATTCCGAACGTGCGTTTTGAAGTATACTTGCTTTAATATTGCCTACAATTTGAACGCTATTAAATTTATTGAATTAGCTACAATGTACCAAGTTAAGACTTCCAACTTCCAAATTAGGACTTCATCGATGACGTAAGTACAAACCCTCGTAAAACAAATTTTATAGCAGGAAGAACCCATAGATAACAGAAGCAATTGTATTTTTGTGGAATGTAGAACTGAAATCACTAATGACTGCGCAAATGCCATAAAAATACTTTAATATCATTAAAATAACATCCAAGATATGATGCTTTAATTAATATATTTTACTCACCCTTTTATCTAGGTCTGAGATATATTTTAAGTCTTTTTGTGTACACTTGTGTGTATTTTGTAGGAAATTTTATAGTATTTTTTTATTGAAACATTAAATTTCTTGCTTGTTTTATGTTCCGGCGAATTTGTATCCGTTATTTTTGTATCTCGCAGGTTTTGACTGACCTTTTAATTTTTATTTAAGTAGTTTTATATATTTCTTTAAACTGTTTATATTTTATTTAATTAATTTATATTTATATTCAACTTAATATCCATATTGTCTACGTATAGGCAAGCTATGATTTCCAAATTTTTAGTTTTGCCTCCTGCCAATTGCAGGCTGGTCATGTTAAATCGATACCTTATAGCATAAAATAAAATATGCTAGAAATTAATAAAAAATCTCTTTTGGGATTGTACTTTAAATTTGGGCATAAGTCGCTTATTATCGCCGGTCTGCTCCTATGTGACGATATGTAATTGATCTGATGTTTCCAAATATACTAATGCTTAAGCATAAATTATCTGTATCGGAACACATAATCACGGTTCATAGTAATAACCGTACATTTCATAATAATTTTGCAATTCTTTTTTTCCATAGAACGCAATAAAAACTCTTTGTGATGCACATCGCAAACCAACAAAAAACATCATTACAATGCTGAGACTATAATAATATCGTTCGTTGACTCGTATTTACTAAGAATCAACGGCGAAAGATTAATGAGAAACAAAAACAAGCAAGAATTTAAAATAAGATCACTTACCTTTAAAACACAGTTACTGTTTACTAGGAGATTGCCGGGTTTGATGTCCCTATGTAATATCCTTGCTGAATGTAAATATTTTAAACCTGAGAAAAGGAAAAAAATTTAGTTAAATTGTATGCATACCATATGCAACTCTTCATTGTACATGCTAATAATATCTTGTATTAAAAATTAAAAGTACATTTATCATCATTATTAAATGAAAAGTAACCTTTATTTATTGAGAATAAGTTGCCAACCTTGCCGTATACTTATAAGACATATAAGTGTACAACTTTGTTGCAATATTGTACATATCATAAAAACATTTTTGATAATGGTAAAACATAGTTTATAGTGGTAATATCAAAAAGTGACTAATTATTTTGCTTATTTATTTAAGTGGTTAGTTAAATGGTTTAATGATATAGGAATTTACTTTTGAAACTCTTTAAGCCGTTGACAAAAACCTTAATTTGTCTCCGTAGATATGTTATAAACAAAGAATTTTAATATTTTGCATTATAAAGGAAGATTTTATGGTATAGTATCTTTAAACCAAGAATATATTCATTAACAATGTAAAGAGTGAAAGGATCTATCGAAAATTATGCGCTAAACTAAATCAAATGTTAAGCGACAATTATGCTTGTTTTTTAGTTAGTTTAAGTTATATTATATAGGGTGGCCCATAGAAAACAAAACGTCACTAGTTTTGGGTATTTATGCTGAAGAAGGGTCGAGTAATACCTTATTTGAAAGGTCTTTCCATCTGTATGTTATCCCAAAGTTTGAAGTCACTGCCATGCTCAAAAACAAAATGGCGGCGCATCAACATTTCAAAAATGTCAAATTTTTACATGTTTTATTTTAGTTCAAAAGGCACTAGAATTGATAACAATAAAGTGATCAAATAACAATTTTAGATTTTTTTTTACCAGTTCAAATTTTTAAAAAATCTAAACAAATAAATTTGGAAACAAATATCGATTATAATTATAAAGAAACTTAGTTTATGCCATGACACTTGATTTACTGTACTTAAAATGAAAATGTATTTGACTGATTTCTAGATACTATTTACAAAACTGAATTGGTAACGATATTTTACACATTAGTCAAGTAAATGTTAAAACTGTTGATCCTTAACTTCCATGCAGTGATAGAGGTTCTGACATTTTGTAGCATCTCTGGTATTATGAGACGACATTCGTTAGTTACTCGCTCCCGTAGATATAGGAAGCTTGTTGGTTGCTGGCTTAAATTTTTGATTTTAAGTGTCCCCATAATAAAAATCGAATTCAAATCTGGCGATCTTGGTGGCCAATCAATCCACCTTCCCCGAAATGTCTGGTTTAAAGATTCCGGTACAGGTCGTGCATAATGCGCCGGAGCACCATCATTTTCCACTATTTCAGTTATGGCGGGATCGATTGCAGTTTCCAGGAGTTTTAAGTAAATTTCCTCAGTTAATGTTTCTGGTAAGAAAAAGGGACCAACTACATGGTCACCGAAGATCCCAGTCCTAACGTTCAACTTTGGTGGATTTTGCGTATGTGTCTCATGAAAAATTCTCGGATTTCTCAGTGCCATTGACGAAGACGAGCATGTAAATTAATTAAAATACCAACCACGTAATTTTACTACCTCCTGGTTTAATAATAATAAATGCCTTTTATTTGCTCAAAAAAAAAAAAATCAAAATACAAAATAATTTCACGTATGCCAATTACCGGCGCAGTCTAGCTTTTAATAGCTACTCTACTGAACCGGTATACTATACTAATACTGAGTAATAGAAAGTACGACACTTTTGAATTCAATTTTTTATAAAGTACGAACGAGACAACAAATTCGATTATTGAATTTATTAATTGGGCAGTTTTTATATTGAATACGTTTTTAATTTTAAGTATTGTAAATAAAGTGTAACGGCATGACCTAGGTGTCTTTGTACAGAGAATCAAAAGACATTTCAAAGGAGGTGTGAATAATTAAGTATTTTTGGGGTGAATCTCTCCCTCCTGGCGCTCGAGGAAATTTTTAAATTTTAGTCTAACGAACATAAATTTCAATATCATCAATTACTGAAATGACAATTTAGTAAGTCTTGTATCAATTAAAACAAAAAAAATTAATAAAATTTGGTTTAACGTATTTTTTTGTTTTGAAATTTCCATTTTTTTTTCGGTCTGGCTATGTAATAAATTCTCATTTTATTAATTAATTATTTCAATTCCATTGAATTTTGTATTTTCTCAACTTAAATAAGACATTTAAAAACTCACATTTCTGAATTTTTTTTAAGCATAGCACTAGAGACGTTTCGTTTTCGATGGGTCACCCTTTATATTAAGATATTTTGTCCAATCCTGAGAAAAAGCTATTTACATGAAAATGAAAATACTTTATAGGGCTATTAGGTATATTATTTAAGTGGCAGCTGAATACTGTCTGAATATGTTCATAATGCAAGACGTTTAGCAAAGTTCGCATCGTTATTTCTCAGTCGTCATGTCAGGATATATGGTTAGTTGTTTGTTAACAACAGGTGAGAAGACGTCAAGTATTCTTTAAGTATCCAAAAAAATGTGCCCTAGCAATTGTTTCCCGTGCAAGATAATTTTATAACATGCAAAAAATACTGTTTCTATAAGTATATTATCGGGTATAGATGCTGGCACCATTCTACATAGATCTCATTACAAGAATCTAATTTTCGAAAAACTGAGTATTGACAATGTATTATTTTTTATATATATTCAATAATATAAGAAAATAAACTGTCTCTGCGTTCTGATTACCATTTTAAATTTGCACTTCATATAGAAATTGAACAGACATAGATTTATTTTTCATAAATATATTGAGTAGCAAAAATTTTGTTTATTGGAAATAAATGTGGTTATACTATTGTTTATATTTTGTTTGGTTTATCACAATATTTAACACCTATTGTATGTATATAATAATTAGCAACCATATTACATTATTTCATTACATTTCTGATTCTCTTCTAATGCATTATTTCATAACCGTTTTTTTAACGGTGATTTTTTTACACAACTAACTGAAGCTTCATGACATAATTTTTCAACTTAATCAGAAATTAAAAACTGTTATTGTTTGAGTACCTATTAGCTACGCCTAATAAACCACAGGAGAAAGTAAAAGTAGTAGTAGATATAATTACTTAGTATATCCAAAGATTACTTTGAGAAAATCTCAACTTCTCAGCACCAGGTTTTAATGAATTTCTTTTTCAGTTATGGGTAATTTGGTAGAATGGGTGTAATTTGGAACGTATGTGTAGTGGTTCAATGTATATATTTTTTATAAACATATAATTAGGATTATACTAAATATTTTATTTTATATTTTGTGGTATTTCTTCAACGTATTATCGAAGTTAGCAGTAGACGAAATTAAGGGACGAATCGGTCAAAGTTTCGTTCTCCGTTTTTTTTTTAATTTAAGAAGACAACTAACTATTATGCGTGTTTCATCAGACCTAGAATAGATTCGCCTTCTAGACCTGTCAGCACGACGACACAATTTCCCATTCCCCAAAATATTCTGCTCAACAAAAGAAAAAAATATATATTTGGAGAAATAGCTGATATGTATTGTTCAGGACACTCGTTTATATTGGCGTTATTAATGTTATTTTCTGTGATACTAAGAGTAACAAATACAAAAACGCTGAAACCACAAAATTTATAACTACGCAATGAAATTAAGTCAACTTTTACCACGCACATTCTGATCTTATCACTAAAACTATAAAATATTTAGGTAAGCAATGAATCTGACCTTTTGTCACTCACTTTACAAAAGATGATTTTGCGTGGTCCAAAAATGTAAAATTAATAAAATGACTTGTTTGAAAGACTCATTTAAAAAATGAGAATATACATATTTTTATTACTAGTAAGACAAACGACACACCTTTAAAAATATTCACACATTTATTAAGAAAATATATTTAGTCTTTGCTGTTTATTTTATCTAAACTATGGCCACAATGGACATGGGTTTTTGGTTATAAATACCCCATTAAATTTCGTATGTTTATAGATAGAAAAAAAGTTGAATACCTCTTCAAATTCTGTACATTTTTTTTTAGTATAGTTCGAGGATATACAGGGTGTTTAGCTTTTTTTACATCACCATCAACTTGGGTCTCGTAAATGTAGCATCATGTATATTATATGGCTATTAGATGGACATATTATGTTTAGTAAATGCGTTTTGCTGATTGTAATTATACCAAATTTGACTCCTTTATCTATTAGGAAATTTGAAAAAAAAACCCTACCCTAAGAAGCAATGTATTTCCATCGACTCCACTATGTAGTAGAACGTTCTCCGGTTCTCTCTAACGTATTACCTTTTATGTATGGATTTTGTCAAATCTTTGAACCATTTGTACTATACAGAATGCTGCATTTAAGAAACCAATGATGATGTTTATTTTCAGAAAAAAACGAAAGACCCTGCACTTTTTTTTCGTAGGAGATCAAGGAGTACCGCTAAACTCAGAGAAATATTATTAGGCATAGAGAAGTAAACTGTTCTCTTTGCAGGGCATACTTCTAAATTTCCCCGTAGAAGTAATAGATTATTATAATCTTTTTTTCTCTCAGTAGGTGATAATAATTATACAAGTACCCAAAATAAGTGGAAAACAAAACTAAAAAAAAGTACAGGTTAAATTAAGTAACAATATGTTGCATTTTTTTATTTAGATCTCTCTTAAAATAATAAGTGATGAGTTATTGTATATTACTTCTGTCCCTATAAAAACTGTATTTAAATAGAAAAATCTACAAATTTTTTTTTTTTTTTTTCTCCTCGAATATAAATAATAAAACAAATAACGTTCGGAAAAATAGTTATAATAATAAATGGAATGACTGAGGGACTGCCCCCCTCAAAAGAGGACGACTAAACGTCACGTTTTATAAGTATAATATATGATCTCTCTACAGGGAAGGTATTATCGAGGTGCCATGGACATATATAATATTTTTTAGAGCATTAAAATATTCTGATATTCATTTTAAGAATATTTAAGCCAAAATTCCAATAACTGAGAAAAAAATATAATTACGTCAGATATGTAAATGCCATACAACTGTAAAATCATTCCGGATATTTTTTAGTTATCTTAAAATGAATTTACCTATCGTCCCAAATTTTACTCTTAAGATGGAGAAAAAGAATGAAATTTGTTTATACTTTTTTACTAAATAAGGTTTTAAACTTTTCTTTTGTTACAATGACTTTGAAAAATAACAATCTAAAAATACATTTTTGCATTTTTGAAATGAATTCAAAAATAAAACGTTCCAATTTGGCATGTGATGTAGGTGCCAGATAAGAGAAAATTTTTTTAAACTCATGCTTAAGAATTTGAATAGTTAAAATTCATTTTAGTTTTTACGATATATCTTTAAGTAAATAATGTTTTGGACCGATTCTTTCTATAAACATGTTCACAATTTGTTTAAGAATCGATATCTGAATTTTTACAAATTCAACCCTTCAGGGAAAGCGTGGAAAAGAGGGATTTTTCGAAATTCCACTTATAAGGGCTAAAAAGGGGAAAAATGTATTCTTACTTTTTTATAGTGACTCTCAACCATAATCAACTAAAATCAATTTCTATATTTTTCGAAATGCCACCCAATAAGAAAGTGAAATGTATTTTTACTTTAGTTACTACAATATCTCTTAAACTAAACGATATTTTTGTAATAATTCTTTTAAAAATTAAAATTTGAAAATCTATGTCCGAATTTTTTGAAATTCTACCTTTAAAGAAGTGAACTCTTTTAAAAATTAAAATTTAAAAATCTATTTCCGATTTTTTTTTACAATATTTCTTCAACCTAATTAAATTTTAAGTCAATTCTTTTTTCAATGACTTTCAAAAATAATTATCTAAAAACATATTTATTAGTTTTTACAAATTCCACTCTTGAGGAGGCGAAATGTGCTTTTACTTTTTTAGTCTATCTTTTCAACTAAATGTGGTTTTAAGAGTTATTCCTTCGCCAATGGCTTTGAAAACTGTCATCTAAAAATTGTTTCAGGATTTTTCCAGACATATATTTTTAATCTTTTGTTATCTCTAAAACTAAATGAGATATTAAGAGGATTTATTTTATTGGCTTACGAAAAAAATATTCTAAAAATGATTTCTTGATTTTTCGAAACTCCACTAAGAAGAAATAAAGTTTTTAAGAATTTTTTAATATTTGGTCTATTAATTTTAAATTTCTCTGACAATCACGTAACCGTTAAAACCACAACGGGAGATGTTATCGCTACCGAGACGGAGTGAAAATGGGTTATATGGTTAAATTTAAGTCCCATTTTTATAACAGTCATATTGGTGTCTCTAAAAAGCAAAAAACTGAACTTTTTTTTCCATAAAACTAAATCTCCGTATTTATTTTACCTATATAAAAAGCTGATAAGGCCCATTTTCATATTAACTCAAAACATTAAAATAGTTACCATCTTGTTAATTATAAAAACTATGGTTTGGCAGATTACTTTTTTAATAATAACATAAATAAATTTAAGATCTAATTTTAAGTCTTGTTATTGTCTTATTAAAACTATAACTAAATATAAAACAAAATTAAATGTTGTCTTTTTCAAATACCTTTTTATTCCAGTATAATATTCTTTACTAATCTCGATATTTTAATGGTCTTTTAGTATTGTTAACATTCTTTCGTACTTTTAAATATCCATTAAATACTTTTAAATAACTTCAAACACTTTTTTATTTTTAATATCTTAAATCATATTTAATACTTTTAATACATAAACAGATAATTATGGTGTTGACAATTTTATCATCTACGCACCAGTCCTGTTAAATTGGCCTGTGGATTTCTTTAGTATACAACTATGTTGGTAGGTACCTTTATGATTACTTTACATATTAGGGTTCGTTTTTTTACTTCTTTAACAAACTGGAATAATGTAATATTATATATTATTAAGGGAATATAATTAGGACTTACCTCTAAGTATCTGGTACAAGAAGACTTTTATGTGATCCGACGAGAGCGGTTGGTGGGAAACTATGATTTTATGCAAATCACTTTGAAGTAATTCCGTTATTACATATCTGCAGATCTAGTTAAGGAAATTAACAGCTTAACATCAGGCTAATTATGCCGACAAATGGAAATGCATTGTAAATTTGCAAAGCAAAGTTCACGGAGCGATATTAACGGCTCGCCTTTATAGGCCATATTTGATAATTTGGTGTAAAACTGCATATAAACGCTAAGTTTTTCTAAAGTTTCGAAAAACCCAAATTAAATCACTATTTTTGGATTCGAAGTATTCATTTTAAGATACAAAAACGAATACATATTGTAACTTTTTCAGTATGTCTCCGAATAAGGAAGCTCATCACTTTTGTTTCTATACACGTGTATCTATGTTACTTCACCCGTATATATATATATATATATATATATATATATATATATATATATAATATATATATATATATATATATATATATATATATATATATATATATATATATATATATATATATATATATATATATATATATATATATATATATATATATATATATATATATATATATATATATATATATATATATATATATATATATATATATATATATATATATATATATATATATATATATATATATATATATATATATATATATATATATTACATATCGTCCTTGATCTTAAATGACAAAAAGTACACGAATTATATTAAAGTACCATGCAGATTTTCCCACTTACTTCAGATAACCAAGTGTATACGTTTTTAAATTTATAGTTGATGACTTGAGTTTGACAACGTATTTTTCAAAATAAGTTAGAAGACAACAACACACATAGCAAGGACGTTTTATTACTACAAACTCTATCAATTCATCCAAATGAACCTTGTTTCCTTTTTGATTTGTTTATTACCTCTTAGTCAAAACTTATTATATTGACTCGCCTGCAAATTACTTCTAATGAAGCTACCCTTGAAAGCTTTTTTTTGGGCAGTTTACTTAAACATATAAATCAAAGGCCTACGTTTTAACACTATCAAATACATGAAAAATAAAACAGTATTTGTGAAACAACAAACGAAGTAAATGTATTTTAGGTACACAACGTGAAGGTCGGCTTTGCCTAGGTGGACAAGTTGACTGACAAAAAAGTTTATTTTGCTAAGTTGCATACATTTTCGAAAAGTCATTTTATTTTGTAATAATAAAACAAAATAAAATCACTTTTAACACAAATATCATACACTCCTCTAAACACTATTAACATGAGAAATAATGGGAATTTTAAAACTAAAAAGTCGCGTTGTTCGCGACTTACGTTGACATAACCTATATTTCTTATTAGTGGACGATACATAGTAACTAGGGTAGAAAATTTCCAGAAAATATTCTAGGATATTTCGAACAGAAATGTAGAGTATGAAAATCATTCTAATTTCTTTGACCGCATTATTCCATGTTATTGAACATGAAGAATCATCTGAAAATCAGTAAACCCTACAAACTAATCACTTTCTTATAGAGAAAAGGAGATGGTTAACAACGAAGAAATCTATGACTTTGACAACAGGTCAAATTGAGTTGTTTTTAACAGATGCACAATATTGGGAAGAAAGGTAGAGAAGAACTGTCTGTTACCACATCGAAATCCTTGAGCATGTGTAGAAACGTAAGAGTTTAACTTAAACTGTCGAAAAATTCTGTAAACAGCCTCATTCAATAAATATTTCTTTAATTTACAGTCTCCATAAATAAAAATAGTGTGCCTAAAAGCATTAAAATAAATATCGTAGTTCTGATATTGTCGATAAAATCCAGCCAGTATTAAAGTTGTAAATTGGATTAGCTTTAAAACGGAAAAAGCCTTGTTACCCATATAGAACGTTATACTTTTAAATTAAGTTAATACTGACGTGTGGAAGGTTGAAAATGAGGCTGAAATATATTCTGACGTGTTAATTATATTTCCGACCGTTTTAAAGTAATCGAATCATACATTTATTTAACTAGAATATAACTATCTAGTATAAGCAACGTGTTAAAAATTATATCTACTTGACACGATTTTATTAGCCATAAGCGTCTTGACTAGATTTTTAAAATCATTCCAGTAGACATACGACACACAAGGCAACGGAAAACACTTATTAATTTAACTATATCTCGTGCAATGTGCACATTATTAAAACTACAACAGGTCAAATAGATAGATGCTATAATAGAGGGTGTCGAGAATTGCTTGTGACAAACACATGGATCTATAAAATCCAACGATAGTAACAGTCAAAAGTGTAAAAAAAACAATAACTTCTTCGAATAAAGTATTCGCTCGCTCGTCCATAATCACTTTCACCTGCTTCCTTTAATTTTACAACCGTTGTATGTTTTATACTATTAACTTATGAAAAATCTTTCAGATCTTAAGAAATTAAGGAAATTCTAATATATATTTTAAAAACTAACTTCAGCATTTGTTATTTGAAAATATATTATAACTTCAACAAAATACGGTTTTTCTCCATTCTGTTAATAATGACTCCAAATTGTTATATCTTTTTATGCATCATAAGAATTAGGCGCCGCGCCGCTCGAAGTAGATCAAGATGAGTAACGTTCAAATATTTGTAACTTTTTTACGTAACAACACTAGGGGCCACTCGAAGTGGATCAAGATAAGTAACCTTCATATCCTTGTAACTTTTTCATTGTTGATATTTTGTTATATCTTTTTACAGGGTCCTTTTTACTTTATTTGTGGTTTAGTAGTACATATAACGAGTAAGAAAAACTTCGCTTGTCAGTCACGTAAAAATTTCATTGTGATAGAGAGAACACAACTACTAGGATATAAACAGAGTGTCCGGAAATTGCGTCGCCAAATTTCAGAGGGTGATTCTACATAAAAAAACTATGAAAAAAATTTCATATGCACCTGGGTCCGTAAACGCTTCATAAGGGTGGTTTTTTTTTTTGTGTCGATGGGGAATGCTTTTACGCACGACTCCATCCCGGTTGGGATGGAGACAGTGTGGGACTCGCATTACTGCCAGGTTGTTACACTTGACAGATTGCCATACCCACTAAACCCCACCGGGCCCCCATCAGATGGACCGTCATTGGGCAAGCCCAAGGGTCCTTCGATGGGGTTGATGCCGTCCTTCCGGGGATGACCCTCTAAAAGACATAGTCCTCTGGGGGGGTGAGTTGCCTCTTTGGCACGGTGTTTTGTGCCGCCTCTCGTTACTGTATATCTGAAAAGGAAAATATCATTAGTAATGTAGTCGTCTTACCTGTTGAAGTTACTCTTGTTGATCCGTACTCCCGTCTGTCCGGTTGCCACTGTCAGCGTCTCACTGGGCCTTCCAGTTTGCCGATGTCAGGTTCCTCCGTCCATCCGTGTGTTGGTCTTCTTGGTGTGTCCTCTTCTGGGCCCTCAGTGTCACTGCTGTTCCGTGTCCTTGCAGTGAGGAGCTGAGGAGGGGTGTTCTTTTACCTCAGGTTCAACTGCAGCTCGCGCCGGAGCCAGTTGAGGTACCTGGTATCCTCTTCTTTTACCTCAGGTTCAGCTGCAGCTCACGCCGGAGCCAGCTGAGGTACCTGGGAGTCCTCTTCTTGGAGATTTCTATTGGCCACATGAGTTGCTTAAGAATTTTTGCAAGTGAGATCTAGCTTCTGAGGAGCACGGAGGCTCAGAGGTTTTGATTCACTTGCATCCATCCTCAGCACTTTTTAACGCAGAAGTCCGTGTCTTGGTCTTCTGTATTTGGTCCTATTGTTGTGGTTTGGAGCTAGTGGATCGTAATTTACCAGGTCTCGTAGATTTTCATTGTGATGGTTTTCGGCTGCTCTGAAGGCTCGGGTAGCCTTTTGCTGCATAAAGTCTTCGATTTGTGTCCATTGAAGATCTCTCTGCAAGTCCTCATTCCTGATGAACCACGGGGCATTTGCCGCCATCCTTATCAGTTTGTTCTCTGTGCTCTTGATTTTTAGAAGGTTTGTTTTTGACGTATAGCCGTAAGCTGTGGAGCCGTACGTTAGTTGGCTCCTTGCTACTGTTTTGATGAGTAGCAGCTTTGTCTTGATTGCCATTTCGCTCTTTCGACAGAGCAATGGATAGAGTTTATTCATTGCCTGTCTGTCTGTCCATGGTCATACCTAAGTACTTGACCTCGTTGGACCATGGAATCTCCACTCCTCCAACTCGGATTCTGGCTCTGGCAGTCAGTCTCCTTCGTTGGAAAAGTATGGATTGCGTCTTCTGGGGGTTGATCTTGACTTTCCACTTAATGCACCAGTCATTAAGGTCATTTATGTCCTCTTGCAGTCGTCTTCCCAGGATGCGGGTGCTTCTGCTTTTGTGTAGGATGGCGGTGTCGTCTGCGTAGAGTGCTGTTATGCCCTCGTCTCCTATCGGGACATCATGGGAGAAGATGGAGTAGAGCAAGGGTCCTAGTACCGATCCTTGTGGAACTCCTGCTACCAGTCCTCTTTGTTCAGAGTGGGTATCATTCACTTTGACGGAGAATGTCCTGTCTCTTAGGTAGCTGCGTATTATTTTAATGCTTCTTCTCTCGTATCCGGCCACAGACATTTTGTACACCAGTCCTTGGTGCCACATCCTGTCGAAGGCCCTCTCGATGTCTAGGAAGACTGCTCCTGTGGCTTCTCTGTTGTTGAATCCTTTTGTGATGTATTCAGTAGCTCTGAGGACTTGTTGTTCAGATGAGTGCTCAGCCCTGAAGCCGAATTGTTCGTCTGGAATGGCGTCTAGCTCTTGGGTCTCATCTTTTAGTCTTCTAGCTATGGCTCGCTCAGCTACTTTGCCTAGTGCAGGGAGTAGACTTATGGGCCTGTAGTTTTGTGGTAGGGTGCGGTCCTTGCCTGGTTTTTCCAGGACTATGACCTCCGCCTTTTTCCACATGCTGGGGAAGTGGCATGTCCTCAATATGGTGTTGATGATGTTGGTCATAGCACTGTAACCTTTTCTTGGAAGGTACTTCAGCATCTTGTTTGTAATGCCGTCGGCTCCAGGGGCTTTTTTCACCTTTAGCCTTTTTATTATGTCTCTGACTTCTCCAGGGGAGACAGGAGTTGGATTGTATTGAGGTAGAACCTGTGCGTCCAGATCCCTTACAATCTCGTTGACTTCTTCTATGTGTTCGTCGTCTTCGTTGGGGTGATGGTTTAACTGACCTTGTTGAACAATGGCGTCAGCAAGGATCTCAGCTTTGTCTTGATCTGAGTAGACAGGGCCGTTTACACTTTGAAGAGGTGGTAAGGGTCGTTTGTCAGACCTTAAGGCACGCTGCATTTGCCATGCAGTCTGGTGAGTTGTATCCAGGGATTTCACTTTTTCACTCCACTTGTTATCCCGGTATTCCTTGAGACTGTCCCTCAGGAATTGGGAGTGGCGATTTAGTACAATCCTGTCTTCTTCCTCTCGGGTCCTGGCGTAGACCCTTCGGAGTCGTCTATTTGTCCGGACCTCAGCTTTTAGAGGTTCCGGGAGGTCCTCTGTATGCCGGTGCCTGCTTATGTCCTCCACTACTGTGTTTTCATGGAAGGCATTCAGGATGGCTGACTCTAGACGTCCTACGGCCTCCTCTAGTCCCTGAGGAGCGCGGATCTCAGGGATTTCGATTACGGTTTTCAGACGCCTTTGATAGGCCTTCCAGTCGGTTGTCTTCTTGATGCGGTGGTTTACTCTGTTAAGGTTCACACCCAGTTGTAGGAGTACTGGGTTGTGATCTGAGGTTCCTTCCTCCAGAGTGTTTATGTCCAGCTCCTCCCTGATGTTTTTCAGGAATGCAATGTCTAGGACTGAATGTCTCCCATTTGCACGGGGGAGGTGGGTAGGTTGCTCGGGTCCTATTATGGCGAGCCTGTGGTCTTCGCAGAGTCTGGATCATTCCTGTAACTGCCTGCAGGATGGCAGCTTGTAAATCCAAGGGGGGACTGGAAGTCTCGCCCTTAGATGTATTTGGCTTTGCTTGTGTTGGGGCCTTGTCCTTAGTTGTTTTGTCATCTTCTTTGGGTGGTTTTGGCCCTGGCTTGAAGTTTGCTCATGGGGCGACAGGTGTCTTTTTGGGCCTGGGGAACCTGGGGCATCCCCTGTAGCTGGCAGGGTGCCCACTTTGGCCGCAATTAGCACAGGTGGCATTTTTAGTGCCGTCTTCATTAGCTGGCAGTTTGCAAGCACTGGCCCTGTGTTGACCAGCGCATTTAACACATCTGTCCGGATGCGTGCATAAGGATTGAGTGTGCCCAAATTACTGACATTTGTAGCACTGCTTGACCGTCTGGTCTTTTTTCTTCGGCTCAACTTTTACCTGTCTATCTAGGAGTACTTTAATCTCCATTATCCTCTTGTCTGCTGCCTTGACGAGAAACAGAGGCATTGGCTTCTGGGTGACCCTGGAGGTCATACGTGTTACTTCAATTTCTTTGAGTCCGATTTCGCTGAGTTCTTCAATGATTTCTTTTCCATGTGTAGTCCTCGGATAACAGCATGGACTTTCCTGTCCTCAGGAAGTTGATACGTGTGATACGGTTTGTTAGCTTCCTTGAGATGTTTAGTTAAGGCCCGGTGGTCTTTGGCCGTTTCGGGGTAAATCTGCAGTCTGCTCCCTGCAGCTTTTGCCTTTGAGAAGGCAATGTTTGCGCTCTTGATATTTTTGCGCACTACTGTCCAATCACCCCCGTCATCTATTACTATAGGCGGGATTTTGGTTTTCGCCGGAGAAGTCTTGGCGTTCTCTGCTTCCTCCGGTTTTGTTTCCTCAGGTGTCTCTTCTTCCATTAGTATGGCGTCCTCTGAGGGTGGGGATTTTGCCCTTTTCCTCTTGATTTTCTGCTGTACAGCGGGCGTGTCGGTGTTCACTTCCTGATCCCGCTTTGTATCCACACTTGTTTGGTTGATGAAAAGAGTTTCTAGACGGACCAGCCTGGCCGTCATCTCTTTATTTTCCCTCTCTAAGGCCTGGTACCTTAGTAGGAGGCGGGCGTTCTCCTCTTTAAGTTTAGCAATCCTCTCAGTTTTGGTTTTTACTGCTCCACTAGAGCTGGCACTTCTAGTGGACACACTCACTTCTGGTTTCATGTTGCACTGCACTTGCACAGCACGACTTCTCGAATATTTATTCCTGTGAGGAATAAATCGCACTTAGCACTTTTCCAAGTTTGGAAAAAAGTCACTTCTTGTAAACTTTCAGTACGGAGCCGGGTGAACCGAATCAATCCGCACTGTCTGAATGCTCAAAGTGAACTGAAGGGTGGTAGAACCCACTGAAGATGTAGCCCAAAACGTGCTTTTTATTGTATTAGATTGGAACTGCTTTTATACCACTTATGAATTTTGGTATAGGAATAGTCACTAATGAAAAATTTTATATTTCTTAACCAGGGGCGTGCCGGCGTGTTTTTAGTTAGTCATTATTTTTTCAAACCTATGCGTTTTACATTTTAATAGAATATTAGGATTTTCTACTATTTTTTGCATAAAAAAGGTGCTCTTGGTAAATGGTCGAAAAGTTAACGGTTTCTGAGAAAAATCGTTCCAATGTTTTAGGTCGATCGAAATAACTCATTTAGAAGAGAAAAGAAAAGAAAATGTTACCTGAAATTTTTAAGTACAAATGGTAAAAAGGCTTACAATGAACATAAAAAAAAATAAGTGCAAACGCGGGGTGGGGGAGGGTTCACGTAGCGGGTCGAAAATGAGGGCAAATAGTTTTTATGGAATTCTTGGCGAAAGTTGATGTCTGATAGAGAATATCCTTTACAACAGTTGTAGGTCGTGCAAAAGTTTTGTACTGACCAGTTTTTAACATAACCAATTTTAACGGAACTTTTGCTTTAAAGACTGTCGTATTTTTTAAATTGTATACTACATAGGATTTGTTCATAGAAGTATGCAACAAATGGGAAACTTTTTGATAACTTATTTCTCAGAAAAATTACATCTTAATAAAAGTTGGGGCATGAAAAAAAAATTCAGCTAAATTGGTCAAACCATCCCTGAGTAATCGATGTACAAAAAAAATACATAGGGTCAAATTGAACCTCCTCTTTTTTTGAATTTTTATTGAGGTCGGTTAATAAAAGCGGAAACGTTAGATAGGCAATAATTTGGCTACAATAAAAGCTAATACAATTACAGCAAATGTTGAACATGACTACCATTTATAGAAAAATATCCGACTAAACTCGAAGCTGTTAGACTATATACACAGGCAAATCGTCAGCTTCCCGATAAACAAATATTCAGCAGTTTACATCAACGGCTTAGAGAAAATGGTACCTTTTCACCACGAAGAGCAGATTGTGGAAGGACTCGTACTACCCGCACTGTAGAACGGGTTTTAGACGAGGTTGCAGGTAATCCGGGAATCAGTACTAGAAAACTAGCTTTAAGACAGCGTGTTCCCAGAAGTAGTATTTGGGAAATTTTAAAAGAACAGCTTGTTCGACCATACTACTTACAACGTGTGCAAGCGCTAAAGCCTCAGGATTTACAACCGAGATGGGAGTTTTGTAAATGGAGGCGAATAAAACGCCGACAAGACGCCCACTTCCTTGAAAAAGTTTTTTTCACCGACGAAGCAGGTTTTACACGTGAAGGTATAATAATCTTCCATAACAACCATGTCTGGACAGAGTAAAATCTCCAGTCCTATTTTGGAGGTAAATTTCAAGATAGATTTTCTATTAATGTTTGGGCGGGGATTTTAGGAAACATTAGTTAATTGATGATGTGCCCTACGAACTTAGACTACAACATTTGTTTATGCAGGATGGGGCCCTACCTCATATCAGCATTCAAGTGCGACAATATTTGAATCAACTTTATGATGAACGATGGATAGGACTGGGTGGACCTATGGCTTGGCCGCCCCGTTCTCCAGACTTAAATCCGTTAGACTATTTTCTTTGGGGATATTTAAAAGAGTTGGTTTATTCCGTGCCAATTGAAAATACAGCACATCTCGAACAACGGGTGATGGAGCAGTGTCAAGAAATTCGTAACAAACCTAGAATACTTGAATGTGTACGATTGTCGATGGGAAATCGTTTAGCTGGATATGTTGCTATGAATGGTAGTTATTTTCAACATTTGCTGTAATTTCCTTGGCTTTTATTGTAGCTAAATTGCCTGAAAATCTAACGTTTGTGCTTGTTCTGAATTTTATTTGCTTTAGGTAGATCCTTAGGAATTTCAAATTTTGTTTGTGGTTATTATATTTTTAAAATATCCAACAAATGTTTGCAGTTTTTTTTGTAACTAATAACAATAATTTTATTTCTTAATTAAGTATTTTGCGTGATATTCATTTGCCCCGGTCCAAAATAATTTTGTTCAAAGGAAAATTCTACGGTGAAAATTCATTTTACAGAGTTCCGCGTGTCCTCGTTTTTTCGTTTTGAAATATTCTTTTCGGTAAAAAAATTGTCACAATTCAAAACCATCACCAAAAATTGCATTCTACGAAAAAAAAATACGATGGTGACTTGTTTCATTTTTTAACCAAAGCAAAAAAAGTAGTAAGTATTTAAAAAAAATAAGATTTTTATCACGGCATTTTTAAAGGCCACTAGACATCATAATTAAAAGTCAAGTAAAAGTTTTTTCATATTAATAATAATTAAGGAGGTATTTATGGTCAAACACTGAAAAAAATACGCTTTGTAATTTTCAATCCAAATATCTCCGTATAATATGAAAAACTTCACTTAATTTTTACTTAAGATTTTTTTGTGGCCTTTATAAAGCTGCTGTCACAAAATTTTGTCATTAAATTTAAATTTTTACTTATTAGAAGTATATTTTTTTTGTGCTTTTTGAACAAGCTGTACATTTGACCTAAAATTTAATACTATAAAAATTACTTTTTTCTTCATACCCCAACTTTTATTAAGATCAAATTTTTCTGAGAAATAAGTTATCAAAAATGTTCCCATTTGTTGCATACTTCTGTGGACAAATCCTATGTTGTACACAATTAAGAAAAAAATGTCTTTAAAGCAGAAGTTCCGTTAAAATTGAGTTAGTTTTGTGGAAATGAAAAAAAAATCAAAGGAATTCTTATTTATTTTTCATTTTTCTCGGAAATTTTGAGGTTATGTTAAAAACTGGTCAGTACAAAACTTGTACACTTTTGCACGACCTACAACTGTTGTATAGGATATTCTCCATCAGACATCAACTTTCGCCGAGAATTCCATAAATACTATTTGCCCTCTCTTTCGAACCCTGTTCCACCCCGAAGTTGCACTTATTTCTTTTACGTTCATAGTATGCCCCTTTCCCATTTGTGCTTAAAAAGTTCAGGTAACTAACTAAACATATTGGAGAGATTTTTCTCGGAAACCGTTAACTTTTCGACCATTTACCAAGAGCACCTTTTTTATGCAAAAAATAGTAAAAAATCCTAATATTCTATTAAAATGTCAAAAAAGTACAGTGTTGTAAAAATAATGACTAACTAAAAACGCCTCTGCTAGTTGCTAAAAATAGCTTTCATTAGTGACTATTCCTGTACCAAAATTCATAACTGGTACAAAAGCAATTCCAAAGTAATAAAATAAAAAGCACGTTTTGGGCGACATCTTCAATGGCTCCTAGCACCCTTATGAAACGTTTGCTAACCTAGGTGCATATGAACTTTTTTTCATATTTTTTTATCTAGAATCATCCTCTGAAATTTGGCGACGCAATTTCCTTATACCCTGTATGACCAGATAAGTAAGATTTAAGTAATAATTTTTGTGCAAAGTTACTATAGCGGAATAAAATGGCCGCCTAAGGAATTGTTTAAAATTTTGGTATCAAAAAATTGTTTATCCAATTAACTTGAAATTTTACAGTACTGGTCAAATTTTAGTGAAATTCGTATGGGGCAAAACAAAATGGCGACTTAATAAAATGTTTAAACATTTGGTAAAATTCCATTTCTTGAAATAAAATCCTCTTTTTGTGGAGGAAAATAATAAATAACATATTTATAGACTATGGAAATAAAGTTATGAAAAATAAATAAGCATAATTATAATAGATAAATTAAGACCTTAAAATAAATTTCAGTTTATACGGTTTGCATAAAGTTATTACCAAATAATTATATAAATATACTATAGGCTGTGTTTCAGCAAATGCGAATATACCGATTTTTTGACAAGGTAATATATGTTTCCCTTAGAAATAATACGTTTGCAGACAGGAAACCAACTTTTTCGTTCGTACAATGTTTGGTTCAGAATAAGCAAAAATACCAATTTAAATTAAAACCATTCTATGTTTTCTAAATTAATAGCATTAAACCTCAATTGGCCTGGATTAATATCAGAATATTCTAGTTTGGATAATAAAAGCTGCATTTGAAAACTATTTCATACATTATCTTTGTAATTTGAGTAATATACTATATAGTTTCTAATTGATTTCTTTTGAGACATGTTACACGGATTTTGGTATTGGTAACAATTCAGAGTGTTCAAGTGATTAAATACTATTCATTTATTGTTTTTCTTGTCATTAAAATTCTTCACTACTAAGAAATGGAATTGGCGCCATTGTTGTGACCCCATTATTTAATAGTCATTTTATTTGTGAATAGTCTTAAGTATTATATATTCATTAGTCTAGAGATAGTTTGACACGTAAATGCAATATTTAGACATACATTATATTTCGGCGGAACCTTCCGACAAAAGCTGCTTTAATGGTCGTTTATTGCAAGGGAAATTCTAAGCAAACAATATGTATTTTAAATTCTACTTCAAATTCTATTTTATGCACGTTCTTCCGCCCCAAATATTATTATACCCGAAAAAACCTATCATAAACTCATTTACACTATGTCGATAAAGCTTGGGAAGGTTCAGCTATAAAAACATTAAAAGAAACCATTGTAGTACAGTAAGCAGTGGCGTAGCAAATACTCCCCAAATTACTTTTATAGACACCTTTTTTAATCAATTTTACAGATACGCCACTGCATCTCAAATTAGGGAATTCATATATAGTCAGTATAGAGCAGGTCAGTCATTATGTCAGTACTATATTGTCAGTAGAATTAAGTCAGTAGACACAGTAAGAGTAAAGATTTGTTAGAAGTAAGAAGTGTCCCTCTTGTACAGAAGATAATAGAGAGATTTGAAACAAGTTGAAGTGTTTACATTTACTACCAGTGCTAATACAAAATACTAAAATTATTAAATCATAACAGTGGTGGCATTCGGCGAGTAATAAAAATATTAAAACATAACATTGGTGGCAGCGGATCTGGATATACTACCCCGTGTTTTCTGAAGGAGCGCCTAGAACGCAGCAGGAATCACACCAGTTAAACCACATCGGTATACCAAAGACAGGAAGTTTCAACAGACTTGGAGGAGCGCCCAGTACGCAACAAGTTTCGAGAAGAAGAAAGAAAACGAGGAAATTCGCCTTACGTTCCAGCTAACTAAGGATGAAGCTGTAAGTTTTTTTCTTTTATTTTCCTGTTGTGGTGACGCTATTTGCTTTTTTTATATGTTATGCATTTTTGAAATTATATAGATATATTTATTTGAAAGGTATTGCAAATACGTTGTGTGTTGAAAAAGTAATTGAATAATCGACCGTATAACTTATCTATATTTAAATTTTTACCCAAAATTTTTATTAGTATTTAATCTTTATAATTTTAACAAACAAAAAAATGGCTGAAGGGAAAGATGCAATTGATGTATTAAATTTAATAAATTCATTTGACGGCTACGGCGATGGAAATTCTCTTCAATTTTTTCTAAAAAACTGTGACGCAGTAATGCATATTGTGAAAGAAAATGAAAAAAATAAATTAGCTAAATTAATTTTTGGTACTAAATTAAAAGGTAAAGCTCAAGAGGTGACACAATATAAAGAATTTTTAAATTGGGACGAAATTAGAGATTTTCTTTTAGAACAATTTACGGATAAAAGACCGCCTTCTCTCTCGCCCTTTGAATATAAAACAAAACTTTAGGGAAACCGTTACAGAATATGGAGATAGATTAAGATACCTGCATAATAAATATAAAGAAACTTGTCATTTAAATTATGAACATAATTCTGCTAAGGTATTAATAGAAAATTTAGAGTCAATTTTAGTAAACACGTTTAGACAAGGGCTAAATGATGAAAAAATACAAATTCGAGTAATTGCTGAAAACACAACAGATTTAGACAGGGTATTATCATTAGCAATCGAAATGGAACTCGAAAACAACGTTAGAGCAAAAAATTCAAATTTTAAAAATGTAGGTTTTGTGGGTCAGGGAAATAGAAATTTTAATAACCAAAATCCTAAACTTTTGTGTATGTTCTGTCATAAAAATAATCATATAACTTCTCAATGTAGGCAACTTATACAATATGAACAAAATATGGGAAGAAATAATTTTAATAATCCTAATTATCAAAGCTTCAGTCCACAACAACATTTTAACGCAAATTCTTCAAATGGGCAAAATTATAACGGGGAACAACCTATTAATGCTAGAAATAATTTTTCTTACAGGGGAAACGATAATCATAATTACAATCAAAATACAAATTCACGAAATTTTAACAATAATTATAATGGGAACAATTATCGTCAAAATTATACCAATCCCCGTAGTTCAAACAGACCTCAAATGCTTTCAGAGATACCTCAACAACAGCGACGATACCGTCCTAACTATAATAATGAACCTGTCAATAATTCTCATCAAATACAAACTATAACGTCTCTACCCCCCAGTAGCCTCCAACACAATCTTAGTATTTCTCCTCCACAACCAACTACATCTGTCCAAGAATTTTCGGGAAACGACAACGAAGCCTTGGTTGTGAACAGCCCGCCAAGCGCTTCGTAAAAAGTTCAATCAGTATAAACAGTAGCTGTTCAAATAATAAGAATCCACTAGAACATATTAAAATCAAACCAACTCGTAATATTTCAAATAATATGTCTCCTAAGTCAGTATTATTCTCTAATAATTGTAAACAGTTAGATATAATTGAAATAACTTCATTGGGCACTAAAAAGTCAGAATTGCAAATTTTGTTAGATACAGGGGCTGATGTTTGTTTATTAAAGGAGTCGATTTTACAAGACTATTCAAAGCTAGATCAAAACTGTATTATTGAACTAAAAGGTATAAGTAAAGAACCGGTTTTTACGAAAGGTCTATATAATGTAACAATCCAATTAAAAGATAATAAAATATTAATTCATCCTTTTCATATCGTACCAGATAGCATTCCTATAAAAAATGACGGAATTTTAGGCCGCGATTTTTTGCAAAAATATAAAACTAAAATTAATTATGAAGAAGAAACTGTTTATTTTGAGGACAATTGCTTTAAGATTTTGCCTTCAGAGACTTTAACGACTATACCCACAAGATGTGAAATGATAACTTATGCTTTGGCCAACGTTTCAGGTACTGAAGGTATCGTAAAATCGAAACAACTTGCTGAAAATCTCTATATAGGTTCTTCTTTGACCAAAGTACATAATCATAAATGTTTAATTAGTATTTTAAATATATCTAATGAACCCTTAACAATTGCGTTACCCAGAGTTAACGTACAACCTATCACTAAAGGTGAATTTGACATTATAGAGCTTAGTCATAATAATAATAATATTGAAAATAACACGAATATAAATTACTTTGAACGTTTAGAAAAATTGAAACATTCTCTCAACTTAGAAGGATTAAATGTCGAGGAAACTAACTCACTTCTAGAAATTTGTGAAAATTTTATCGATATTTTTTATTTAGAAGGTGATAAACTCTCTTGTACAAACACACTAAAACATAAAATTTCTACAGACCCTACTAAGGGACCTATTAATATTAAACCCTATAGATTACCTTTTCAACATCGGGAGGTTATAAAAGAACAAACCGATGCAATGTTAAAGGATGGAATAATTTCTCCGTCTTACAGTCCTTGTAATAGTCCCTTATTAGTAGTTCCTAAAAAAACTGATTCATCAGGTTTACCTAAATTTCGCGTGTTCGTAGATTTTAGAAAAATTAATGAAATAACTACAGGGGATGCATTTCCATTACCTAATATTACAGATATTTTAGACCAATTAGGAAAATCGCATTATTTTACAACTTTAGATTTAGCCAATGGATTTCATCAGGTTCAAATGGACGAAAATGATAAAAATAAGACAGCTTTTAGTACTTCTACGGGGCATTTTGTTTACAATAGGATGCCTTTTGGCCTAAAAGGAGCTCCGGCAACCTTTCAGAGGTTAATGAATGCGGTCTTAAGCGGTCTTAGTGGCATAAAATGTTTTATTTATTTAGATGATGTCGTAATTTATGCTAATAATTTAAAAGAACATAATGAAAGGTTAATTGAGGTATTTGAACGGTTTCGGGAGCATAATTTAAAGCTTCAACCATTAAAATGTGAGTTTTTAAGAAAAGAATGTTTGTATCTAGGTCACATTATAACAGATTATGGCATCAAACCTGATCCTTCAAAAGTAGAATGTGTTTTACAGTTTCCTCAACCAGTAAATCAAAAAGAGGTAAAATCATTTTTAGGGCTTGTCGGATATTATCGAAAATTTATAAAGGATTTTGCGAAAATTTCAAAACCTCTTACCAAATTGCTCAAGAAAGATACGGAATTTAAATGGGACCATGCTTGTGATATTTCATTTCAAACGCTTAAAAATAACATTACTTCTCCTCCTGTACTACAGTACCCAGATTTTTCAAAAGAATTCATTATAACTACCGACGCAAGTAATTATGCGATTGGTGCAATTTTATCACAAGGAAAAGTTAATAATGATCGACCTATAGCTTATGCTAGTAGAACTCTTAATAAAGCCGAACAAAACTACTCAACGACAGAGAAAGAATTAGCGGCAATTGTTTGGGCAGTTAGACATTTTCGACCATATGTTTTTGGAACAAATTTTAAGATAGTTACGGATCATAAACCTTTACTTTATGTATTTAACATAAAAGACCCTGGGTCGCGTCTTACAAGATTTAGGTTAAAATTGGAAGAATACAATTTCGAAATTATTTATAAGGCCGGAAAGTTAAATGCAAATGCTGATGCCTTAAGTAGAATGACGGTAAACGCTGACATGATAACAGATTATCAAAAATTTTTAAATTATCTGCAAACACATATTGTTATTAACACAAAATTAAAAGAAAACAACGCTAATTTATTTCAGATAAATAATTCAGATCCTATAATATTATTTTTTCCCAAATTTTTTAACAAAGAGCAATTTAATATTTTGGAACAAAATAATCAGATTAAACAATTTCTTGCATCATACAACGTTCAAAACGATTTAAAAATACCTTCCGTCTCTCAGTACCAAAACAACGACTGTAATATATTTTTACTCAATGATAATGAAAATATGTTAAATGACACAAATTATGAAAATATATGGTCTTGTCTACTAAAGTTAAAAAATCTTGTAAGTAACAAAAAACTTAAATTGTCATTTATTAAATATCATTACCATCCGTTAGTAAAATGGGAAATTATTTATCCCATGATAAGATATATTTTTAAAAACTCTAATGTAGATATAACAGTTTACAATAATAATTTAATAAAACCCTCTGAATCTGAAAAGGAAACCTTATTAGAAGAATTCCACAACTCTCCTTTAGGCGGTCATCAAGGAATTGCCCGTACACATAAAAAATTATCCCAATTTTATACCTGGAGAGGCATGAAAAAACACGTAAAAAGATTTATAAAAAAATGTGAATCTTGTCAAAAAAACAAATTATCGCGAAAAACAAAAATGCCAATGGTCATAACTTCAACCGCGACTAAACCTTTTGAAAGATGTTTTCTCGATATTGTTGGTCCCTTACCTGAAACGGAAGCAGGTAACAAATATATTCTTACCGTCCAAGATGACCTGACAAAGTATAATATTAATGTCCCTATAAAAAATCAAGAAGCCTCAACAGTAGCTTATTACTTCGTAACGAAAATAATTTGTCTATATGGACTACCTGAAACTCTAATTACCCATCAAGGTTCAAATTTTTTAAGTGAAATCTTTAAAAATACTTGCAAACTTTTAAAAATAAAAAAGGTTCAAACTACTAGTTATCATCCAGAATCCAACGGAGCTTTAGAACGTTCTCATAGAGTCTTAGAGAAGTATTTAAGACATTTTATCAAAGATAGTCAGGAAGACTGGGATAGCTGGATTCCATTTGCAACATTTACTTATAATACAACTCCGCATACTGCAACCCACTTTTCACCTTTTGAACTTTTATTTGGCCATACCCCTAATTTACCTACTTCAATTATTCAACCTATGAAAACTCAATACACATATGATGATTTTGTTGCCAATCTTAAACAAAAATTATAATATTCTAGCCAATTGGCTAAAGAAAATCTATTGAAAAGTAAAAGCGTTTCAAAACAAAATTACGATAAAAATTGCAAAATTGGAGATTTTAAAATAGGTGATAAGGTGCTACTTTATGACGAATCAGTGCGAAGAGGCAGAAGCAAAAAACTCACATCCTTATGGATTGGACCTTATATAATAATAGATAAAACTTCTGACGTTAATTTTATAATACAGAAAGGCAAAAACAAACAATGCGTCAATGCCAATAGATTAAAACAGTTTTATGATTAACACAAAGCAAAAAAAAAAAAAAAACATGTATAAATGTATTATAGAAAATAATTTAAAATATAAATGTATGTAGATAGTATTTTTAAATTTTATGTTTTCTCCTATTTCAGAATAATACTACTCAGTATCACTATATCTCTGAATACCTTTCGTTCTGATAATAGCGACGATTATAATGTCACATATTACGACCACAACCCAGGAATACACTTTGAAAAACTTGGAGAACTGCGACTCTATAATAACAAATGGAAGCTAATTACATATGTAGATTTTAACAACATTATAAATAAACTTCTTTCTCTAAAAAACTACAACTAAATATAATTTTGATAAAATTAGCTCAGATTTAGAAACTTTACATCAATTGATAGGTTATAGTACTTTAAGTAGAAATAAACGAGGATGGTTCAATATTATCGGAAAGGCTACAAAAATTCTATTCGGTACTTTAGACGAAGAAGACGCGAAATATTATGATAGCAAAATTTCAGATTTATCACAAAATGAGGGTTCAGCATTAGCTCTTTTGAAAGAGCAAACTAAAGTAGTCAAGTCTACACTAACAAATTTCAACAATACTATTGGAACCTTAGATTTTAATGAAAACATTTTAAAAAATAATGTTAAAATTCTTTCCAAACAATTAGAAAAAGAACAAAAAGATATTGAATTTTTAGACTTAAAAGGCAATCTAGAAGAACACATTACGCTGACAAATATGATGTTACATCAACTACAACTCGAAGTAATGACTTTGATTAATGCAGTTCTTATTGCCAAAAACGGTTTATTACACCCGGCAATTTTAACACCAGTTCGCCTAATTGATGAACTAAAACAAGTTACGGATTCTCTTCCCCATGGTTTAGATTTTGCTGTGCCTCTTGATATAATGCATTCTAATCTTATATTAAAAACGATTGAACTAAAAGTTTACTTTGAAAATAATCATTTAATTTATATAATTAATATTCGTTTAGTTGAAGCACAATTATTCTACCTATATAAGGTATCGCCTTTTCCTAAGCTATTAGCCACTAATCAATTTGTTTTGATTCAACCATCTTCTAAATACATTGCAATAGACGAAACAAAACAGCAGTTCATAACTTTCTCTGATCTCGAATATAATAAATTTATAAAAATAACGGATGATAAAATGATTTGTCAGCAACAAAAACCAGTTTCATTGGCTCATTTAGTGGAAAACTGTGAAATGAAGTTACTTCAAGTAACAAATAAAATTCCAGAAGTATGCGAAAAACATATATTAAATTCTAATAGAGGTATCTTTATTCAGTTACTTACAACTAATACTTGGCTGTTTGCAGTGCCTTGCCCTGAATCATTAACCATTTCATGTATTAATCAAAATAAACCAGTAGACGTTATTTTAAAAAATTTCAACGATGCTCGTGCCTCACGGTAATGCCTTTCAGTCGAAAATATTTAGTGAGTTTGTTCCGCCATTAGAAATTAGTGAGGACTGTTGTGAAAAAATAAAAAATAATAACATTAACCTGACAGAAATTTTAATAAACGAAAATTATAAGACTCTTTCAAAGCACATTTCTGAACTGAACATCGCTAGCCATAAACTAGACGACATAGAAAAGCTAACAGAAAATCTTGAAAAAAATAATTTTTTGTCAACATATAATATTTCTGGTTCTGTTTTAGCTTACATTGTATCTGTTGTTGTATTATTATTTATTGTTTACAAAATATATTCAAAATGTATAAGAAAAACTTCCTGTTGTGGAATAATACCAAATATTTGCGTAAGGGTAAATCAAACCATTGAATCCTCCCCGAGAAGTAATAGATATATAGCTCAGTATACTAGTGAAACTTCTAATAGAATTAATAATGATGATCACCCTGAGGACGATCAACCAAGTATATCATACACGCCTCGCAGAGCTATTGGTCACACGTCCTCAAGACGATCAATTAGATAAGTAATAATATTATGTTTTATTATAAGTAATAAATTTCTTTAGTAGAATCTAAGTAGATTTAGAATGCCTAATTATTATAAAAAAAAAACAGTTTTCAATATTATATAGGTTAGTATAATATAGAATATGAACATAGTTCATAGCAAATTTTGTCAAATCATTTCGAACATAATACTTTTGTTAAATATTAGTATCAATTACAAGGATGTATATTTTGTATCATAATTTATATTTTAACTCAGGAACGAAATTTTCTAACAATTTCATTATTATAAAATCTCTCATTTAGGGGGGAGGTGTTGTGACCCCATTATTTAATAGTCATTTTATTTGTGAATAGTCTTAAGTATTATATATTCATTAGTCTAGAGATAGTTTGACACGTAAATGCAATATTTAGACATACATTATATTTCGGCGGAACCTTCCGACAAAAGCTGCTTTAATGGTCGTTTATTGCAAGGGAAATTCTAAGTAAACAATATGTATTTTAAATTCTACTTCAAATTCTATTTTATGCATGTTCTTCCGCCCCAATATACCCGAAAAAACCTATCATAAACTCATTTACACTATGTCGATAAAGCTTGGGAAGGTTCAGTTATAAAAACATTAAAAGAAACCATTGTAGTACAGTAAGCAGTGGCGTAGCAAATACTCCCCAAATTACTTTTATAGACACCTTTTTTAATCAATTTTACAGATACGCCACTGCATCTCAAATTAGGGAATTCATATAAAAATAAGTTCTAGGTAGTCAGTATAGAGCAGGTCAGTCATTATGTCAGTACTATATTGTTAGTAGAATTAAGTCAGTAGACACAGTAAGAGTAAAGATTTGTTAGAAGTAAGAAATGTCCCTCTTGTACAGAAGATAATAGAGAGATTTGAAACAAGTTGAAGTGTTTACATTTACTACGTGCTAATACAAAATACTAAAATTATTAAATCATAACAGTGGTGGCATTCGGCGAGTAATAAAAATATTAAAAAATAACACCATGTTTCGGAATGACATACGAAGGTTCTGTTTTTTGTATAGTCCGAGTGAATAAAACCGAATGGGACTGCCATTTTAGGTCTCTTGCAAAACATCAAGGTTGAAAGCAACATGAGATAATTATCTATTGGATTTTAGTTAATATTTTAACTTAGTCAACATAAATGCTGGACTTTATGCGATAAAATCTCTATTCAGTGATGAATAAATACTTTCATAAGCTATAACATCTGGTAAGTTCTTTAATCAGTTGATATTTGCAAAAATTCCATTCTTCTGTGTAAAAACAATGTTTCTGGGCAAAAGAAATTTTAATGTTTGATGTTACTTATTATTATTATTAGTTGCTTGCCTTAGTACCGTGTGGTCAATTTTTTGGACAAGTGCTGTGGGTGGCCGATTCCAGGGTGTTACAATTCCTGATTTGGGCTTGGGTAGTCTGCGGGATGTGATGTGACGCCGTAGCGAGGGCAAATTCCAGATTTGAGTTGTGAAAAGATAAGTAATCTGTATAGTGGCCATGCATTAATTCATTAGGAATTACATAACAAGTAATAAATCCTATAGTTACCAAAACCTCTCTTCTGTCAACATCTAATTAACAGATACTTATTTCCAAATTACTGTAAATTGTATTTTTTCCAAATTAGTATATACCTATTATATATTAGTATTTGGTAAGTCCTAATCTAAATATATTTTTCTAATTAAGTAGAACATCAAAATTCATGTATAAGACATACTGAATTTACATGAAACATATTGTTTGGCAATGGTATAGTAACTGTAACTTTATTCCTACTAATAACTTTTCAACATTTTGTATATTAGATTTTCTGTTTTCCCTCTTAATATTAATGTGTTTTGTCTACCAAAATTATATAAATTCTACATTTAACTGACTCCATTCCAGTTGAATATGACCATGGGTATTTTATTAAATTAAATATTAAAAAACATCAAAATTTTGATTCAAGTTTGACATGAAATATTTATTGAAATTGTGGGATTGAATTTTTGATTTACTTTGCTTTTTATATTTATCTCTGATATTATATATGAACTACTATAATTGAAATTCTCTTACGTCACTTTGAAATGGAATATAATAATCTGTGCGTTTAGTATTAAAGATTTTCATAACCTAAATTTTACTTAAATTTTAAAAATCAAGTTATTGGAATAATGTTTTCAATATATACGTTTTGCATAAGATCAACTATCAACCTATCATAAGTTGGGTTAGATTGTTTGTACAACCGAAAGGACTTCATTTTTGCAATGAACATTCATCAAACTGATTAAAGATCAGCTGCTCAAAAAAACTAAAATTTAGCTATCATTTAACTTATTAACTCTTCTAATATTTTTTATTTGCTCTGCTCTCTTGAATCATTTGATTATAATTCTTACCTAATTTTCTTTTGGGGAAAACTGTTTTCCAATCATACATTATTAGGTGGTTGATTATTATACATATAAAAAGTATTAAATTTTGATAATTTCATCTTATTTATCAATAATATTTACAAATAATATTTACAAATAATAATAAAACCTTAACATTCTATCTGAATTTAAAATTTTGAATGCAAAAATCCTTTTGACTATTTTAAACAACATCTCCTTCTTATAAGAGAAATTTAATTATGTTCATTTCTTTATCATATATTGTAAATCTTGTTGTTGCACACTTATATAACCTAATTAATGTCTTGTATGATTCATGTCAGAATAACAAAAACATCTGTAAGTATAATTGTACTCTGAGGGATGAATAAACTGGTAGTAATGAAATAAGTCGTTTTCATTTGTTTAATTTAGGATTTATTTACAGCAAATTGCCTAAAGATAAGTATTTTCTAAAGACTGAGGTATTTTAATACCTTAATTTGTCTATTTGTTTTAGCTTATATAATTTATTGTTCTTTTTCTCTCTTCGAGCTCCTATAGCTCTGACGCCCATAGTCAAATTATAAAATATCGTTAAAAAAGTTTTGCAAATTTCAATTAGCCGGAATATTATAAAATTAAAACCTATCCGAATGTTCTAATTTAAAATCAGCTAGCCGAGTCGAACTCACAAATTTATAATGGTTATTTTTGGTGAACTAAAGAGTCATTAAATAACAATAAGAAAATACCGAAAATAAAACCTTATGGTATGTTTAAACTATTTAAGCTATAGAAAACTACAAATGCGACATCTAGATACGAGTTTTGCTTAGAGTGAAATATATTTTTCATAATTCTTTTTCATAAAACGCAAAACTATTCTTAAAAAAGTTAAATGAAACATGCTAAATTAGCCTTGGGATATTTGCTTTTTAATACATAACTAAAGATAGATCACTTTAATTAATGTTACTAAGGCTCTTAAGAAAACTTCCAAAATAAGAACAAAAAAATTATTTAATAATTGATTAAAAATATTCCGTTATAAGGACTTGAACTTTATGCTTTATTCACAAAAATCAAATGACATTTCGTAAGCAACTAAGTCTTTAGTTCTTGGCAATAAAAAGGTCGCGTAAATTTCCCTAATTGCTATTTCATTTGTCCTATATCAAACTGGTCTTGCTAAACCTTAAAAACACGACTTTCGCGTAAACGAGTATCATCTTGCTGGTCGTAATTGCTCATTAGGACGATACACATTCAGTGACCTGGATATAGTTATTGTTCAAAAGGCCACATCATTTCGTCAAAAATAATTGGTATTATTGTGCAAAAAAAATGTAATTGATAATGGTATCATTTTTAAGAAATATATTATTTGCTTTTAATGTAAGGTTAGTTAGAACCAATGATCACGAAATAAATTGTTTGTGGGTTAGAATGATATTCTGTATAACATTAAATGAACCACAAACAAAAACAATAATATTTGTATGTTTTACAAAATGAGACCGATGCACTGGCATGTAAATTTTGATCTTTTGAAAGATGACTTGGGTTAACCAGCTAATTTTATTTCGATCAGGTAAGGTTTTTCTGAAACCACGATTTATTAAACCAGCATATAAAGTGTTAAATATTGAGTTATTATTTGGAAAATAGGTATCTTGTTCGACGGCATCTAAGGTTTAAAAGAAAAAACTATAGGGTTAATACTTCTGCTCGCAATGGTCAACGCAAGTCTCATGAGATAAGATTTATCTAGAATACACACTGATGGATGTTGGGTATATACCATGTACTATCGGGTAGGTAAATAAACTTTAGTCAATTCGGGTATATACACAGACAGGGCAAAAAAAATTACGGATATGGCACATGATTGCAAAGACTACAAGTAATGCAACCAACTCTGACTGAGTTCAAACCAATCATTGCAGGTTTGGCTGATAAGGAGAAATCTGATAATATTCCAACAATTCAACAATTGAAAATTAATAACACGTTTTTGAGGCAATAGAGGTTTTGAGTGACAGTAAACATAATAAGGTGTTGACAAAACATGACATTTTACTAATCCGAACAACAACTGAAAATGAAGGAAACAATTTTGAGCAAATGAAGCTTTGAGAGGCAGTGAAAACGAGATCCAAGTGATGCTAATATTGAAAGGATAATGGAAATGGATTATTCTGATAATATTGCCGACTGATGGTGAATTGGTTAGTGAGTTAGTGGTATTCTAAAGTGCCTTTTACACAGTTAGTTCCGTTTTATTTCAGTCAGAACTCAGTTAAAGAGATAATTTTTATTGGACTAGTTTAATGAGTAGGTCATTCATTTATATCTATTCAACTGGTTCTAGAACTAAAACGGAACTGTCAGTTGAACTGACCGTTTAAAGATCCATTTTGGACCGAATTCGTATGGATAAATCCGGACACAGTATTCGAAATTCAAATCGTTTCACTGAAATGGAATCGTTTGCACTTCTTCGTCCAATTTCTGAAGCAGGTCATTCCCACAAAAATGAATCTAAGGTCGGGTTGTATCGATTTACCTTAAATGTGACACTTAGTAAGTTAAATCTAGCATTAAGGTGTACCTTACTCAATTTTTTTATGTTCACTTTAGCTATTATCATCTGTTCTTTCTGCTAATTTTAAAATAATATTTATACAGTATAGGATTAATTTAATTTAAGTAAAAATATTTTCGCTTACTAGATGCCTATTTCAGTTAGTTTTCTATTTATCATAAGATCTTGTCCAATCTCAGTAACGTATTTGCATTATCTTTATACAAATTTAAGAACGTTGACTTTGACAGCAAAATCATCGATGCATTTAAACAAAAGTTTTCTTAAACACTAATCCCGAATGTAAAAAATAATGTCATACAACTAAGATTGTTACGCTTCATTTAAATTATTTACGGAAATCCTGTAAAACTTGCCTTAAGGCCGACCTGCTTAAAACCTTGATTATATTATAGATTGAAATATCTACCGGAATCGAGAGGCTAGTGAAAACTTTATCATTTTAATAGAAAAGGTTTCAAATAGTCTGCTTAAATCGGTACTTTAGGTAAATAATAACTATATGATTTTTTAAAGAAACAAACTTAAGAAATATAACGGAACTTTAATATATTAAAATATAATTATTGTTCAATAAGGCCATACAAGAGGATATTTTAATTAACATTGTACAAGGAAATTTGACAGAAACACAAGTCGGGGCTGCGATACGTTATCCTAGTGATCACACTGACACACTGTATAAACCCAGAGGATCTAATTATAGATATTCACACACAATACCCCGCCTCTAATGACCACGACATCTAATGCGGCAGGTTGATTGCCACCGTCATCAAATAACACTATTATTATACTATGTTACCTTACTATCGTGGGAATACAGTTTCAAGCCTGAATTGTGTCGTGACAGATCTAATTCATGTCTAGAGAGCGGCTTGTGACGCCAACTAAATTTATTATTAACATATATAAAATCATTTATACCAATGTACTAATCCTGCATGTGTCTTAAAACGTTGTATTTACGTGGAACATATGTGCTATTGCTACAATGGTTTTATTGCCTAATGCTACTCTGGTGTTCTGCTGCTACTACACTTGACACATTACAGTATGTAAGCACTAATCAGCGGTCTTTTATAGTGTGTTACTATATATTCTGTAAGGACATAAAATCATTAAGTTTAAAATTATTGTTTACTTTACTAGCAAGCCAGTGACACTTCTCAAACGAGGAACTTGCCCATATGTGTTTTTTTAATTTATGTATGAATAGACGCTACACCAAATAATATGAACTCTTAATTTGTAGTAGTTACTTTGCAATAAATAAACAATACTGACAAATGACTATCTGTGACGGTACACTGTGACAATTTGACAGTGACATGGATTTTCAAAATTTACGCTAGTTACAATTCCATCGATTAAATAAATACATAATATAGTTCTATTTTTGTCTTTGCCTCTTTTTCTTTAGCACGCTCGCGTTTTCACGTGTTTGTACGTTTGTAGAAAACCTATTTAATGACTACGTGGTGGGCGACAAGAATATGTTCGATCCATCGACTTAAATTATGTCAATTGTGTACCAATAAAGTGAACTCTTGACCTATGAGCTATTATTATAGAGTATAGATACTTATTTTAATGGTATTCTTGTCAACTGTTGTAAAACCTCTCACAACTATATTTTTTATAGACCTATCTATATCCCATTTTTTAATTATATATAAAGCAATGGATACGTATACGCATCTATATCAAATATGATGTTTCAATTTACCTTGAAAGTTATCAATGGCAGATACTACTAACGCCATCAAAGATCCCAGTCCCAGCATATCTTACTTTGTAACTCCCAGCGGTACCAGCTAGATAAAATTAAATTCGGTGGCATTCCTTTTAACATATTTTTGCTCAAGTCTAACATAACGCACTCCTTAATAAACCCTCTCCCTATAATTTTCCAGCGTCCTTTAAACTAGTCGGTATGGCATCACAAGAAGATCTCCAAGTTGGGTAATCTGGTCTTTTGCTAATTTGAATAATTTTCATTAGTGATGGCACGGACGAATATTACAAAAAGAACTTAGGGTAATATTAAGTAAATTACGGTAATATGACGTACAAATCTTGGGTAATATTACCGCCAGGGTAATATTCTATCTGTAATTTATTCGTAATATTCTCCAAAACTTCCAGGACCATATTTCTAGCAATATTACCAATAATTGTATGCGAATATGCGAACACTCCTCATGGATTTACTTGCTTATATGCGAACGAAGGGAATGATCTGAGAGTGCGGCATGACAGTGACATAGCTTTATACAGCGTGAAGAAGCAGTGTTTAAGAGCTAAAATCTTCAAGGGGCCTTAATGAAAACCACCAGTGATGAGCTTTTTTAGTAACCATTAATTATAGTTGATATTCCTGATTAAAATTTCTAAAAGATGGGGACTTTTTTTTGTCGGTTCTCAAATTATAAGCAGTTAAAAAAAGTTTTTTTCGCTTATTTTAAATTTGAAAATATGGGGACCCTACCCAATCTGTTGCTTAAAGATCCAAACCAGTCTTGCTACACCACTGTATGACATGCGACCATTTCAAATCAACATTTGGAAGCAATGAAATTTACTGACAGTTTAATTGACAATCATCTTCGGTTTGTAGACAGAAAGAAAAAAAAACTGGATGTTACAAACCATTAGGAAAACATGAATGAGGCAATCAATTTTGTCTGGAACTCATATACTAGTACAACTAAAATTTCAATTCTTTGGGTTTCAGTTAAGCGATCAACTTTTGAAAATCAACAAAACTGACATTGTCAAAACGATCCATTATAGTAAATCAATAAAACTGACAATGTTATCTTTTACCTTTCCAGTTTCAGGAAATTGTTTGTAAATTTTACTTAGGGTAGATTTAATTATTGGATTTCTGTTAGGATATTTGTCATTAAAAATGTTACAAACATCTTGCAGGTTTCGCATTCTATCCCCCTAACCCAGTATAATTACAATTTCATGTCTTTGATTTTCAGTTAAACGATCCATTTTTGTAAATCAACAAAACATATCAGGTAACCTTTGGGTGCAGGTATTTTCATTAAAGGCAATACATTAAATTATGGATATTAGACCCTTATTTTCGCAAAAACTGTTGACTTATTAGCTGGTTCTAATATTAATTTAAAAGATTTAGTAGTTTTTATTTTGGGACTTCCCGTAAGTTCCCCAACTACTGAAAGGTCTTTCAGCCGATATGCATTTTTACATAACAAGCGAAGAAATAAACTCACTACAGAGAGAGCTGGGAGGTGAACAGATTATTGAATGGCAATCCAGTTGCTAACGTTGCAACACCCGAACCTTGTGAACGTTCATCTTTGCAAATGACTAGTAGGAGCACTGTCGAAAACATTTAAAAAAAAGAGTCGTCGTCTGTATTTTCTATTTCGTCATCCAGTGAAATTGAAACCTTCTCCGATTTAGACGAAAATTTAAATGTTGAATTATCTCCAAGAACTAGCTTGTTTTATCATTTTTTTATTTCTATTTAGCTTTTTTTCTTAATTCCTTTAGCTGTTTTTTACATATATATATATATATATATATATATATATATATATATATATATATATATATATATATATATAAATTGTATAGGTTGTTGATTTTTATATTTATTATTTTATCGTAATATTACTGACAATTACCGTAAATTACCGAATATTCTTACCCAAAATAACTTACCCGCAATTTACCATCACTAAATTCTTCATACATAACAAATCATCTGAATTCTTCAGACAAAATACAAAATATTATCTATTACGCCGATTAGTATTTGTAAAACAAACTACGCCTCCTTAGCTATGTCTGGTAAGGGAAATATATTATCCAACTACAGGACCCAAGGGCTTCCCACTTTATTCGTTCCTTCCTTATCTGAGTTCCTCCGGTTATGGAATGAATCCTGTTACCAGGGATTCCCTAATTTACAGATCTTGAAATTAGGTGTTAAGCTTTGAGCTTGCGTGACCCATTGAGAATTGTAATAGACCTCATGGAACAGGCATTAAACGTTTTAGTCGTCTCCCGATCCAAAAGGCTTGATTCAACATTTTTATGTTGTACGATCTACCACTGGCTTTACACAAATGTAAAGCCAATGATTCTACCAAAGGTTACAAATATTACAGAGCAGTAAAATAACGTTAGAAAAGAATAATTTCCTTCAAAGAGAATAATTGTACCTAACAGGTTTTAAATCTAAAAATGAATTTGTAGGGTGACATACCTAAAAAAACTTTTTAATACATTGGTCTTTATAACAAACTACAAAGCACACAGCATATTTTGGTAAAACCTTCAATCTAGGATGCGATAGGTCTACGATATATCTCCCTCTCTTAAACAAAACTTAAAAGGTACTAGCTACTTCCAGTTCGGTATCTCTTTACATTTATCTTATGCAAAATACTATATAAGATAACTTGTTCTTGCCTAGAACTCATACATTCGGAAATCTGTAAACCCATTGACACACTTTTAAGAATGGTAATTTACTATATCAAAAATATTGGCAGCATGACGAAGTGGTTAATATAAATGATTGCTGTTCTTGGCGGTAACATCCGAACTCAGCCATTTCCGTGATCGATGATAACTAATAACGTATTACATTATAAATAAAATCTCAAATTAAGGAAAACCGTACTAGAGAAAATTCGGACGAATGGTTCGCGAGGTCAAAGCCTACTTGATTATTCGGCCAAAAGACAGTATCGACCCTTCACACTATGCGGACGAATCATCAAATAGCGAGTAGCGGGCTTTATCCTTGAGTTTATATTGGGTTACATGAACCCACGAACACATATACAGATTATGCCAGATTCCTCACGTACTGCAGCATGTGAAGTATACAGTTTAGGACCACGCGTGCTTTTTTGCCGCGAAATTTACTTAATTTATTTCGATAGGTTAATTCAGTAGGTGGTTAAGAACTGATGAAAGCTATTGAAATAAAAAAAACACAATAAAACACTGTAAGAAAATATTCGTTTACAACCAACCAAATGATTTCTTGACCAACAAAATGGCAATTACCTGGTCAAGAGAAGAAAATAAGTATTAAGCTTCGTAAAATCATCGCGAAACTAACCCAGTCAACTGATGTTTGGAATACGTAGAGTAAAGTCATTTAGGCTTACCAGATTTAAATTTGAAAAAGAAGGGCATTTTGCCAGCTAAAAAATTATGACAGCAGGAATACTGAAATAGCAGTGGCGTAACCAAGGAAGGTCTTGAACAGCAAGATTTGTACAAACAACACATTCTAAATTAAAACCTATATATAACAATTACACGCTCCATATAAATGCATTTAAACAACATTAGGATATGTTTATTTAAATTTTTTTTGCTTGCTTAGCTGTTTTCCAAATTTAATATTTTAAAAATCCGTTAAAAGATATTTTATATGTTTTTTAATATACATGATAAAATGTGTGCAATATAAAAGGTTTTCAGAAAAATTCAATGGTCTTAGTTTAGTCGTGCCCCCCCTCCCCATTTAGCAAGGCTCGCCGAATGTATATTCCCGGCTTTAGTTCTACCATACCAAAGAAAAACTGGACTTTTTAACAGTAAACCGCCCTGATATTTCGCGATATGGATGCTACAGCTACGCAAAAAATTAACGAGGCCCGCTATAACAAAAATAAATTTGTTTCATTGTTCTTTTAATTGAAATTTAAAGATCTTTTTCCCAATATTTTTTGAAATATTTAGTATAGAAATTAGTACTTTAAAGATCACCTTTATTTAAGCACTTAGTCTAAATACTAACCTGTAAAATATAAATTAAAAAAAATACTGCAATGCAGAACATACTGAAAGGACTCACGTTTTAAGCCTTTACCTTAAAAATTTGCCGCTTTAAAAATTTTAAGTGATTAATTAGGTCAAGCCTTTGTCTAAATGCTTAGAGTATGAACATTGTTTAATGGAACCCCTAGCACTTGATGGTCTTCAGAGGGTTAACCTCATTTGGCCCGCAATTTGTAAGACTAATAATTGCAAGAAAATGATTTTCATCGGCCTAAAAATAGCCATGCTATCGATTTCTAAAAAAAATAATATAAATATTAAATCAATAAAATTAAAAACGTAATAAAAGTCTGAAATAATTTTGATTTCACCGCATTATTATTTGCAAAGATAAATTTTTGACATAAGCTAAACCTACTAGACGTAGAAACACTAAACCAAATTAGTACGAGGTGGAAATTTTTGCCCCAGAGTGTCTGAAACCCTGTCAACAAATATTAAAAGGGTTTAAACTCCAGGACCGAATAAACCAAAAAAAAAAAATTCACATTCAAACAAAAAAAAATTAACATAAAAAGGAAACTTTCATGTCTTTGGTAAATTTAAAAATCATGGTTTCTGGGATTAGATTGTGTCCAATTGATATTACTATCAGACGTTTCGCTTTCGATTGCATGAGGAATCTTCAAGAGTATTATATTACTCCACGAGATCTTAACACTGAACTCATGGTCGTTCGCCCGGTGAGCCAAGGAGATAAGTCTTTAAAGCCAACGTTAAAAGTGACTCACCCCTTAGGGGAGTCCCTGTCACCTCCACGGTAATAAATAAAACAAAAAATAAGAATGAAAATACCACATTTTAAGTGACAAAATGGCAATGCTTTCTACAACCCAGTGGGTACTTTCATGGAGAGTAGATGAAGAAAATAACAGTTACATTGCAGGTACAAAACATTATCTTTAAATGAAAAGAACCTTCATTAAATGTTTTGACTTGGGTTTGAGCTCTGATTTTGCCAAGTTACTCAAATTATTGCGCCCTTCAAGTAGGCGGACTGATGGACTAGGCGAATAAGGGTTCCTAAGAAAGATGTACCTTAATATTTCTGTCCTAATTTTGGATAGTAGAATCTGTGAGTGCGAATATGGATGTTTTCTAGTTAATTTTCAAAATTCGGTATGTTTTTCCATATTCCCATGCATAACCCTAATTTACAAATTTCATATAATACGTTGCATAGTTAACTAAATATGCATTATACATAGGTAACTTACTTAAAAAAAACTAAAGATTCTCAGCTGACTTTGAGGTAGATGTTGCTCTGCCAAAATGTATTTAAATAAGACATTTTTTTTAAATATTTAAGTGTTAATAAAAATATTTGCTAAAACGACACAAGGGGTAAAAATATGATCAAGGGCCTGTTAAAAAATTAACTCTTAAATTAACTTTGCATACACTGCTACTCCTGAGACTATTTCACATTACATTATTTGAAAATGAAAAATTATTAAAACAATAAAACAAAAGGAGAGTTCGGCAGCGTCCGAACTGGATAGAAAATCTCTTAAGTCGCCGATGCAAAATATTTCCAGCTGGGATATTGCAGCAGATCCCCCATGTTATTACCTCCTACTCGGGTCGCTGAAGTCATTTTATTAGCATGCGGAATGGTAAGAGCCTTTCTATAACGACGCCAACGATACCTTGAAATTTGCCTAAAAGTCGCCCACCCTTTAATAATCTTGGTGTAATATCCCTAAGAAAAATGTTTATAAAAAAATTCTCTAAAAATCAAAAAAATAATACCTTATTGTATCTTGAAAATTTAAGTTTATGAATTTAACGTTCAACTATACCTAATTATTAAGTATATCGCAAGAAGACACTTAGGCTAACACCTTTGACGGCGACTTCATAAAGTCAAAATTTCAAGACGGAATAAGGTATTACTTTTACTATTTAGTTAATTTATTGAAGTCCGTTTTATATTTTTATAAATTTTTTTATTTCATCCTATTTAGCTTTATTTATTAAGTTTTATTGTTAAGGTCAGTTTCAAAGTTTTCGAGAAGTAAACCTAGGTTAAATTGTGAATGCTCCCAATAAAAAACACACGTCTTGGGGTCCATTGCATCTAAAATTTTCGCCGTGACTCCGGTAACAGAGGTGTTACGTCTGCATTTTTTTGGTGTAGATATATCAAACATTTAACTGCATGCTCCAATTACAGTTTATCGGTTTTTTCCTGCTGTCTGAACTCCTTAAAAATAATAATAATAATATAAAGTATATTGTAAACATCGCAGTATAAACAAAGTTAGTTACTTTTTGGTGTGAGCTACGTAGCTCCATGAATAGAGCGTTTGCCTTGCACTACGTAGGGTTTGCATTCCATCTCCGTCGGGTGTGTTTTTTTTTCTATCAAATGTAATCGTGTTTTGAGTATCGGACTGTGTTTTTGGTTAGCCTTGGTTAGTCAAAGTGAAAGTTATTTGATGTCAATTTTTGCCAGAATACGGCTTTAGACATAACCTAAATAGGTACTTAAGATGATATACATAAATTGTACAATAGCAACATAGCAAAATATGTATTTGAAAAATTACATAAAAACTATCCTTTTTTTCGGTTGATATATAAATCTCCCAGTCTTACTTTAATCAAAAATGCAGCAGTAACATCTCTACAATATTATATAAAAAGCACCACCTACACATATCTAGGGGGGCGGCAAAAATGGCTCCCTCTGGCCTAATAACCCAAGTAAAATGTTTGAAAGCAAAACAAAAATTATGTTGTAAGACATTACCACGATTTTTTTAAGCGTCGCTGATTTTCATGGGTGTCGTGCTTATGTTGTGTTAACAAAAAGCAAGGACCTTTTTTTTAGCTGCCAGATGTGTACTCCTTCACCTTAGGAAGGCATTCTAAATACACCACTGAACTATAAATAATATACAAGCGACATCTATACAAATGCATAGAAAATCGACAAAACAAAATGTCAACAAATAAAAATATATGTAACACGATATTTTCAGATTACAGTTTCTGTTCCTCTTAACCCCCTTCCCTCTTTTCTAGGACATACACTTCCCTTATTAACACAAAAATTCATTTGTTCCAGGAACCAAATCATTTACTCTTCTCAACATTCATTAAAATGTATAATAACCAAAATAACCTGACCAGAAAAAGATGTCCCAGATTGTTTGGTTAACTACACTCCATAGACCAAATTTTCAGGCAATATGTTAAAGCATTTCAAAGTTACCGTGGAAACTGTCTCGCCGAAAAAAAAATCGGAATGGTATCATTTCTCCATTTTTTTCCAATATGCTTCCTATGAGACCACCTTGATACTACCCTGAATACTTCCTAAAAAATTCATCCAAAACGGTCAAACCACCCGAAGTAATTGGTCTACATTAAAAAAATATATAGGGTCGAATTTAAAATCTCTTCCTTTTTTCTCTCGGTTACCAACATATATGGGTTAAAGTGAGAACCTACTTCTTTCGAAGTCAGTTAAAAATGAGTATACGAATTGATCAGAATGCAGGACTTTTATTAAATAATTAATTAATAATAATTTAATAAAAATGTTGAGTTGTATATATAAAATTACTTAAAATAGTGTAACGAAAATATTATATTTTCGGTAATTATCAACACAATTCCGTTGTCTTTTAAAGCCTGACGTCATCAAATACAATTACGCATATCAACTCATAATAATACTGTCTTATTGTGTTCGTGACCATGAGAAGTTTAATTTTAACGGCTATTGTAGAAATGTGCAACAAAGGACGTCGCGAGTCGGACGTCGTAGACTAACGTACGTTGCAAGAAATCCTTCTAATTTTTATTTTTGGGACACACTTTCTCGTTGCCCTCGTGTGATTAAAGGTCACCTAATTTTTAAGCCGTAACGAGCTATGAATAAAAACAATATATACTTTTTTTTGTTCTCAAGAAATTGGAATCAGGCTTTTGCTTAATACAGAGCAACTAAATAAGTAAAGTGCGGGACACGAAAGAAAACCGGGCGGTCCTTAAAATAAAGGTTCATAATCTTAAGCAAGCGGAAAAGTAAAATTTGTGTACGCAAATAAATTTTATGTTATTTTATTTGTTATAATAGTTTGCCGCTTCACCTATAAAGTGCGCCAGCTAAAAAGTACGGAAAATTAATCGAGGATTTAGTAAATTTCGCACTGGTCCACTTGTAATTGGGATGTGCCTAGAGTCTCCATGCACTTGCCGCTAGAAGGTTCTAGCTATTTCGAGTGGCGCCTATACATTTCGAGCATTTGTTTTCATTTCTATATAAATACGTTGCGTTGAATTTGAATTATTATTTCGAAGTAACGATGGCGAGCAAAAGAGGAAAAACAATTCGAAGCGGTGCACGTGAAGTTATTGCGAGCGTTATAGAGGCCTGTACTAGAGAAGCTGAAAATAATAGTTTGGCTATTCCAATTCAAAATCGAACAGAACTCGCTGCATTTTACCCTGGCGTTTTGGAAAGTAGTGTAAGAAAAATTCAAAGAGAACATAATGATCGCTCATGTTCTACTTCACCTTTAAAATCTCCTGGTAAAAAAAGACCCCGATTATAATACAAAGATAAAATTGACGATGGTGATTTTCAAGTAATCCGACGAACAATAGAAGATTTTTATATAAACTTGAAGAATGTTCCGACCTGCAAACCCCTACTTCGTGCTGTAATGAACAAAATAGATTTTCCGTACTGGTATAAAACCTTAAATCGGCTTTTACGATCAAATGGTTTTGTTTGGCGCAAGTACCAAAATAAGCGAAAATTGCTCATTGAGAGACCAAATATTTTTCACTGGCGGGTGAATTATTATCTATCAACTGTAAGGCAATATAGGCAAGAAGGACGCAATATTGTGTATCTATACGAAACCTGGGTAGATAATGATGTGACAGTGAACAAATGCTGGCAAAGTGAAAGTGTTACAGGTGTTGTTCAGGGAATCCGCTCTAGTAGTCGATTTATTATAGTTCATGCTGGTTCAGAAGCCAGATTTGTTCCAGGTGCTGTTTTAGTTTTTCGATCGGGACTAACAACTGGAGACTATCATGGACAGATGAATAGAGATAATTTTGAAAAGTGGTTGCTCAAGAAGCTTTTACGTAACCTTCCTTCCAAATCAGTCGTGGTAATGGATAGTGCGTCTTATAATTCTCACGTAGAAGATGAACTTTCAATTAAAGATTTAAATAAAATAACATTAGAAGCGATTGACTCAATATTGGCTGAAAATTGGAAATCGTATGTTAAACATGTTCGTTCTATTGAAGATAAATACTGGGAAGCAGATGACAAAATTGAAACAGTTATTGATGATTTAGTTATCACACTGGGATCTTCAAGTAGTGACGACAAAACCTCATCATTTTGAGAGGAAGACAATGATTTAGAAGGAATCGAACCATTAGAATCACAGCCATCAACCTCAAAAATGGCTTAGTTTTTTTCATATATTTTGTAAAATTGTTCATAAAGTAGCTGTCAATAAACTGCTTCAAAATAATTAATTTTCCGTTCAATACCGGGTGTCAAAAAATATCTAATATTACAATTAATATTTGAAAAACTACAGAACTCATATTTTTCCAAAATTAACACATCAATGTAATTATAGTAGGGGAGCTAGCACTGATTCCAGTGAACATGATTTATCAAAATGTTAACTTATGCAGTCCGACTTTCGGCTATTCGGGTAGGCCAAAAGTGACCGTTTGTCTCCGTTTGTCATATTACTTTGTATAGGGGGGTCATTGTGAAGTACTATACAGGGCGTTTGCTAATTTGCGTGCTAATGTTAAAGGGGGGTGATTCTTGGACCTTTTTAAGAAAAAAGCTTAATATGAACCCAAAAGTCTTAACTTTGGAGATACAAGGTTTTAAAAAAACATTTTTTTTAAATCCTAATTCTGATGCTCTAATAGATAAATAACTGTGTGAAATTTTATACACGTCTTTTATGCATAAATGCTTATTAATAATCAATTTCTACCAGTGGCATGCATATGTAATTAACCCGGGTAAATCCGTATGCGCCTTAATGCATAGAAGACGTGTATCAAATTTCATGCACTTATCTACAGCAGCATCAGTTTGTTTTCTTTTTAAACTTTACCATCCTGTATCTCAAAAGTTAAGACTTTTAGGACATAAAAACACCCCCTTTAACATCAGCACGCAAACGTCCTGTATAGTACTTTACAACGACGGCCCCTGTACAAAGTAATATGACAAACGGAGACAAACGGCCACTTTTGGCATACCCTAGTAGCCCAAAGTCGAACTGCATAAATTAAAATTTTGATAAATCTCATTCACTGGATCTGATGCTGGCTGCCCTTGTAAAATCTGGACTTGTAAATCGTGTATCACTTCACTGGGTGGTCCAATAATAGTGGACGTAGGCAGTAGCCCGGGAACCGTTAATGACAGAACTTAAAATTCGAAAGTTCGCCGTTTTTGCAACACAAAAGAGAAAGAAAACAGACAAATATAGATAAAGGTTCATTAAGCATAGTTACATTTTTTAATTATCTGAAGTGCGTAGAGTCAAAAAAGGAATAACGACGGGACACCACTGGTTTAAAGAGATTTCTTGGCCGACCTTCCTAAACCGATTGACTTCGCCCTGTTTTCTTTCGGGTCCCGCACTTTAAGTATAACTTATGGCGATCTGGAAAATAAAAGTCCTAGAGCTTAAAAAAACTAGGCAGTGTAGGAATAAGGGGGTGACGGTCTGCCCGGGCACACGCAAGCAAGCTTTTTTTGCTCTTTTTATGAAAGGCCGCCATTGACACAAAACACTCTTTGTCCGCCAGAGAAACTAGGGTGATACTTTCAAGTACCAAAAATAATTCCTTGGAAAATATTTTTACTCTTTCATATAGCTGATCAATGGCTATTTTTTCTATTTTATGCACTATATTAAAAAAAAGCGTTGTCTTTTAAAACATTTATTTACTGTTGAAGATTTTCAAGTTGCTTATGTACGCAAAAAGTTACAATTACATGCGCGCTATTTTTGTTTTTCATTGTTGAGACATGACCGTTTTCAAATTTGAGGTGACCTTGACTAAGCATTGCCAACTTTGTAGAGAAAAAAACGTGTGTCGAAAAGAGGGCCGTTACGACACTGCTTTGCAGATAAAAAAAACGTCTTTATGATTACAAAACAGAAAAAATATGATAGATGCTTTTATAACATATAGATAAGTACTAGCGGCTTATATTTTCGGACACTAACAATTTTCTTAAGCCGGCTCTTCATGTATACTGCGGCTTTGGGTGTAATAGTCTATTCTGAGAGGGTAACGACCCGCCATAGGACGACGTCGCCCCCAAATCTCCATGCTCTATTATTACCTATTGTTTAAAAATTTAAAGGCTACAAACTATCCCGTATATCCCTTCTATTAGTATCGAGGGCTAGACTTATTGAAAAAAAACTGATATAAAAACAAAACTAATTACAGGCGTATAAAATTTACTTAACAGGACATGAACTTATAGGAGATATCATATGTATTGCTTTTAACGGTATGGCCTAGAGTAATTGTTATAATATTATTCTCAGAATAGTAATTATACATGCTAATAACGTCATTAGCTATCTAATGTGTAATTAAATTATTTCATGATCGAGATTCATCAAATACTAATACATTATTAAATTACTTCTTTGTTCCTTGCAAAACTATTAGGCGAAAATATTATAAAGTATGCGTTGAAATAAATTGGAATGACAAAAATATCTGCAACAAAATATTAGAAAAAAATGGCTTTCATATTATATGGAATAAAAAAATAGAAGATAAGAAGGAATATCACTGAATATTTCCCGTTAATACACAAATTCAAAACTTCAACTGAGCTGTCAATGCAGAAATTAGAAATGATATATTGCTATAACTCCTATCACAGCTACATTATGGGTTAAATAGTTTAATGTAATACAAGTTTTGAAAAATGTACTATTCACACGAATGTGACATCTACGGCTCGTGTCATAAGACACATGATGCGAAATTAGCCATTTTTATATATTGCTGGTTCTGTGTTTTTTGATGTTTCTACAGGTGTCATAAAATACATATATTTTGTCTACGACTCCTTACGAAAACTATCAAAAAACACACAACCAGCAGATCTCAAAATGACTAATTTTGCATACTGTAGGAACTATTTCCAACGGCTCAAATTGATTCGTCATTGGTCAGCTCTCATGTGCAAAATACAGCCTTCACATTTTTATTTTTATATCGATATATGGTTACCCGGTTACCATTCATTTATATCCCACTTGTCAATGTCAATGTGTCATTAAAATTTAATTTTATCATGTAAAAAAAATGGAAACAGTGGATTTAACTGTGCGCCCCAAATGCAATTACAGAAAAAGTACAGAGTATAACACGTTTGAAAATCACTCTTCATACGAATGTGACAATTTGGGACACAAGCCGTAGCTCTAGGCGAGTGCCATAAGTTACATGAGTCACATCATCATAACGTGTTATGCACTGTTTCCACATATTAAGAATTCTGCAGGGTGGATCGGATTTTCACTTTTAACCGAGTGGTCAGTTCCTGTTTTCATGTTTCTTCAGCAATATTTTAGAAATATTTACAGATAGGAAGATAAAGATTGAAGCATTTGAAAACTCTCGCTAATTAATTTTTGGACACCAAGACAAAATAAATACTCTGGTCCGACTTGTAAAGCCAAATATTACTCTTTTGGCACTTGCAAAAATGTAAAATACATTTCTCTTATTTGGTTCTCATTCGCCCATTATAAAAAAATAGTTTCAATTAATTGCATATATTTCGAATATCCTGCAACGGGCTCTTTGATTCTGATAAAACAATAAATGATGCTGATCCAGATATGTGTATGCAGACATAAAAAACCCATCCACTATATTAAGGATAAAGTACACGCAGTTTGTCGCACGAAACTATAAGAAGAATGAATAACAATGGAAACGGCCATTAGTGATTGGCTAAAACTCTGCATATCATAAAAAAGCCTGCTTTTCACAAACCTGCCTCTTTCGTAGCGGCTTCAGATCCATGTGGCATGCTATAATGTCAACTGTGCTAAAAAATAAACTTTAAGCTCTTGTTCCATTTTTTAATTGGGTTTCACAGTGTAAGTTAAAAGAATTTCTTAAAAGCATCAAACCCCATTTTAGCTCTTGCTTTCTGAACACCAGCACATCCGTATATTTTAGCTTTTAATAAATGGAGTGGACATCTTTGTTAGAGGTTGATCGAGAATAAAAACATTGAGAATATCTTATATAAATTCGAAAAATAAAAATCAGATGTAAGCCGTTTTTAGAAATATTTCTTTAAAGAAAGAAGGTGTCAGTTAATCTAGTCTTAGCAAAAGAACAAATAAGTATGGAAAAATAGTTTAATAATTACAGTACCAATTTTTGCCTTTTCGCTTGTATAAAGGTTAAGGTAGGTAAAAGATGTTTCATTTATACTTTTTATTGAAAAACCAATTAAGCCTGCGAAAACACCAAAGGTTTTCTGAAATATAGCTATTTTAAAAAGAAAATTACATATAAAAATTTCTCTAAAAAATATATTTTTTCCGTTCTATATTTTTCTTGTTCTGTATTGCTAGTGTTTCTAAATACTAGGCTATTTCGGCGACTTGTCCGGGTTACCCGCTGACATAAGTTGCCGCTCTCTCTGGCAAAGCCGCACATTTCTCTTAAATAATACCAATGCTGGTCTTGGCATGTCAACAATAAATAAATAATATGAAAAACATTGCAAAAATTAGTAAAAAACTCGCAGGGAGATTAAAATATTACCTTTCACGAGAGAAGTAGGAAACACGGAACCACGAACCCTATTTAAATCAATCTCTTAAATTAATTTTACAATTAAGAGATAATATTACCTTATTCCGGAACTGGCAATCTAGCAGCTGGGCTTACGGACCCTTCGATCAACGCACCCATTATAGACAACTCGAATCTTATTGCGTCGGGACGCTCAGGACGCACAGTGGAACAAAACTATTTAGGGTGCAGAAACTGGTATTTCAGAGATTCTTGAAACAACAATGGCAACTTGTCTTATATATATCAAAATTTAGCAAAAAGCAAAAGTGTATATTTTAATTAGTCGTTTCAATTAAGTAAGTTTAATAGGGAAAGCACTACGAACTCCTTACCATTTTTAAGACTGTTTCTTTTCATCGATATTCTAAATTAAGTTAATTGTCTAACTAAATTGCCAAAAATGTCAATCAGTAATGTAATTTAGTCTTAAAAAGATCATAATATTTTAAAAAATAATTTCGTTCCTTCGTATATATCTAGACATTTTCAAATTATTCCCTCCTGATTATATTTGGTGGTAATATCCATGTGACTTATTAAGCGAAAAGTCGACTTTATTCCAATTACTAAAGTGAGCTTCAGGCTTGTTAAAGTTTCTCATTAACTTAATGGTTAATTGGAATAAAGTAGTTGTAATTATAGGGAATTTTAATAACTTAAATAAGTAAAGCTAATTACCAAATAGTAAATAAAAAGATTAACAATATTTAAAAATTACCTATTTAAACGTAATTTAATTATGTTTTAAAGTTTTATTCTAGAAGATATAGTTTCTTGAGGTCTCAATCTCAATATTACCATTATTAATACTCAACATAAAATTGTGCTATTTTATTATCTATCACTTTAGTCTGATGAGGACTAAAAAGAGCAAAATCGCGATCGTCGCCGTTTGAATAAAATGAATATTTGTGTCTGAAGACATGTTCCAAACATTGATCATAGTATTCTTGTTATGACGTTGGTGTAACGCGAGATATAAATATATTAACATTATTGCTCCCAATGATATAATAAACGGAAGGTATGATATCTAGACGGTCTCAATTACGTCCGGTTTGAGCAGTGACGTCATTGCGTGCGTAGATTTTCAATTTGCTTATGGAGATGCATATCGTTTCTAGCGTTTAGACATTATATTACCATTTTTTTTAATTAAAAATGTTTTTCTAACGAAACATTGACATATAACTCACTAAAATAAATAACTTATGACATGGTAGTTATATATTTATTAATTAAAAATACAAAAAACACGCTAAAGAAAGAGTTAAGGTTGTATACAATCCGACAGTATTTAATCTTATACTGTTATTTGGTATACATGTTTATATTTAGTTCAATTTAGAATTAAAAAATGCTGTAATATCTGTGGTTTTTGATAAGTACAGGGACGTAACTAAGTCCTATTTGGGGGGAGGAGATCTAATTAAAAATAAATGCAGGTACGAGAGGGAATAAAACAACACACACTAAACAAGTTTTAACCTTTATGTGCACAAGCTGCCCTATATTATATGTAATTATATAAATATATTATAAAAAATAAAATTTAAATAAAATATATTCTATTTGTAAATCTCTTTTTTATTAAATATGTCGACTATTTCGTCCAAATTGATGATATATATATATATATATATATATATATATATATATATATATATATATATATATATATATATATATATATATATATATATATATATATATATATATATATATATATATATATATATATATATATATATATATATATATATATATATATATATATATATATATATATATATATATATATATATATATATATATATATATATATATATATATATATATATATATATATATATATATATATATATATATATATATATATATATATATATATATATATATATAGATATGTATGTGTTTACACGAGCGTGTCCATTCACGTAAACATTTTTTGTCTTTAGGGAAAGTAAAAAACTTTATATTCTTATTAACATGCTTTGCCTGATTATCTCCGTCACACCCGAACACAGCACACCTCATATTTATTGTTGTTTAATTAACTAAATACAAAAAAAGACACAGAAATCCGCAAACATTTTTAAACATCAACTGAAAATTCACTGAAATGTGGGAAGGTCAATGACAGCCGGCGTTAATCACGCGATGACGTAGCAGATCGATGCGCGATATCATACCTTCGGTTTATTATATCATGATTGCTTCCACCGAAAGTCAGGAGTCAACAGTGTTTCAACGCCGGTGTAAGATTAAATTTTTAAAATAATACAACAGCTTATTTGGACGAAAGGTTGTATAATATTTTATATCAATTGTCGATGTTTCGACACTCTCCGTGTCTTCATCAGAGCTAGATTTGTTTTGATTATGTTTTGTTTCTCGAAGCAAAAAAGAAAATCAAAACAAATCCAAACAAACTGTAAATCGCGGTCGTCGTTTTACTAAAATGGATAATTGCGCCGCGATATTGCAGGGCATGTTCCAGACGGGAATAAATGTATCCATGTAACGATGTTGGTTTAACGTGAAATAAAAATATATTAACAATTGTGCTATTATGTTATCTTTTTAGGATACAGGCCCTGGCCTTGTACAGTTCTTTTGTTTGTTTTTTTATTCGATTATTTTTATTATTTTTGAATTTTTTCTTTTGTTTCTTTTTTTGTGTGTTCCATTCGTCCTAACTTAACGCTAACCGAACCATCTGTTTATATGTCTGACTTTAGTCCTCTAGATGCATCAAGTATGACGACTGTTAACATACAAATAGGGACTTATCACATTAAGTATATTAGTATATCGTAAATGACTTATAATTTTTAGAAAATCTTTATGATTACATTTTCTGCTAAAAAATAACTAAGATGTGTTAAAAAGTAACCCGAGTTTTGAAAACAATATAAAAAATGTATAAATTAAAACAGATGATAAAAAATCGTATGATTTTTTAGCTCCAGTAACAACTTAATTAATGCGATTAAATTTACGATTGGCCATACTTGTACTTCATTATAATGTATATATGTATATATATATATATATATATATATATATATATATATATAATATAGGTAGCGCCAAAAAAAAAAAAATATATATATATATATATATATATATATATATAATGTTTTTATTGAAATGTTTGACAATTATATTGCCAATTATTGGCCATCCAGGTTAGGTGGCCGAGCGTGTAAAGCGTTGGACTAAAGTGTGGTATATGTTTATGGCCAAGCTGGGCCCACATAATGTATCTATATAGGGCCATAAACGCCCCCAACCCCTGGAAAATTGTAAATGTTATATATTAGATGTATATTATTATAACAAAGTTAGTAAAAAAGTCTTATTTGTTTTGAAGGTTCTTATGATGAGGTCGGAATCTCATGGGACGGATAGGGGTTTATAGTGCAGATATCCACTTGCTGAGGTCACTTGATAAAGATCAAATGCTACACCGTAAACCGAGAGTTGACAGTTCAAGAGTGGAGTGTCGGCCGGTGAAAAGAGTGACCGAAGACCATGACGGACCCCACGTTAAGCTGTAGGTCACGTCAAGTTAGGTCTCGTCGCGAAAATGAGACGTTAATGGTTGATAAAAAAACGTAATTTTACTTATTTTGTAGACATTCGAATGCTAAATTAATTTCTAAAAGCTCAAAAATTAATCTTCGCTATGAATACATAAAAAAAATCAACCTTAGTTTTGAAAATACTTGCATGTACCTAATGTTGTAATAAACATCCATATTATCGTTAAAAAAAGTGTATTGTCATAAATCCGCGTTTTCCAACCACCGTACATGCAACCGTTAGGCCTCACCCCATCTGATATCAGATAATAATAAATACTACGCCCATCAGTCCGAGGGGGAAGACCTTTGAATTAAAGTGGTGTACAAGAGACTAACTTGATTAATGAAAAAATTTTTCTAGAAGCATTCGCTGGGACGGAGAATATTTAAAATAAAAAACATACAATCATCCGTCATAAATAAACAATGAAAATAAGCTTTTTAGGTCGATATTTAAAAATCTCGGTTAATTGCCTTTTATTTGGAACTTCTCTTGTAACGAATCGTACAACACAGATAATACAGTTTACAGTTTATATATCATGCGCATGGTTATTTGTATGTAGTAACTATATGTATTACAAAATTGTAATATATCTCACTTTTCTTGAAAAAAAATAAAGTTTCTTTATGAGGAAATTTCTGTTAAAATGGCTTTAATTAAAGACCCGTACTGACACTTTCCTTTTATTAACAAAAGTTGTTACGAGGGAAGTTCCATGTTAAGGCTAGTTTACAAATTTCTTTTTTCTGTTGATATTTATTTTCTAAATAGTTTTTACCGTTCATTTTTATGTTGAGTTTGTTAAGCTGAAAGTCACCCGTTTCTTGGAAAGTTAAAATTATTCTGTGCATTCGCGAATAATAATTTGCTTTCATCTGTTGTAAATATCATTAAGTAAGTCTACATAGAACGGAAGCTTACACGTCTTTGGACAATTAAGAAATCAGGGTTCTTGGGATTAGACCGTGTCAAATTGGAATTACTATCCACCACTAGCACAAAAGAAATCGGTTATTAACTCACTAGTATTCAGAGCTATTTCGATTTCTGATCAAGATTCTTTAACATCGGAAAGATCGAAACTGACCGAAGCTCTCAGAAGGAATGGCTATTGTAGTGAAGATATTACGCGTCCAATTAAAAGATATAGTAATTTAACTCCGCCAAAGGAGAATTATAAAGAGCCACCATTAGGAAGTGTTGTTCTTCCCTACATTCATGGCACTACAGACAAAATAGGATGATTACTTCGGCGGTCCAACATACGTATAATCTTCAATACACATAAGAAGATGGGACAATGCTTGCGATCCCCGAAAGATATTGTACCTTTCCAAACAGAACGAGTATATAAAATTCCTTGCTCCTTTGGAGAAGTGTATGTGGGAGAAACAGGAAGCTCAATATCAACTAGACTTAAGGAACATGAACAATGTATTAAAAAGAAACAAATTGTTCAATGTGCTGTAGCTGAACACCAGCATAACACTGGCCATTTTATAAATGTAAAGGAAACCAAGGTTGTAGCATCGGTTCCAGGTTTTTATAAACGAAAAATTAGAAAATCTATTGAAATATTTAAACATACAAAAAATTTCAATAGAGATACGGGTTACGGTCTACATCACTCGTGGAAACCGATCTTAACACAGGGTCACGGTTCGGCGAGCACAAGTCGGGTATAAAAGCCCGCCTGAATCTCTTCGAGCTCATATGCTCAGTGTTCAGATCTCGTGAAGTAAAGATCCCTGAAGATGCCTCGTGCAATCGAAGGCGAAACGTCGGATAGTAATTCCAATTTGACACGGTCTAATCCCAAGAATCATGATTTCTTAATTAAGTAAGTCTATATCTATGAACAGATACGTATGCTTGTATGTATATATGTAGTTAAATAAAAACCTTTATATATACTTGTTTGTTTTAAATTTATATGTGTTTTACTTATTTTCATTTTTTATAAATTTATTTTTAAAACCTATAAAATTTTAGTGGCTTTTTGAAAATTTTATCATATAAAACTATAATTTGAAGTCAATCGGATAAATATGTTTTTAGATATCTATAGACCCTAAAAGACTTTCAAAAATATTGGAAATATCTAGCTATTTATCATTTTATTGCTTACGAAAGCATAATTTTCTTTGTGTGAATATAAATCAACATTTTCCTTTTTTTTTTATGCCTCGCGACAAAAGATTATTTCGAAAAACGGGCCAAATAAGTAGCTCGGAAAAACTGAAAACAAGCAGCTTATTACCTTTGTTTAAAATTCTATTGTCGGTTCGATCCAACGCTATTTAGGTTTCGCCACAGACCTTGAAACGTGAAATTCAAACGTAAAACATGGTCCTTGAATGGAATTCTAATAATAAATATCTTTGTATGCTTTGTTACTTCGCTTCTCACCCTCACATGCATAAAACTGGCGTCCTCAATTTAAAAGCGGAAGAAAGAGGAACAAGAAAAACAGATCCCGTTTCTTGTAAGGGTTGTTATAAAAATAAGCTAACCCAGCCCAAACGGTGCGATTATCACGTTTGTCCTTTACTTTTAGCTTGGTTAGAACAAACCTAGGACATCACATTTTGTAGGAAAGAAAATATTAAACTAAGTAAATCTTTAGGAAAAATAAGAATTTAAAAAATATATTAATACTAAATACAACGGACTTTGTTCATTTTAATCCGGTTTTTCGACGTTTTGTTTTAGCAGATACGAAATTTTATTTAGGATTAAAATTTGTGTACGTTTTGAATTAGATATTTTATGTATATCATATACAGGGGGGCAACTTAAATCATAATCAAATTCAGTAACTTTAGAGCACCACCAAAACGGCTAAAGTTGTTTTAAAATCGATTTGAATCCATATTTCACTAGAACCCTTCTCTAAAAACAATTTCGAATTTTTTCCGTTTGCAAAAAGTACTGACTTTTACAGATTTTTGTAATAGTAGAAAACTAAAAAAGGCAATGTTACCTTAAAAAAGTGGATATTGGATAAAAGAAATTAATTAAAAAAAGTCACGTACTTCACATTATTCATACAGCAAATTCGTAAGGGTGCCTCTATTTTGAGTTTATCGGTTATTAGTAAAGATAACGTTTTGACTATACTGCTATATTTTGTAATACTTATGATGATGCAATAAACAAACTTCTCATAACCCTCGCCGTTTCTGAAATACAAGGTTGAACGGCACGGACTAATATTAAAAATAAAAGGACGACTCTTTAGAGAGAGTTAGCCTCTTTAGAGAGTTTCGTTAGTTTGAAAGATGAAAGGTGAATATTATAGCTTTTTACTTACCTCGTAAAAGGGAAGTATTTTAATCGTGAAAAAAATCACCCTCCGAGATATTTTCAGGTCTTTACGCTTCAAGGTCCTTAGATGACGAAAAAACATGTTTTCTGGATTACGTCGGTGTTTGAATATATGGGTTCTTAAATAACTATGTACTGAACTAAATTAGATCACACTTCAATATTCCTAAGAAAAGGAAATATTCATAACGAGGGAAGTTCCAGGTAAAGGAAATTTTCGATATTTTCGCATATATTCCAGTGGTGAGTACATATTTTTTTATAGGACTTACGGGATTTAAGATATAAACCCGGCTTATAAGTATTTAAAAAATATGGCTTTCTGATATTGAAAATTCGGTAGAGTTATACTTCCTGAAAATAACTCAAACCTTCAGTATTTCCTAAAACAAAAAAAACTGAAATTGTTTTTAGGAAAGGGTTTCTGGTGAACAGAATATACATTTGAACTTATTCTAATTTTGTTTTTCATTTTAGGGTGTACTCTACTTTTCTGAATTTGGTTATGACTTGAGTTGTGACCCTGTATATACACAAAACGCAAAACATCTTAGCCAAAGCATATACAAATTTATAAACTAGATATCATTTGCTATCACTGAAAAAAGTTTTTTTTTTCAAAATTGAATTAGAATTCTTAAAGTTACGCGGGGTTAAATTTTCGAAAGAAAAACGAGTGCCTCTCTTCCAGCGTAGAACGGTTTATTTGGAATAAATAAGGAATCAGACAAGTGTTTCATTTTATTTTTGCCTCGCAGTTTTTGCCTGGTCAGAAGAAGTCATTGTCCTTTATTTGGTTTGTAGTGATCGAAAAAACTCTGAAGGTACATTTTAAATGAAACTATTTAATTAAAAAAACTATTTTTAAATTAATCTGAACTTCGAATACCTACATTCTTGGGTATAATGAAGTGACAAAAAATGATGTTCAAAATGTTTTTCGAAAATTTCAAAAATATATCATCTATTATTAAATTCGACCTTACAGTAACGATAATATTGCGTAATAGCAGCTATTATTAAAATATTGATGATTTTTTTATGAAAAAAGTACGTAATTATTGTAGTCTAATATAATCATAATTACAATGATTGCAATGTATATTAATTATCAAATTGGGGAGGCCTGGAATCATATTTAATTGTTTTACATATATAAAATACAATAAAGTGTTAGAAAGCTGAAAATAGATGTACATTTTTTAAGTCAAACTATAATATAATATTCATTTGTTTCATATAAAAGTTAGAGATAGAGAGATATATTTTTTTAATAGAGAATTTAGTAAATTGAGCCCTTTCTCCTATATTATTATATTTTACGACATATTTTAAGCAGAGGTTTCTAAAAATTTTCATTTCGCTATTCAACTTATGACAACAAACTAGTGTTTAAAGTGTTAAATTGTGTAAAACAACTTGAAGGGATATCGAAGTAACTCTAAATCGCGTCGACTTTTCAACATCTTATTAACCGACAAAGAAAAAAGTAACTCTAGTAAAAGTATGTATTTTAGTAAGATAATCGGAAAAATTAGTATTTTCTTATTTTATTTTTTCTGTGTTGCAAAAAGTTCAACTTCTTTTTGTTGAAAAACTACAAACTTTTCGTTTTTCTGTTAAAAAATGAGGACAGATTTTATTTTCATTCTTTTCCAAAAAAGCTAACGGTTTTTTTACTACACGATCCGTATTTCAAGGTCAACAGCTATATTTTGTATTTGGATGAATATAGACATAGACCTGTCACACTGCAGATACCATGTGATTTATGTGCAGCAGAAAAATCGAGAATTCAAATTCACTTCGATATTCTCTCAAATGCCGGAACATGCCCATAACTTTATAATACCACATACACAGGAACATTATACGCATTTTATATGCAAGGTGTCCTTAAAAAACATAAATTTTGGTTTAACACATTGTTGTGAGCTACTCGCTACCGTAAAAGATAATTATTGGAGGAGTAAACTTTTGTCCACGCATCGCTGACTAACCCTGCTAAATTATTTTTTAAGCTAAGTTCTAAAATAAATTAAGTTTCTTCGGGTATCATTGCAAGAAGTTTAATATGTCACCTTTATTATGTAGTATAACGTATTTTGTAGCTTAAAGTGAAAATATAATTTTTTTATTCGATATATTTTTGTCGATTTTCATTACCCAAACAATTTACCATTGTTCGAAGAAATTATTAAGTAACGATTGTACTCTTATTATATGCTACTGATTTGCGGAAATATGGGCATGTATAGGTTAACTAACAATGGCTTACTCGGTACTTTAGATGGGTTTTCAGTAAGTATAAGAGAAATCAGTATATACATTCAATTCAGCAGTTCATTTATTAGGTTAGAATTTCGAAAATTTAAAATGATTTTTACGTGAAACATGTTGCCAGGCGTCCACAGGACGCTAATTGATCTGCATTTTGGAAAACAAACAGTCAAAATCATCATCAGACAAATCATGTAACGCTGTAGGTCTCACAGATTTGTAACAATCTTAAGAGAACGCAAAATTAAGCCATTCCAATTTACAAGTCTTGAAGCAAGATGTATACGAGCCCTTAGTAGTTAGTTTTTTTTTACACCCAGAGAACGCTCCACGCCAGTCGTCATACCGGTCGCGGGAATCACAGGAAGCGGTATGAATTAGAGCTGTCAAAATTATTGATTGTGACCGGTTACAGATTTATTAAGAACGATTAAGTTCTTAATCCAAGGGTATAATTTCTTGTTGACTAAAAAAAGAGGGCCTTACTTTCATGAACGATTATTACAATGGTTTTGTTATTCCCGGGGGGGGGGGGGGTCAGATCGGTTAATCGAACTTTCTATAAACGGTCAAAACGGTTTAAAAAGGCTAAACAAGTAGAGAAAGAACTGAGAAACTAACTTTTCCTGGTTTACTGAAGAAAATGTTAAAAGGCCTCGTTAGGTTGCACTACAAAATTAAACTTTACAGTCTATGATTATGCCGACTCCAAATTGAAACCAAAGGTTCGTCTCGGTCATACCAAGACTAGTTCAATAGCATTTAACGTTCTTGGTCCCTTTTCCGTACGTCTAATGTAGGCTATTAGAGGAACTCACCACGATTACATATTTTAGAATTTCAACAGCTTCTTCGAACCATGGAAGTGATGAGCTTTTTCCAATACTCCTCAGATATTATATGTCTACATAAAGTCAAATTATGCCTCCTCGATTTTCTTTCGAAGCTCCGGATGCCAATGCTATTTTTCTGAATTTAAAAAAATTAAATGAAAAAATCAGGACAATGCCATTGTCAATTTTGGAAGCTTTCACTGTGCGTATCAATTGTTTTGAGAAGAAAATAACAATAATATTGTCCAGCCCACAAGCTGAACAATGCTGTAAAGCATGCATTGGCTAAAAGCATTTTCGACATTGTTTTAAAGAGTTATAGTCATTTTCATCTTAAACCAAACGTTGAAGAATTGTTTGATTTTTAACCAACTTTACAAAAAGAGGATCGATTACTCCGCGATGGTTTGAACAGTTTGGGTGAAATTTTCAGGGAATATTCAAAATATTACCGGAGTGGTCCGACGGCAAGCATATTGGTAAAAAGTTAAACATGGCGGAATGGCTCCATATTGATTAATTTACTCAACGCGATAAGGGAAGTAATATGCCAACAAGCGTTCACCATTTTATCAGGAAATAGCATACACATTTTATGTGGCTATTTGTTAAATCTGACTTTTATTATAATACTCAAAAGGATGAAATAAAAATTTGTACTCGTGATATAAAGCATCAAACCATTCAATACATAAATATATTTTTATGATTAAGTAATTAAAAATAAGTTTGGCGGCGACTTCACAGACTAAAGTTTTATGATGGAATAAAATATGATTTTTGTTTTTTTGAATTCGATTTTATTTTTATATAAAAAAAAACTATATTAATTTGCAATAGAAAGCTATCTTACGGCACGTGACAACAAGATGGCTGTCATTATTTCCAACGCTAGAATAAATATTCCAGCTCTCCTGCGCTTTGAAGTTTTTGAAATTTTACAATTACTTCGAGATAAAGTTGGTTAGATAATTAAAGATCTTTTTTAATTTCTTAGCTACAAATAATTTAAAAAACAAACAAACACAATCAAATACAATAAAAAAAAATCGTTTTTGCTATTTTAGAAAAACGTTGTGCCTTATCTAGATTCGAAATTTGATTTTTCCGAAAACAATGTACTGCCTAAACTATATCTATTTTTTTTTTGGAAAATATGTTTACATACAATTCGGTCATGGAAATAGCTACATCCATGAAAAATGTTGTGTTTTGCAGAGCTGCTGATTCAGCGATCGAAAAACGAAATCAGATTTACTCAACTCATGCCAATGTTACAAATTATTTGAAAATAATTCAGTCTGTATTTTCAAACTGTGATTCAGAAAAACAACGAAACACGATACTTGCAGGCCGTGTAATGCGGAAACTGCATTACATCAAACTAATTTTAATTTTTCGTAAAAAATCACCATGCACTTAAAAGTTAAAGGTTACTGGAAGCAGCCAAGTCCGAAAAGAAATGACTTTCTCAAAGAAAAAATATTTTTTTAAGTAAAACCATAATAATAGCCATTTTCCCAGTTTATGTTAATATGTGTTATATGTATACATTTCTGGACTTTATTTTGTGTAATTTAAGGTTTAATTGTGTATTTTAAAATTTGTATAATAAAGTGCCTTGCCTTTTTAAAGCCTTGTAGAGCAAATTCATGTTCAAACTTTTTAAGCTCAGCTAATTGGATTAAGTTTCTTTCTTAAAGCAAGTTATATTGACAATGCTAAAGTACACTATAAACCAATATTCCTAATACCTCAAATTTCATAATATTCATAATCACGTTTAGATATAATTTTAACTAACGCTTTAAAGGATACGTTTCAGAAAGCTATCCATTTAGTGCTAGGGAAAATTTATAACAGTACATTTGTTTTAATTATAAACATGGCTATCTGACCAACTTTTTCAAGTGGTAGTACTACTTCCCGGTACGCTGCGCTGGTAGATTTTCACATAGGAATATTAGGTATGTAAGATATATCAGAGATATTATTATTATAAGCTATTATTGCAATATTTCAGTGTCAATTTATGTGCGGTATAGCGCAGTGTAATATACCCAGCTAATCAAGATAGAAATATAGAAATGCGAAAATATTCAGAAATTCGTGCTCGTAAACCAGCGCCTTCTCTCCGGTTTAACGGGTTTTCTTTGTTTCGCGTGTGACGGATTTTTACTTATATACTTAATTTTCCATCATAAAAAGCTCTCGTTCCATTATTACGGCCATAGCACATTCTATCGGCCAACGCCCCAGCCCACCGCACCTAACCAAACAGCTGTCGTGATAAGGATGTAGGGCACGGTTTAATTTGTGTTGTCACTGATCCAGTTTTAGAACAGCCCCCATGTTAAAAGATATAGTATGTCGAATATTAGAATTTTATTTTCTATTATATAATCAGAACTATTTTCGTCTGTAATGACCTAAAAGGAAATATGCTTGAATATAATAAATTTAGGTTCGTTTATTTATATTTTAATCTAACAAATATTTTTTACATTTGTAGCATTGGAAAATAAAATTAATCGGATTTCGTTTTAAATTTAATTTTCCTCTCGAAAAAAAAATTTTCGAAGTATTAAGCATTTTATGGTTTTACATAATGTATCACACGGTCACACGATTGATTTAATCGATGTTTAGAAAATATTAACAAAGATAGGAATTTTTGGAGCAAAATTATATGGTCTGATAAATATTATATTAGCAGTGCTGGAATTTTAAATAAACATAATAATCGGTATTGGTCTCAGGAGAACGAACATGTCATGTTTCCTAGGGAGCAACAGGGCAGATTTGGTTTTACTCGAGCATGCTTTACGGAGACATCCCGGAGAAATATTAATATCCAATAAGTAATACAAAATATGTTACTAGAAATATGTGATGATGTTCTGTTTGGTCTTCTAAACATAAGCCCATAACAGGACGGAGCCCTTGCCCAAAAATTCTTAAATTGTAAAGCCATATTTAGACGATAATTTCCCTGGCCGTTAGATGGGCACGTATGACCGATTTTTTTGTTACATGTTACGATGAAAGATCTGGGAAATGCCACTCTGCCAAAATTGCATTCAACAACATGGAAATCAATTTGTGCTATGATTGTAAAGTTTATATTCATACTGAGGTTATTAAAACAATCTGGGATTGATGTTTATTTACAAATGCATTAGTTACAGATTTAAATGTACCTTTTAAATAACGAAATAGAACAAATAAGTAATATCAATTCGCGTAACGTATAATGTTCTTTAGTAATATCCTTAACATGAATTATGTCAACAACTTGACATCCAAGTTATTTCAGAGCCGACTATGAATAATTTAAATTATATGGGAAAATTGTATTTTAGGGGCTTAAATGAAGAAATAACTATAAGTGTTATATAGATTTGGAAAGTTGTCAGGGAAGGGAATATAATGACTTACATTATTATATAATGACAACATATACACACGAACAAAAACTTTACTTTGGTCTATATCTCAACTCGATTACTCTGATTAAAACTGAGTACGTCATTGGATTCTATGGAAAATCAGTCTTTACTTTTTTGCTATGAATTAATCTAACCGAGATAAACCGGGTGCCTGAATCACCCTATATTTTAAACACGAATAACCGATTTACCATATAATAACAACCAAATCCGGACATCCTGTACATACCTCATGACACTTATCTAGGAAAATATAGAATAATTATTGCAAATTTTACGCATTATTTAAATCTACACTTGCATTTCCCATGACAAAACATCTCCTGGCAAGGACGAATAACGATCCTATTTTAAATCCAAAAGCGTCCGCGATCATTACTTTTGGGAAAAAATAATAATTCCATGAGGCCTTGGCTCTCCTGGCATTCTCGATTCTCGGGTTTTTCAGATTAAAATCGCAAGAGAGAAACCTTGGAGCTAAATTTCCACATAAATGGCATTTTAACGAAACGAACGGACGAAACGTGATTTCCTCTGGTAACACTAAAATGCAGTTAATGTCAGGGATCATGGACACATTCAAGGCTCGAAGAACAAAATAGGAGGGGGGGGGCAATAAAAGATACTTAGAGTAGCTACACCCCAAAATGGAAAACATCCGGAAATTTTTAGTACAAGTTGAAGAAAAGAACAGTTGCAATTCCAACATAAATGCAATGCTTGGAGTTGTTCGGCGCAGCGGCGCACTGTGGTCCTTTTTAGCAATCTGTGCGTGCAAAAGTCATAAATTTTGGATGATATGATTATACTGCAATATTGTTTTTTAAATACCCAGATAACCAGGCAATTCAAAATATATCATATCAAAGCATGCCATGACCGATTCAATAAACAAATAAGTTGCGAAGTCAACAATTGTTTACTTGGATGAGCCTGGCTTCGAGACAATGATTTTAGTCTTTGTGTTTCAAGGTGTGATAACTTTTTTGTGAGTAAATTTTGTGATAGTTTATTATGGAGCTAAGGCATAATGGTAGGTGCTTAATCTTAATTATTTTAGTTTTGTTTGCATCTTATGTTTATTAACTAGTTTAACTGTCATATAACACACTATTCGGGACTTAATCTAAAAATGTTATTTTTATCAAGTTGCATTAAACAAAACGTTACATAATTGGAGGGGATTGGTTTTAATTTCATGTTTGTTATGTACTTTTATATGTTAGCTATCAATATATCATAAATTCAAGTGCCGCAACCTGCCGTAACTCTATTCATTTAAAATTAATTTTGATTTCGTCCACTAGTAGTACGGCAATTTTGACTTTTTGGACAAATTTATTTATTACTATAACGCCAACGTTTCGCCACCTTGATGTGCCACCATCAGGTCTAGAAGAATAAAGTTATAGAAAGTCCAATAAGGGTTTTTCAGTGTCTTACAAACTCCCGATGTACCTATGTCAACGTGCCTTTAATATCCTTATTGGTTTTTTTACAAAATACGTTTTATTATTTGGTTTTATGTGTTTTTGGATGATAAAATGCCATTATGAGATTTCTCTAACACTTTTATACTAGCCCTGATGATGGCACAAAAAGAAACCGAAACATTGGCGTTGTAGTAATAAATATATCCGTTAAAACTTTTAAAATTGCCTTACTATTCTATTTATTCACTTGCAGATATACCACAACTTCTGACATTTAGTGACATTTTCGTGATTTGGCGCAGTGCGAAATACTCAAACCGGAAATTTGATGTTCTAATGAAATATTTGAGGGACACGACAGATTTAGGGGAGTTTGATGAGGCCTCAAAATTTAAATTTAATAAGGAACTTAAGAATTTCTTGGACAGTTGGCTTGTAAATGGAGAATATGTAATCGTACATTAAAAACCTTTTTACTAAGAACAAAAAGTGGTTAGCCGGTACAAACCATTGTTAAAAAAAAACACTTCTCGAGCACTTCTGTTGGCTACTGAAATGACGTTAAGACGAGAAGGTAAAAGAGATGCTGCCGAATTAATTAGGATTGTGTCTTCTTCCACAGTTTCACCAAAAAAAGCAAATACCCTTAAAAAAAAATGTCTTCCTCCGTCACACTTTCCAGAAAAATATCTGTTGAAGGAGCTTTGGCACTTTATGTTGGCAACAAATTCACAAAAGCGCAATATATTGACATTCAGCAGACTAGTAAAAAGCACAACGCAGATATTTATCCGATTTACAATAGGCTTCTTGAGGGAAAGAAAATGTGCTACCCTGAAGAAATCACAATATCAGAAGTGTCTGTAGAGATAACACTACGGTCCTTGGTAAAACATATAATGCAAAGATTAGTCGCTGTTCAACAAAATGTCCTGAAGGAATACGTTTAAGAATATGACCCAAAAGAAATTAATAATGTTTTTAAGTGGGGGTGTGATGGTGCATCGGGCCAAAGCCGATACATGCAACGGTTTGAAAACAGTGATGTAGACGATGCGTCTTTATATTTGATTTCTCATCAATGAATGATAGCTTTATCAAAAATTGGCAACAAGGAGTTGATTTTGTGGTATAATCCCGCGCCGTCATGAACGAAATACTGCCGTCCCATCAAAATTCTATTCCATCAAGCTGCAAGTTGAAGACATCAAACAACAGATACAAGAAATAGTCCCTATTAAAATTGAAATTGAAGAAACACAATATATATTTAGTTCAGTTTCTTATTTAACAATGATCGATGGAAAACGGTGTAGTACGCTTTGTAATGCAGCTTCTCAAAATTGTCATATTTGTGGAGAATCGCCTAAACTAATGAATAATATAGAAACAGCACGCGCGAGGCCTATAAATCAACATTCCCTGATTCTGGGGATGTCAGTTGTCAGTACTACATGCGTGGAGAAAATGTCTAGAATGTGTTTTACATATCGCATATAGGATTGATATAAAAATCTGAGAATCGAAAGACGGTAACCGAGGCAAGAAAAAAAGAAGTCCAAGAAAATCATCGACAAAAAATGGGCCTTCTAGTCGACTTGCCCAAGCAATGCTATGGCAGCAGTAACACGGGAAATATGGCTAGGAGCTTCTTCCAAAATTTTGAATTAGCTTCGGAAGCTACCAGAGTCAATAAAAATCTAATTGAAAGACTAGGTACAATGCTTCGCAGAATTTATTCTGGATTTGTAATAAACATCGAAGTTTTTGAACGTTTTGCTGCAGAGACGGTTAGTCTATATATTCAGGAGTATCCCTGGTTCTATAAGCCTCAGAGTATTCACAAATTTTTAATACATGGAAGCCTCATTATAAAGGAGGCAATCATTCCCATAGGCCGATTATCGGAAGAAGCCCAGGAGGCAAGAAACAAAGATGTCAAAAATTTCCGAGAATTTCATTCTTCATAGAAGACTTGTTTCATCTCCTTTTGGTGTCTTCTGACCCTCTTGTATCCAGCATGCGGAGAGTAAAACCAAAGCGTGGTAGCAGTCTCTCTGTATCTGTTTTGGCTTACCTAGGGGCATCAATATATTGATGTATTTTGTTAAAAAAAAAATGATTTTTGCAAAGAATTTTTTCATATGTTAAAAATTAATTATGATTTTTTTAACCTATATTGCGATTCTACATTAGTTTGTAATTAAATTAGTGCTATTTGATTTAAAAAAAGTACTAGTGACACTTCATTACAATTACATTAAAAAAAAACGTAATTTGAGTATTTTTTTTAAAAATACCGATTTTTCAATTTTTTTTCATTTTCGCTTTGTATATATTTTCTATTGTTTTTGCTACATTTTCTTATTTTGTGCGTCATGCCAAAAGTCACGGTTCTCTTAAATAGTTATATTGCGCATGGGCAAATAAGAATTTATGACAATACATCGCTTTTATTTGCATATCTAGCAATCATTCAGATTGACACAAATGCATATACGCTTTTCATCTACACAACTTTTTTTCTTCAGATCTGACATACATACATACGTGTTCACAAACATTAATTCACTTACCAAATGCTTCGTTAATATTTCATTACACCATTTCTTAAATGCTGGATTTATTTGTTGTTAATTTATTTTATTTATATTATTATTATTATGTTTTATTTTTTTAAAGTGTACTTATATAACCTATATAAAATAAATTATGACATTTATTATTTTTAAAAATTTAATTAGGCCGCCATTTTGTTTTGTCATATAAGGTTACCAAATTTTACCGGTAAAGTAGTTTTTTTAATATATGTATTTTAAATATTTACTTAGACCGCTGTTTTGTTTCACCATAATGGCTCTTCATCAAAATTTTCTCAGTTATCCAAATATCAAATATTATCCAAAATTTGAAATAAATTGAATGAGTAGTTTTTTTAGAAGTAAGTTTTCAATATTTTAAGAGGCCGTCATGTTGTTCCGCCATATTAGATTTTTATCAAAATATTGCCATTGCCTAGGACCCTTCATTTTTGATCCAAATTTGAAGTAAAGCATGTAGTAGTTTTGCCGGGAACAGACAGACAGACAGACAGCCAGACCGACAGAGAGGCAGGCAGAAAGACCGATACAATTGAAAAAATAAATATGTTTTTCGCCATCTAGGGACCTCGAAACATGAAAGTCTGAAAAAATCTTGGAGAGTATTTTTTCACGATACAGGAAAATAAAAGTTGTAGGTTTTTTTATTTCTTTCCTATAAGGGAAGCATTGTAATCGTGAAAAAATCACCCCTCGGAGATGTTTGCAGATGCTGAACCCCGAAAAACATGTCTCCAATTTCCGGCAGTCTGTCGCTCTGTCTTGTTGCGGCGTAGCTCAAAAACTCCATTTACATTTTGGTAAATCCAATATGGCGAAACAAAATAGCGGCGTTACAAAATGTAAAAAAAACCATTAATAAAAAACTACTTTGACCTTGAAAGGCGAAACATTTGTTTGTATCCTTAAAAAAAATTGACAAAAAACAGTTTATATCTTTGTTGTTTGACGACAAAATTTGCAAGAGTAAAAAATACTATTTTTGATCTTTTATGCGATGGCATTATCAAAATAATGCAACCAATCGCACCAATTTTCTACGGCAAAAATTAAAAATATTTTTTTATAAAACCTGAAAAATTGAAATGGTAGGAAGTAGAAAGTTTCTGGACAAAGGAAAATCCAAAGCTGAAAATAGATTTTTTTATAAGATATGAACTTAAAATGAAAATTTTTATAAGATATGAACTTAAAATGAATAGTAATTGGTTCGACAAATGCGGTGGAGGTGTTCTAGTTCTAGGAATGTTTGAAAAAAAAAATGAAAAATAAAAAGCGATTGCATCTGAAAAAGATTATCTTTATATATGATTAACTTAGAAACTATTACACAAGTTATTCATTTCATGTTACAATATTTTGTAGTTCTGGTGCGAGACGTATACAAAGTAGATCCACATTTTGTAGTTCTCGTGAGCGAAGGATTTCAGGAAGGCATAAAGATTGACACGATTTAAGAAATCCACACGCGGTGGAATTTAATGGACGTGTAGACGGCTACGCACCAGCTAGTATATTTATAATCAGCTAGACGCGACACATTTAATAAACATATGTTGGGTGCTCCATTTAAAAACTAATGAATGTTTGACCTACCACACATTTTTGAAACTGAATACATATTGTTTTTATAAACTCTATATATTAAACCCTGTAACTTTTATATGTAGCATCCATCTCTTAAAAATTACTCAACATTGGCAATGACGAATTATGAGGAAAACTCTGTATAGGATGAACTTAATAAAGATTATTTCCAGTTTTATTATTTTGCTATTTTCAAATTCTAGCATTTTGTTACTTTAGGAGGACTCTGTTATTGCCCAGAATGGTATTGCTAGTTGATCACATAGTAAATATGATACTCTTTTTTTCACTTAAAAGACAGAGAACATTCTGAGCCATACGGTGGAGTCATGGCCTCTATGATAAGGTTTTTGGTAATTTTCTCGATTGTCTTTAAAAATAAAGGTATTAGACTCTTTCAAACCTTTCACAACAAGAAAATACCCGGTTTATGGACATATCACATACAGGGACCTAATTGAAAATATCTATTTTATTTAAAAATGTTTGATTATCCTAATAACTGCTGTAGAGGAGGTGTCAATATGTAGGTAAAGAATTATATTTTCGTCACGTGTCTAGACAAAAATGTTAAACTGTACCCCGTTTTCTAAGCAAGCTAGTGATGTTGTATTTGATTTACAATCTTACGCTGTTTACTATAATATAAATACTGTAAAAAACTAAATTGGCTTTTCTATTTGGGTTATATTAGTTTAAAGGATATTTTTCAGTCTCCAAATATTGATGTCATACTTCAAAAAAGAAAATATTAAGATTATATGAAACAAATTACCGAAATAAAAGTATCACATTGCACGTAAAGATCAATTAAAAATCTTTAATGGTATATGTAAAGTTTACGAATAGATGTTATAAGAAAGGAAGCAAAAAAGTTAGTAAATAAATTAATTCAATCAAGACACCACTTAAGTTCATTAAATTACCTGATTACTCTGTTCAAGTAATTTATTTGCACTCATAAAAATATGATAATTGTATAACGAAAATTACTACTAGTAATATTTTTGCAGGAACCAATCTAACAACTAATTTTTAAGACATCTTCAAAATGAAATAAAAAATAGTAATTTTGCCTTTTTTATTAAAAATTGTATACAAACCTGTTAAAATTGTCATTATTAGTTTAATATGTAACCGTAATTTAATTTTTTTGCCACCAGAACACATTCATTAATAAATATTCGTTATTTAAAATGCATTAAAATATATATAAAAACACTTACAAACACCGCAATTTCTCACTGGTATTGACTTTCTGAAAATGATCACAATCATTTAGATTCTTGCTCTTGCAACTACCAGACATAAATAAATATCTTTTAGTTTTTCAAAACCTTAGAAATAGTAGGTAAAGATGCGCTAGGCTGTAGTACCAATAAAGTTCATCTATACTATTTATCACGTCTGAAAAGTCTAACAAACTTAAACTATTGTTTTCTGTCTCGTAGTTGCAAGAATAATTTTTTTAATGGTTGTACTGACCACACGACCTATGTATAATTTATTATACCGTTACATTATACCAGGATTTGCCTTAATTATTTCACGCCCTATATTTCGATCAGGAGGCAACGTTCTTTAAACTCCGAAACATGCATTCGCTCTTCATAGCACCTTTTATATAGAACGTGTTAGTACTGCCACGGACGTTACTGTATAGCTATAACGAATATAACCTATTGTTCAAATCCTGTCTAACGCCGAAACACAATCTTCCCTCGGTGGTCATCCATCGAAGTACTAGCAGCGTTTGACGATGCTTGACTTCGTTTTGCATCCATGATCGGACCAAAACAAGATTCTGAACATTTTCAGAAATATACACTTAATGAAGAGACCTGATTCAGAAAATATAACTTTCCAAAGACTTTTGTTATTTTAATAATAGCATCATTGTTCGGAGACAATTAGTTGCTAAACACATTAGGTTTCGGCGCTTGCGCTCTTAAGATTTTAGACATTTAATGTGGCCAAGCAACTAGCTTCAGCTGTTTTTACGACACTGGCATTGCACATTGGAAAGAAATTAAACTGTTTGAGCAAACCGAATTGCACGTTTTTTTTAATTTTAGTTTCTTACCGTTATATTGTAAAATTAAATGACAAGAATAACCATAAACTATTCCAGTTCCATGCTATAACAACATCAGTGTCAACCTATATCGTGTATCTATATACCATATTTGGATATAATAATAAAAGAAAAAAAAACGAGGCCATTAACTTAAGGAATTGCTGGAAGTTGTCAGTGTAATTCTCAACACAAATAAATAATACATAATCAGCTACTGTGTCACCGATTCAATAAATACATTTGAAATTTAAATTAAGTGTCTCGAACATACATTTACACATACAAACTGTGTGAATGAACTGCCGGTTTTAAGTCCCTTAATAAGGCAATTAAGAGACGACCGGTCGCCGGAAGTAGTAAATTAAAAACTTCGAGCCAGGCGCACGACCCTACTGATGACGTACATTCGGTTTGAACACGCCCTCAAAGGTCATATATGGACAACGTTTGATCTCTACCCTCCATAATTAAACTAGATTATTTTAAGTGGGCCAGTAATTATGCTACACTATAATTCAACAAAGTTGGACGTAATGTATGATTTAATTGAATTTGGAACCACTATCCCCACAGCTTAATAATGCATTGCTGATTTATCACCATTGCCAAAGGATATCCTATACACATTAACCATATTATGAAAAATCTTCCAATAAGTGCCTTTACACCAAATGTTCTGAAGTAACATTTTGTCGAGTAAGTTGCGATTAAACTCTCTCAAATATCTGCAATGTTTTATTAAAATATATATTTCAGAAATAAAAATATATAGACATAAATCTTTGCTTACAAAGATATTATAGATATTGAATATTTCCCGAGCATCACTTATGGCGTAAGGCTAAACGCCAATAACGAAGCTGTCAACCATTACCATAATTTTAAGCAGTATAAGGTTTCAGTTTTAAACTCACAATTGTATACTTAAGAATTACTAAATATAATAATACCATTTACTTAACTTAATATTTGTGTTACAATATTAAAGAAACAACTAAAACGCCATGTTGTAGGGGTTGAAACTGCGGGGGGCAAACCTTAAACATAATACGGTGCCAGTATTGTTGTACTAATGTGTAACACATATTTGTTTGAAGAAATGCGTCAGAAAAGACCTACAAAGAGCTAGAACCTATATATTGTCAGACAGTTAGGCTACACTAAAAGCCCTTTACTGGTTCGACTGGTCTGAAATTATCCATCATACCTAAATTGCAGCATACTTCATTACTTTGATGTGGATGCGGGGACATGAGAGAATAATCGGCAACAAAATTACTAACCACAATCTTTATTTCACCGACCTGAACATATAATTTCAAAAGGTCGTGCTTAGGAGACAAGGAAAAATGCAAAAATCTTTATAAACAGAACAAATAGGTGCAAAAAGGTTTATTAGATTTATTTCCAATGCGTGCTTCAACTTTAGACCATCAAAAGTATAACTAAAAAAAAAAAAGAATATCGTCCCTCAGAAAAGAGTAATGACTACAAGATAGAAAATGAAGAGTTTTCTTAAGTTTATACGTGTTAATGCCGAAAATGAAAACCATATTAACTACAAATAATATTACGAACTTAAACTAACGTAGCACAAAAGATAAATATAATTTTAGATAAAAATAGAGAATTCGGAAGAAGAGAGAAAGTACGACAAAGCAGATTCGAATTATAATTAGGAATTGAAACTGATATCGCTTTATTTTTATAATTATTTTATTCCTGAAAGATATATATATATATATATATATATATATATATATATATATATATATATATATATATATATATATATATATATATATATATATATATATATATATATATATATACATATATATATATATATATATATATATATATATATATATATATATATATATATATATATATATATATATATATATATATATATATATATATATATATATATATATATATACATATATATATATATATATATATATATATATATATATATATATATATATATATATATATATATATATATATTTATATATATGTTGATTTTTACTCCTTCACGGATGGAAAAATACAATGTGTTTTCATTCCAGGCGTTGGTGTACATCCGTCTTCACTACTGTGAAGGGATGAATCATTAAAACTAACAACAGTATGGAAGACAATAATCGGCAAATCTAAAATCGCAAAAACTCAAGCGCAATTAGCGCAACAACAACAGCAACAGCAAAATATAAATAACGTCCAACGCCTGCGCAGATATAACCTTCGGCCCCGAGTGGGGGTATAAAAGGAAGCGTCGCAGTCACCAACACTTCAGTCTCTATTCGGACGCGAGAAAGAAAACTTCGAAAATGCCAAATGTGATTTTGGCGAAACGTCAACAAAATTGTTCTTTTTAGAACGACAATAGTGAACGGATGTGAAAACACATATATATATATAACATATATATATATATATATATATATATATATATATATATATATATATATATATATATATATATATATATATATATATATATATATATATATATATATATATATATATATATATATATATATATATATATATATATATATATATATATGTATATATATATATATATATATATATATATATATATATATATATATATATATATATATATATATATATATATATATATATATATATATATATATATATATATATATATATATATATATATATATATATATATATATATATATATATATATATATATATATATATATATATATATATATATATATATATATATATATATATATATATATATATATATATATATATATATATATATATATATATATATATATATATATATATATATATATATATATATATATATATATATATATATATATATATATATATATATATATATATAAATATATACACACATATTTAATTACTTTTGCCTTTCGTGACAAGTCGTAATATAGTATCATTCCGGCGAAGATTTGAGATGTACCCTTGTTAATCACAAGTGTCGATTTTGCTCCTTCCTGTTGGTGACTCTGGTGTGGTTTTGCTTGTTAAGTTTTAACACTAACTATCTTTCAACAACGAATCGACCATGTACCACCAAAGGTAATAATATAATAAATCTAATACTTACAGTTTAGATATATTATAATGAAATTAGAATCCATGATTACCCTGAACTTAAAATATTAATTTTTTTATACCTGTCTATACGTATATACAGTTTACTCAATAAGTAAAAGTAAAACCATTCTTACACACTTGTGCGTAAATAATAATATCGCAGAGTTGTGTATTATGATGCATAGTGTGGCAATGAAATTAGCCTTGAACCGCTCAAATCGCGAGATTTCTCTGCATCGCTTATCTCTGTTTTGATTTTTTTGACATTTTTTATTGTTTGTATTAACGGGAGACACCGACATTATTTGAGATTTTAGATTCAAATCAATATAAATTATTTTTATTATTTAAAAGGTTTAAATAACGTTTCATCCGGTATTTTAAACAGTCGTAGATAAAGTATAGTACACTACTTGAATGGTAATTAGCTTATTAAAAACTCACTCGATTACAGCCCTCACTGAGTACTACAGTAATTTCTCTTGTTTGTAATATAATTTTACCACTAATGTGATAAAATTCAATTTGTTCCACCATATTGGCCTTGTACCAATATTTTACCAGTTTCTACCTAGCCACATTTGAATTTTAGGCATAATTGTTTCGTCATGTTGAATTAGTACAAGTTTATCCCTATATCATATTTAATTTTTCTGAAAATTTTGAAGTCATTTAAATAAAAAGACTCTTTACCTTGATTTTTTAAACTTTTTATTTGGCCACCATTTTGTTTTGCCATCTTGAATTCGTACCACAATTTTACCAGTGGATTACACTTAATGCTTGCACACAATTTGAATTTAATCTAATAAGTAGTTATTTCAGACTGATTTTTTATAAATTTTATTAGACCGGTATATTGTTTTGCAATCTTAGATTCGTACCAAAATGTTAACATTTGGTTGGTTAACAATTGGTTTTATTAATTAGTATTTTAGTAATAATTTTTTTAACATTTCACTAGGCCGCTATTTTGTTCCGCCTCATTGGATAATTACCACAATATTACCAGGACATCCCCATACGACCCTTAAATTTTGACGAAAATTTGAAATCAATTGAGTAGGTAGTTTTTTAGCTACGCCGCGAACTGACAGACAGTCAGACAGACCGGCGGAATTGAGAAAATATATTTTTCGCATATACGGACGCTAAACGTGAATATATGTAAAACCTAGGAGGGTGATTTTTTCACGATTGCAAAAATTTTATTTGGCCGCCATTAGTAAGCAGTTTTTAGCAATGCCGCGAACAGACAGGCAGACAGACCGACGGAATCGAGAAAATATGTTTTTCGGCATCTAGGAACCTCGGATCTCGGAGGTTAATTTTTTAACGATTATAATACTTCCCTAAAAAAAAAGAAACAATCAACTATATAGCATTAAGCATAAAAATAGGAAGAACTTAATAACAGTCAGTACTAATAAATAAAAGTAACTGCATATTTTATATTTTTAGCATTATTGGTTTTTTTAAGACCATAAAAATCATTCTGTTTTTTTTCTTAAGCCCTTAGGATATGAATTAAATTGATAAAATCTATGATTAAATTTTTAAAGTACAATTTACAATGAGATTTAAAATAACTGTTTTGAACCTAGAGTCAACGTATCTATGTGCAAATCATCCATTCACAAAATATTAACACAAACGGAAAACATCGTAGAGTAATTTGAATGTAGCAAAATTGGCTTTGAATCATGCACACTTTTTGACCCTGGCAGATTCTAGTTGAGCGTTGGAAAAATTATAAATAACTTTTTTTTCTGTGCCAGAGCAGCAACACTCAGTGGCGTATATAGACATTACTTCTGAGGGAGGCGGGTTTTTGAGACGATGAAAAAAGGTCTTCAGTTTTTGTTTTCTATCTAATTGAGGGTAAATAATATGAAAAACCAGAAAAAGTCATTATTTTATTTTAGTTGTAGGCGAAGGTGGTTCTGGGGGGAAGGGGTTTATCAGCCAATTTCGAAAAAAAGGTCCTTACTTTATACTATTTCTATCATTTTACCTTAAATAAAAGTGGCTCTGTGGCTGTTTTAACTTCCGTGAGAGAAAAATAAATAAGTAACGAATTAAACGAAATTGTAACTTATGTGTAATATATATTTTTAGAGGAAAAGCATGTCTGATAAAGTTATCTGAAATAGCCGATAGAATTAGGTTATATTAAATTAAAATATAAAAATGTTTATTGAAAGATACATTTTCCCCCGCGAGTAAGAGAAAGCACATTTTCCCACACTAAAGTGATATTTGCCGACACTAGTGCCGGAAAGTATTTTTTTTACAATTTCACGCTGGCACAAGATTCTAAAAAATAAAGAATTTTTAAGGTGGTGTAGAGGAAAAAAATTTTAAGAAAATTTCCCTGGTGATTATATATTTTAAATCGACACAAGACGTAATCTAAACTATTTTAGTATTACTTGAACGGCATTTCGAATAACTTCAAAAAGGCATGTCAAATAATAATAAAACTATACATGTTTGTCAGATTTTGACTTAACAAATTTTTGTTTAGTTCCATAACCACACAATTTATACTTGTGTATGTATTACAAGCAGTTTCCTCTAGACCAAGCGTCTCCAAACTTTTGATCCAAGGGCCACAATGACTATTCAACGGAAGTCGGGCGGGCCAAGAACTGGATTATTTCCCCCATACACGATTAGGAAAAAATTACACCTTATTTATTAGGTACAAATTTTCTTAATTCAATTTACTGAAAGAAGAATAAGAAAGCAATTGTTTAAATTTTGTCTAATTATTATATTACATAGTGGTAGTAAACTAAGTGAAAAACAAGATGTAAAAATAATTGTAGTTCTATTATTTTGAATAGACATCTACATACTAACACAGTTAAACTCTTAATTGGTTCTCAAATGAATTATTATTAAACTTTATAGCAAAAAAAAACTGGAAGAGAATTATTTGGCTCTCAGCCTGTAGTACAATGACAGTATTTATTTTGTAGTTATGTTTCAATAAGATTCTCAAAGTCTAAGAGCTTTAGATGTAATTTTTGTACAATTTTTTTTGAATGCATGTGATGATACATAGATGACAAACAATTAATTAAATCATAAAAAATACAAGAAGTTGCAGCTAATTTTTGGATGATTTTTAACTTAAGTACTAAGTAAACTATATTTAATATAATTGGAACGGAAGTAGAACTAATAAAATATCTTAAAATAAGAATCAACCATCATAATCTTTTTTTTAAATGTCATGTACTTGGAAATCGGAACCATCATACATTTATAAAATACGTAACTTATGTTACCTCAGCCACAATCAACTTTCGTTATAATTAAGTTTAAGTTACAATTACATACAGGTATGAAAAACAGTAATTTTTTAAAAACTGGTGTTAAAGACAACTGTTCTTTTCAGGACGACAGTACTAAACGGAAGTACAACCGAAATGAATACACAATATATATATATATATATATATATATATATATATATATATATATATATATATATATATATATATATATATATATAGAATAGCAGAAATACATAATTTCTGCAGGTGCAAAACGGCCTACAAGAAGAATTGCTTTCGATTATGTCACAGGGCACCCTCCTGCGATTATGATTTCTGGGCCTGAGCAAAATCGAAAACGAAACGTCTATCATACTGGAGCAGTACTATATGCTAAGTATAACACTTAGCGCCACCTATTGGGGCTACAAACCCATAGGAATTTGGCAAAGTATGCACTAGCACCATCATGCGGAGAATAGATACTAAAATCAATAAAAATGTAGGCCGTTTTGTACCTGCAGAAATTATGTATTTCTGCCATTCTACATATATCTTTTCCGGCCAAGAACTTTTGATTTATTGATTTTAGTATCTACTCTCCGCATGATGGTGCTAGTGCATACTTTGCCAAATTCCTATGGGTTTGCAGACGGAAACCACCGGAGCCCCAATAGGTAGCGCTAAGTGTTATACTTAGCATGTAGTACTGTTCCAGTATGACACACGTTTCGTTTTCGATTTTGTCATATCGAGCAATCTGTTATTTCAGATCTCCCTGGGTACAAGCCTGCCTGATGAGGGTAAAGGCCCAGAAATCATGATCGCAGGAGGGTAGCCTGTCACATAATCGAAAGCAATTCTTCTTGTAGGCCGTTTTGCACCTGCAGAAATTATGTATTTCTGCTATTCTACATATATCTTTTCCGGCCAAGAACTTTTGATAAAGGTGTGTGAAAGCGCATTTTTATTGATTTTAGTATCTTATATATATATATATATATATATATATATATATATATATATATATATATATATATATATATATATATATATATATATATATATATATATATATTTATATATTTATATATATATGTATATGAAATCAAATGCTTCTTTGGTGAAAAAGAGTGGAGACGACTATTAGATTATTTTGCTTTCTAGGCTGTAGGCTACTTAGATATCTATGTATAGGGCCTATGTTGTTAATGATTTTTTACCATACCATTTTTTTCATTTACTTGCCTAGTATATGAAGACATTATGTTTTTACGTTTGCTTTCCAAAAAATGTAATTAGTAATTACTCTCATTGTCGAGTATTTTCTACAAAAAGTAACAATCGTTGCTTCGGCAACAATGTCTTATAAAACTAATAGTTTATTATATTCTTAAATATATTATCAAATATTTTCTATTTAATGTAGCAAAATACAGATATTGCACTTTCTTTCTTTTTTACTTAAGACAATTAAATAATATTGCAGAACAATAATGATATTACGTGTACAATTCTTACTTTAATAGCAGTTCTGTAAAAAATAAAAATCATATATTTAATTTCGTAATTCTTCAGATTAACGAAATGTCGTCATAAAAAACTTCTAGTTTTCTGTATATTAGCAACCCTGTTGGATACCTCCGCGCACGTAAGGTTTCTCTGCCTATTATATTATATTTCTTAAATGGAAAATAAAGGGATTTTTGTTTATTTGTCTAAATTATCCGTCTACTTCAATAAGTTCAGTTTTGTTAACCTTGTAAATTTCGAATATTAATGCCTCGATTTTAGCTGTGTACCTTAACATTCCCGAAATTTGTATGGTTATAAACTTTTACACATTTAAAATCCTATTAGGTACAAAGGACGGAACATACAACCGCTGCTACAGTCAAACGGAATTCTTAACTGAACTTTGCAGCAGCACACACAATTCTAAATAAACTCTTCGCCCAAATATCATGTTTTTGTGTGTGGAAGGGTTCATTTTGATTTCAAAAACAACTATGCTTAAAAAGGATACATTTCTTGGAAGAAGTCTAGATGAGGTGGTTGGAGTATATCTAATGCTGAAAGAACCTGGAAAGTATTATAAATTTATATATATTTTTTTGACAAACCCTAGAAAAGACTAATCAACTTTTAATTAATAATTAATATATAATTATTGTCCATAATAGCTCATTGGTGGTTTACCCACGACAACCCAAAATATCTTAATACAATTTAAGTTGAATTAGTGCAACCAGTTAAGACAGTGGTAAAGAAATAACTTGCTGACAAAGTTGAAACAGATTTTTGCAAAGCAACTCCAATTTGGGCATCATCAAGTTAATATAATATTTAGTTTTTGATTCTTTACACATACTTTGCCCTCGGACTACCAAAATATGGCATCTGTCCCAGTCATACTAATTATGCAAAAAATGTACTTACATTTTCGTGTTTAAAGAAGCACAACATTTTTAATTCTCTAAAAACTCTTTTCGAAGACACTAACGATTGGAACACATTCGGTAACTTTTTCAAGGCCACACGTCTGCCATCACGAGGATCCGTCACTGCCCTGGAAAAGACAAAATAAATTACTTTTTTTGCTAAAATTAGGAGGTAGGGGGGAGTATCAGAAGACCGTGAACTCTTAATACGAGTGTTTCTAAGATAAAAATAATTTTACAATCACTAAGAAAATTAAAAAAATTGATGCAATAACGTGGTCATCTAATGGACTCAATAATAAGGCCCTTACAGACAAATTTACATAACGATATGGTATAGACGCATAAGGATATCAATGAATCCGAGAGTATATTATGAGACCTAATATTTGCTATCCTTGTCTAACAAACAAATGTTTCATAAGATCGAATTATTATACTATAGACTATACAATTCTATCTGCGATGGCCTTTATCGCTCTATTTTATTGTTGGGGTACGTGACGTTAACGCTTGAGAGGGTCACTTTTTTACTTTTACTTCTCATCCACGGGTGGAAAACTTGTTTTCTATCGATGGGAAAGAAAATATCAGTTTTACGAAAATCTAAATCCTTTTTTTATTTTAAATAAAACGGTATACAAACCTCGATAATCAGATTCCACCTCGGTTTGTAATATAATAACACTTTATATTGGCGTCTATGTAAAATAAATAGCGTCAGAATCACTAATCGCAAGGCAAAAACAAAAACAACACCGTCTAACTAAAATGATTTAATTTTTTTTTAAGTTTATACAGAGTAATACAACAGGGACTAGACAAGCTGGTTTTCCTCAGCATGGGTGTCTTCAATTGGAAAACTAAAATAACTATTTATTATATTTCTCCCGGGGAATACGAAAATGATGAGTGAAAAACAACTGAACTTCAAATAAAATTGCTACGGCACATCTTGATATTTTTCAAATTGAATACCATATTTTTTATCTGATTTTTTGATTCCTGGTATATTTTTTGGTCTAAAGTGGTATATTTTATTTTAATAAACCTATTTAATCTTTGACGGTATTTAAATTTCATTATGGCAATAAAATCAGACTTTAAAATTGTGACGAAGTTTTTTATTTTCGACGTTGCTTCGATGTTGATAACAGACTAAGACAAATACAACAATTTGAGAAATAAAATCTTATGGACTGATGAAGCGTCATTTACAACAGCAAAGGTATGCAAGTTACTGGGCAGCTGCTAATATCAATAAATATCAAATAATAAAATATCAAGGAAGGAGCACACTTAATGTTTGTGTTGGATGCTAGCAAATCAATTTATTGGACCACTTTTTCATCCCGACTCTTTAAAAGGCCCAACAATATTTACAATTTCTTCAAAACGATATCGAAAACCTTTTAGGAGATTTGCCAATTCAAACCAATAATATTATTTGGCAGCAGGATGGCGCTCCACCTCTTACAGTTCGAGAAATGATTGAATATTTGAATGGTCGTCTTGACGAGTGGATTGGCCGTTGAGGAATAATTAGTTGGCCACCCAATAGCACAAATATGACTCCAGTGGATAAATTTTTATGAGGCGATTTAAAGAATGTAGTATATCAACGGCTCAATAGAAATGTCGGAGAACTCCAGCAAAAATTGTAAGTAAACTTAATCGAATTAACCAGGATCAAAATACTATAAGCAACTTTCTGGAAAAAATAATAAGGCAGCACCAGGCCTGATTTGAAAACAAAACTCGACCCAAAAAATATGGTATTCCATTTGAGAAAATGAAGCGTAGCAGTTTTTGTTTGTGTTCAGTTGTTTTTCACTCATCATGTTCAGATTTTACGGGAAGAAATATTATAAATGGCTATTATGGTTTTTCAAATCCAGACACCCATGACCAAGAAAACCGGCTAGGCCTCGTTGAATACTCTGTACATACTTATTGTATGTGACTTACAAATTCATATAAAATTATTTTTGCAATATTCTCTTTATTTTCACAGATATAGTTTTTCCGTTTTTTCTTGGATATAGACAATTTTTTGGTCATTTTATAATACTTCAGCGCTAGAAAAACTCGTACTTTTTTATAATTATAAATAACGATACTAGAAATGATGTAGAGAATAAATTTTTCAAAATAGGGGTTTATCTACTTGTGAAGGGCTTCAGTTTCAGCTCCGGCGGGTGACTTTTTCATTTTTTTTTTAAATCAAAACCATATGCATTCGTGTTTTAAATATAGGACTGCGTTTCTAAATAGCCCTATTGAGGTCTTTTTTTAGGTTATATATCTAGAATAAAACAATAAAGATAAACACAATGTTATGCCACCAACTTTCTAAAAATATTTGCTGTTATTGGTGAAAGCATGGGTGTTGGTGATGTCCGGTGTATAGCGCCTCTTGAAGTATTAATTGTTAATTTTTTTACACATTTGATTAAGTCTCAACAACTTTTCTAATACCTATCGTTATTTACATTAAAACGAACTAATTTTTGTAGCGCTAATGTGTAAATCTACTATTTTCTAAATGCAGAGTATCAGATTTATTTTTGAGTTATCTTATATTCATTCATGAATTATATGTGTTCTTAGTGACAATTTTTAGCTTATCTATTTTGTACCAGCATATGTTTCTTAATTACTGTTTTGAAATTCTAAATAAATAATTGCTTTTTCGTGCCTTTTGTGGGAGATTATTTACAATCCCCATATTAGGGCCCGAAGTTCAAGAGAAATAAGGATCAGTAAATATATTTATTACTACAATATTACCTATGACATGTCCACGTTACTACGTTTCTATTTCGCTAAATAATATACGATTAAACTATCATAGCTCTTAAAACAAATTATGAAATAAAAAAACTAACAGATGTAGTTTGATCAATTAAAAATTGCAATCCTTTGATTTTGTTGGTACGTACTCTTTACAATCAATTATTGATAGAAAAGTTCATTATTATAATAGGCTTATTTAGGCAAATTTATTTTTTGTATTTCTTGCATATCTTCTAAAAATACATAGTTTGCTAATAATGCCATAAAATTTTCAACTCGCTACCTTTGTTCGTTGGGAACGGGAAAATGCTGCGGTGTCACAATATATTACGGTAGCTTATCGTTTCTTGATTATTACTTAGCGATTTTCTGTGGTACAAGTGTGATTAGTTCTACAAATTATTTTAAAGATTTTTTTGTATAAAATATTTTTAGCTAAAGTTGGATTTATTAAAATCAATTCTATACGGATCACTGTTCTGTGAAGTTACTCGTAGTTGTAATTATTCGAAGATGCAAACTGCAAGATGTTTTTATTTTTTTACAAATAGATCTATTACGAATTTCGCAGTAAAATAATAATGCAAGATGAGCTTATTTCAGCTTTAGACAAGTCACTTTATTCAAAATTTACCACAGACATATTTTTTATCTCTCGGTTTATCCTTTGTTTCAAGACATTTGAAAACATTAAATATACAGCATATTTTTAGAATACAGTATAAACGTAATGTAATGACTTTTCCGGCTTCTACAGTTGAACTATGAGGAACCAAGACTGGTTTTGCTAATTAATTGAATATTTTAAAATTAATAACATATCAAAGAATAGGAAGCACCTATAATAAGAGGAAATGGGAAATAAACAACATTGATATTTTCATAACAAGTATAATAGGTAAAAAAGTTTACTGCTGAACAGGATGGTGTATTTATTAACTTGATGTTGCCGTTTTAAAGCTTAACATATGCAGCTGTATTCAGTAAAGGAATTTAAATTTAGACCAGGGTACCCTGACAGCTATAGATTTAAAATCGCATATGCAACAATGGAATAAACACATTTTCTAAAGGTCACAATTACGAAATATCACGGTGATAAAAGCAAAACATAACTGACCGGTGGGCTAAAAGTTTTAAATCACAATTAGATCTAAAGCCATCTACTCACTATTCGTCGATGCGTCGATTTGATGCAAATATTTGCACATAACAAAATGTCACGTTAACTAAGCAATACATGGTTGACCGGCGGGCTAAAAGTTCTAACTTAATGACAATTAAATAGGTCTAAAGCCACTATTCTTTGATGCGCTGATTTAATCCAACGATTTGCATATATCCGCATAGGTGGAAGATTCGGTAGAAATCGGTTTTTGGGCGAAACCTTTACTTGTGTATTGTGTATTGTTTATTCATGAGGACGAAATTATATACAAATAAAACTATTGCACTATGTGGATGAAATATGCACCAATTCGTTAATGCATTTAAATTGATAAATCGCACTGATGCATCGCACCTCATAAAATATGCACTAATTCTGTAATGCCTCTAAATTGATGCATCGCACCGCAGAGTGAGTATTCAATATGCGGTACGATGCGTTGCACTATGGAAAATATAATCTGATTCATATAAAAAATCTACAACTTGTCTAATCTTGAAGAGATTACTTTGAAACTTTGCATGAACATAGTAGTTGGTATAAGAGTAAAAGCTATTTACATAGATTCAACAAATATTATTTCTCACACAAATTTATTTTTAATATAATATATGGTTACCGGAAAAGAGCTTGGGAATTTTGCGTTTTCGTTTGCTTGTAGCTCTTGATGATTTTTTTAACCTGTTATTCAACTTTTCGAATTTATTCAAATTTGCTAAGAGCAGAAATGAACGTGGCAAAAATATCAAAAATTGATAACTTTGGTTTTTTTTAATGGAATACCCTAATATTATGCCATATTTAGATTCTACGAGGAATTCAGGATATATTTGATATAACATACCTCAGGTCTATCTAACTTCGTTTCTGCAATATTGACCTTTGAAAAATAACAGTTTTTCCTGTTTCATATTCTACAGAATTTAAACGATGCAACCTTCAGCCGAACAATTTGTATGTCCTTAGTGTTATTCGATAGTTTATAAAAAATTAAGATAGGGACATGCAAATCGTTTTGCTCTATGTTGTATCGTTTGGGTTCTGTCGCACGTCAAAGAAGGAAAACGGTCATTTTGCAAATGTCAATATTTCAGAATAAGATATTTACTTGTAAAATAACATATAAAGAGAATTCATGGTTCTTGGGATTAGACCGTGTCAAAATGGAATCACTTTCCGACGTTTTGCCCCCGATTGCAAGAGGCATCTTCAGGAATCTTTACTTCACGAGATCAGAACACTGAATGAGCTCGAAGACCCAGGCCGGTTATTTATAGTCGACCTGTGTTTACCGCAGCGTGACTGTAACGATCGGTTTCCACGTATGATGTAGACTGAAGCCCGTATCTCTATTAAAATTGTCAGGATGCTTATAAATTTCAATAGATTCTCTAATTTTCCGTTTATAGAATCCCGAAACCGATGCAAGAACTTTGGTTTCTTTTACATTTATGACATGTCCAGTAGAATGGTGGTGTTCAGATACAGCAGATTGTACAATTTGTTTCTTTCTGATACATCGCCCATGTTCCTTAAGCCTAGTCGATATGGATCGTCCAGTTTCTCCAATATAGACATCACCACAGGAACGAGGAATTGCATATACTCCTTCTGTTTGGAAAGAAATAATGTCCTTTGGCGATCGCAAACATTGTCCAATTTTCTTGTGTGTGTTGAAGATTGTACGTATGTTGGACCGGCGAAGTAACCTTGCAATATTGTCTGTGGTTCCGTGTATAAATGGAAGAACTACACTTCCTATCGGTAATTCCTTATTAGTATCATTTCGTGGAGTAGGATTATGTTTTGTAATTAATCGTCTAACATCCTCAGTGCAATTTCCATTCCCTCTTAAGGCTTGAGTCAGTTTCTCTGTTTCCGATTGTAAAGAATTTTGGTCACAAAACACTAAGGCTCTGTAAACCAGTGAAATAATAACTGATTGCTTTTGTGCTGGATGATGATGGTAATTTGCATTTAAGAACCTCTTCGTATGCGTTGGTTTTCTATATACAGATTGTCATAAAAAACTACCCCCTTTCCATTGTACAAGAACATCTAGAGAGGGAATCGTGCCTTCTGATTCAATTTCCATTGTACATTTTATATTAGCATGTTGTTGGTTCAGATGATCAAGAAACCCAGAGAGGTTTTCTGGACCATGTGGCCATATTACAAAAGTGTCGTCTACATATCTGAACCATGATTTTGGTTTTAATGGAGACGATTCTACGGCTTCCTCCTCAAAAGCTTCCATGAAGATATTGGCTACCACTGGTGACAGCAGAGATCCCATGGTACTTCTGAGGTTTGCTTATAGAAATTTCCTTTAAAGACAAAATACGTTGATGTAAGACATGCTTCAATTAGATATAAAAGTGAAAACTGACTTTAAGATTACAAATAAAAACTAAAACAGCAACGGAGACGTTGGCGGTAATGACACAGTACAAAAACGTCAAGTTTATATATTTGGTTTACCTCTTTTAACGTTAGCGTTTTAAATCAAGAAAAAAAAAACGATAGTCATTTAAAAAATAAAGGTCTACTATATCTACTCCTACAGGTCAATAACTCGATTGTTAACAAGAAACCGCATACAAGCTGCAAGTATACCGTCCGTTCAAAAATAAAGTCAATAATGACCGGCTTAATTAAAACACAAGGGTTCTTTGTAGCAGTGCCAAGTACTGTTTTTGATTTTACGGGTCGACTGTTTCCCAGTCTAGGCACGACCTTTCCGATTTCCGTTTGGTAGATAGGCATGTCGCGACTTTATTTCATTTCGTATACGTGCAGGACATGCTGATGAGGTATGCCTTTTTGAACACTAGGTTAGGCGTTGGTTGTTGATGAAAAGATCCTTACCTATGTTTAAATCTCGAGATGACAGACCATTTGAAAGAAAAATACTGATGAATCTGAATGTCATCAAAGATAAATAAAAAACACAGAGCAAAATTTTAACGCGTTAGTGACAAAAGGGATTTATATGTATTTGTACTTGTTTTGATTTTTTTTGGAAGTAAAGCGATGTTGATTCGAACGTTTATTCCAGAGCAGCATTTAAATTTGTATTTTAAGATATATTGTTTGCATTACAATGTATCTAGAACCCCAACTATAAAAATGTCATAGCTGCGTAAGAACTTACTCATATACCAAATATCAACGTCCTATTTTAAAAATCCAACGAACAACAAAAATAATGGAGTCTCACGTAAACGAGTCACTCAATTGTATTCCTCAAATATTGAGACAAAAAACAAAATTAAAAAACGTGTCTATTGTAGTTTTTTCGGACAATCTGAATAATGAAACCCGCTTAAATTATCTAGCACAATATCGAACCGTAACGAACTAAATTCTGCAGAACCGTTGCGAACGCATAATAAAGACGTATTCAGGCGTCAAATAACCCATTTGAAAGCGAATCGAGGTGACCAGTTCTGAATTAGCGATATATACAATTTGTTTTCTAGCAGTGGCAGCTATTCATGGGAAGTAGGTGAAGTGCTACTTCACCAAGAAAAATAAACAAGCAAACATCTAACTATATTTATTATATATCTCTTAAAATTTTAGTTTTTTCATTCATTTATTCACCTAATTGGTAAAAAATAAAATGTACATCTCGAATAAATATTTTACTTGATCGTTGGCGGCATGTCTTTTTAAAACTTTCAATAGAACTTTAGTATAACAACTATAACAGTGGCACAAACCGCTTTGACTTTGCTGGAGGTGCTATGTTTAGTTTACGATTTTCCTACTATGTTGCCATGACAACGCGTATCCGATGACGTCGAGTCCAGTGCCATACAACGCTCTCGGCGAATTGCAGGCTCAGTACACTACACCCACGTGTGGTTCAGTTTGCGATGGTTGTTTACTTTTATTTTCGCGGATTTCGCTGCAACCGGTGAGTTCCTTTGCAGTTAACTTGACTGTTTTGTGTTATATTTATTTATGGTGTTACTTATGTTTGATAAAGCAAATTCTATTACAGAAATAAATCATTACAAACGTGAGCTTGCTAAGCTTTCACCTAAAGAAATTAGGGCTAAGTATAGAGCCCTTTTTTATGAAATATTGGACCATATTTTAATGGAAATGACACTAAGATTTCAACACTGTGAAAAACTTACATTTTTATGTTTGGCAAGTTCTGCTATATTTTCCGAATATAGTTTAAATTTTCCGACTGGCCCGTTTGAAAATTTATTACAGTTATATGGAGAAATATTTTCAAAAAGTCAACGACTTAAAAATGAGCTTGGTCTTATTTTTGCCAATGAGAGTAATTCGAATATATCGCTGCAAGAGCAAGTGAATAAAATTAATAAAACTAAATATATTTTTACGGAAGCATATAAATTGTTTTCCCTTATTTTGACAATACCGTCGACAAGTGCTTGAGTGGAAAGAAGTTTTTCTTGCTTCAAATGTGTAAAAACTTATTTAAAAAATACAATATCTCAAGAAAGACTTACTTCTCTTGGCAATATTTCAATTCAAAAGGAATTTCTGGAGCAGATTAGGGCAACTCATCCATTTTATTAGGATGTTATAAATCAATTTGCTGCTATGAAGGACAGGAGAATTGATTTAGTATACAAAACTTAGGTAAGTCGTAATATATATTCGTAAAAATATTCTACCCACTATACATATAAAAAAATTCTGGAAAAAAAATTATTGCGATATTTTCTTGCTTCATTTGCACTTCACTTACTTTTTCACCCGCGAGCCGCTACTGTTTTCTAGTGTAGCAGGCTTATTACGTCATTTATGTATCAGCAGATTCTGCATTTAACTTTACTTGGTCTTTTCTAACTTTTATATTTTCAAACCATATACTGTTTTAGTTTCGATTAACAAAATTATTTGTTAGAAATCGATCATTAAAGTCCAACTCACAATGGAACCTGTACTGAAACCATAAAATAGTAAAAGCTTAGGCCTGTATAATCTTTAGATTTATAAATAACGCTAAAGAAATAAGAGAACGTTGTTTAGTTTTCGGTTTAAGTAATAGTAAAGATTCTACGCAACATATATATGGGGATAACATACATATTTCGAGCATATAGATTTAAATCTAACTCATAGAATTAGAATATCTCGAAAACAAAAACAGATACCTTTTTTATTTATTTCTATTTTAACAGTAATTTGTAACTTATATGCTATTGTTAAGTAATATTTCTGTGTTTAAACGTGTCAAAATTCAACCAGTTCAGTTATCCTTGTCAATAATATCAATGTGAAAAGTCGGCCTAGATATTCATGAAACAGCAATACAATTCAATGAAAATGCTTTATTATTAGACCCTTGCTGCACCACGCTTAAAACGTTATGGGGTTAGAGTAAAACGGAACTTGGAGTTTAATTTACAAATACTTAAAAATAGGCACTTCAAGAACGTTAATTTAATTAAAATATCCATTATTTACGCAGTCTATACACAGCTTTTCCCCAAGATTGTCGCCGGAGAACTAAAAACTTGTCAACTTTTAAAATGGATGGTGAGACTAATATTGACTAGGCAGATAAGCTAATTTTCATACGATTTTAAAAATTTTAGTTCTGTGTTAAGAACGCATTTTAAACACAAAGTATAAAACTTGCCATTAATGTCTTAACCATTTTCAGATTAAGAAATGGAATGTAGGATGTGATTTATTTAAAATATTTTTCAAATTTTGAAGGCCCAGGTAAAATCTATTTTATGTCTTAGATGTTATCGTAAACATCAATGGAGCGACAGTTCAATGGGTAAGTAATAGAACTTGTTTTTAAAGGTTTATATTGAAAACCTATGTAGTAATAGTAATAGAATGGTAACTGATCCTAAATAAATGTAAAATTGCAAGAAAAAGAAAAAAATGACAAAAAAGACAATGCAAGTCCGACAGAACGATTTTAGTGAAAAAAATTGATATTAAGTTTTATTTTAAAGTATTAGCACAGTTTTTCAACGTTATTATTAGACTAAAGAAAGCTGCACCTATTTTTTCGTTCTGTGACATATACATCTTTTTTTTTAGTTTTGTCGTGTAATATTCGGAAAGACTGTCCTACGTAGCACAATGGTACGTTAAAATTTATTAAAGTGGATCCCAAACAATTTTTGCCTCTTATTATTCTATTACATTTTGTCTATAGAAATACAGCCTATTACAAAAATACATGTATCTTCGTTAATCTTGAAAATAGGATAACAAACGAACAAAAAATGACTTAAGGCTAAAAATTGAACTAAACATCGTAAATTCCACAGATTACTCAAAAACAAAAGAACGTTGCTGTCCTACAACGACTGGTTGATCACCCTGTTTAGTTAACAGTAGACATTTGTAATTTCAGTGGCGTAGCTACACCACCGCCAGCCCAGCAATGCGGGGGGCCCACGTGCTATGGGGTTCGGCGATAATGATGGACGATGTTTCCTTTTTGGTCATTAGTTTTTTTCTCGTTGAATTTTGTTTATACGTGCGTTATTCTAAACTATGAATACATAGGGGCTCTTTGTTAAAAACTGCGGGGGGGGAGGGGGTAAAATTTGTGGTTACGCCACTGTGTAATTTTCATATAGAACTTAAATTTTTTTAAATCGTTTAATAATTAACTTTTTTGTTTAGAGTCAAAAACAGGCTAGACAATTCATTATAAATTTGAAAAGTTTATTAACACTATCTCTAAAGTATATATTATAATTAAATGAGAATATCTAACTCATTACTCTCGGCCTCGCCCAGAATTTCTTTAAGCCAGGGACATTACTAAACAGCACGAGAGTATTGATGCGTTTCTATTGGCTGTGCAAATGGTAAAAGGTACATATATCTATCTATCTATCTAACTATCTATCTATATATATATATATATATATATATATATATATATATATATATATATATATATATATATATATATATATATATATATATGTCATACACAGGCGAGAAATCGAGTAGCTGTAGACCATTCATATGAAAGTGTGAGGACCTTTTTTTGAGCTCAGAAACCCTTCCGAAACAAAATTCTAAATTTGTCACGGTATTAGCTTCAAGGTAGCCTTAACCTTCTCTGTCCAGCACCCCCTCAAGCTAACAGCTAGGCAAAAAATGGCCAAATACGCATTACGTCTTGTAACTCTCACACTGGATAAAACATACGATTCACATTACATATAGTGTTCCAATAGTGATTTAGAACAATGGGAACAAAATGCAAAGAAAAAAAGCGCAGTGACTTACGTTCCTGCTTGGCAAGTGTACAAAGACCTGTCGCCGAGCCTGTTCCCTTAAACTCTAATCTTATCTTTGTTCAAGATTATCTAAATTATGCGAAAATAAATTCCTTTTGTAAATGCATTCGTTTTACTGCGTAAAGGGATTAGTTTTACCCATTAGGTATCCAACGTCCATCTGAGAATACATCGACCCAAACTAACCATAACTCCGCAATCTAATCTGATACATAAAACCGAGTTCTTACGACCTCGTAAAAATATAGCCAACATCAGTCATCCTGGCTGTATACAAATATGCCAAATCAAACAATGTCAGTTTAATTTGTCTAATTTGTCTGATGCACGGTTGGTGGGTGGTGCAAGTCAATAAATACTCCTTTTACTTCTTCACATTTATGTCCGGTGACTGACCTAGCCCATTGCGATTAAATTTATGTCCCACGATGGCAGTGTGTGGTCCGTTGCATCCAGTCTAAGATATTACAGTGGATTTTGTCGCCATGGTAACGTTTTTGATTGTGTGCGACTGGGTTGAACTTTATTTCAACGTTTACTTACCTAGTGTATTTAGATTTAATTTAAACTTATTGCTAATTACAAAAATAAATAAAAACAATATAAATTCTTCATTTTCTATATATCGAAAGAGTTTGAAATAGAACTCATTAAAATGTTTACAAACAAAATTAGTGATATGCGTTCTACATGCATACAGTCTAAATCACTCTACACCTTATGATTTATATTATTGTTAGTGAAAGACGTTTTGGGAATAGTCTTGCTTGGGCAATTTAAGTTCAGTCTACTGTGGGGAATATTAAATTACTGCTTTTACAATCGTCAAAAAACTGTTTTCTTAGGCGTCTGAGATACAGCCAATTAATACCCCGAAATTTGAAATTGAAAGGACAGGGTAAGTACACATTTTATTATGTTGTTGCTGATACTATAAGGAAACTTTTTGCCATTGCACCATACCTCGAAAAACTACAGAGTAGTATAAAAGTTGTATATTTTTAATTTAATAATTTTTCATGGACATATGCCTATGTAAAACCCTATGTAAAAATTATTATAAAAATGAAAATATACAACTTTTGATTTTCGATTTTTGGTTCACCCTGTAGTTTACGAGGTATGGTGCAACGGCAAAACATTTCCTTAGTGTTAGCAACAACATATTCAAACATTATAAAATCAATTTGTACCATGTCCTTCACCAGGTATTCGCCGAGAGACATTATTTTATAATTACTATGTAGTTTTTGAATTAAATAATTTTGGAAAAATCTTTGCTAAGATAATATCCCAAATTCATATATATTTATCGTAACCCCTTCTATGAAGAATACTGAACACGTAATTAGTTGATAATAAATATACTAAATAAAGTTTGCCTTTTATCTTCATGAAAAATTAAGGAAATCAGAAATTCGATTTAATAGTGATTTAGTAACACGAAGAGCAAATATTTTTTTTTAGTTTTTATACTCCGGTTTTAAACAAGACATTGCACTTAATATACCTCCTAAATACAAGCTAAGATTTTTTTACAACTAAATATCCCATTTGTAGGCAATAATTTGTAAGATGTGTCCTAATTACATAAATAGTACTTTTTGACATATAACTATTATCTTAATATAACGCGTGCGTTAAAACAGATAAAAAAAATTAACGGATAAAAAATAGGATAGTGATTATTTGAATCCACTACCTATGGATCCCAAGTCATCGAAACAACGGGGTCAGGTTGGTTCTATACTAATCTAGTATAGGTTTACTCATTGAAAAATAAAACTATAATTTACATCGACGTTTCGCTCATTATAATGAGTTTACTCAAGATAGAAAGTTATTTTCTAAAATAAAAACATATATATTTATTAATGTAAAATTTAAAAAACATTCACTCAAAGTATTTTACATTAAAAACAAATAAAGACCGTAAAATGAAAAATACATTTAAAATAAATTAAAATTATACATAGTACGCACCTTGGAAACATATCGATCTTAAGAATAGTTTTGACATAACAGCGATTTTTATAGATTTGGAATTCTGATAGTTGTATATAAAAACGAGACATTTTTTTACTTGGATTGGCTTTTTATCATTGACGGAATCTTCTCCTCTTTCGTGCTTGTGAAGTGCAGTCGACGCATTTTTTGTATATTTGTGACAGTTTGCATTAGGCTTGTTTTTGCTTTCTCAAAAATATATATTTGTTGACGTTTATGATATCAAGGGAGCATTTTATAATTTTAATAAATTCCTTTCATTTTCTTGTAGTGGATTATGACTATGTTGTTCTGTATTTGGATCATTATTTTTCATTACATATTTCTTTGTAAAAATTGGATTTAACTCATTTCATTACTTACTATTTTTGCAAATTTTAGCATGAATTGAAAATGGTCAAAAAACATTGTAATATTTTAATATATTTTTCTACAAGCGTCTACTTTTCCGCACTTGTTGAAATACATTTACTGATTTTAAACATTTCAAAATATATTGATACGCTGATAGTCGCAAAATGATTTAAGAACATAAACTTGCTAGAATCCTGCTATAATTTTCAACAAAATAGTAAAAAACTTGTAAAACTTATTTTAAAAAATTGTTAAATGGCTCTCATATTATGGCTTATAAAATCAATGGTAAGCAATAATAAACACCTGCTTTTTTTATTCGGCAGCCATAGACACAAAGTAAAAATACGCGTGTCATTCATTGTCAATCAAAACCAATTTTGCTGTCGCTAATTTTTGTCATAGTAAAACCTGAGTAAAAGTGTTTTTAATGAATTATTCAGTCAAAGATTTGCCAGAGTCAGTGTTGGAAGCAGCTAGAACTGCAAACTTTAATCTGCTACCATCAAAATCCCGTCATATATATGAGAAAGAATAGGACAGTCCAACAATCTGTCATGTTCTACGACAGCATAATTTGGCAACCTAGGGTTTGGTTAAAAATTACACCTAATTGCACAACTTGCCTTCTTTCTGGATACTTGTATAGAAAATTGTAACCTGTGATATGCTTACGTTCAAACCTAATTAGAATAAAGTATACCAAGCTAAGCTGCTGCCTCGTCTAGGGGTTCGCGAGACCACGAGACTAGTCTCGGTCTCGGTCTCGATCTCGAAACGAGACCGAGACCGATACCGACACTTAAAAAAGCATTTCGAGACCGAGACCGAGACTTAGTGTTCGAGACCAAGACCGATACCGAGCCTTACCTATCGAGACTCTCGGTCTCGATCTCAAAGTGAAGTAGCAAAATAACTAATGTTCGGAAATTATTTGTTTTGGCAAAATAATTCAAAAAATATATGTTTGGGGGCAAATTAATTGATGCAAAAAATAATTTTTCTATAATCAATTATATTATACTAGCATTGTATATGTTCTAACCTACTACTACCTAAGTATTGTGTTGTCATTCCTATAGACCAAGACCACGAATCAGGAGTATAGCTTTTTCGGATGGATTCAAGCAAATCTAGGGTTAAAGCAGATCGTGCTCCCCACAAATGAGAATGGTATTCAAGACTGAGACAAAGGGTATACAAATTAGAGGGAGACAAGTGCCCTCGGGTTCAAAAAAGAGAACCCAGTTTCTTGGTAGCAATTTTATTGATTCGATATGATCGGAGATCCTGTTAAAAGACTATACCAGAAAGTTTGAAGGAATTTTTGGTTTCCAGAATTTGTTTATTTATTTGAAGAGTGTAAGTATTAGAAGATTATTTTTTGCATAATGGAAATGGTTGTGCCTTAATGCCGTTGAACTGGACAAGTTTTTCACTTCCCATTTTATGATATTTTTGAGGTACCGCGATAAGATAAAATAATCATTCGGCATTGATTGCTCATTTATGTATTGGTCGAACATTTGAAGAAGTATTGTTATTGAGTTTTTTTTCGATAAAATGTTAATAGTTGTGAAAAATGTATCACTTAGTTGATAAAACTAAATACCCCTCCCCCCTCTTGCAACTGTCATAAGTATTTGTCAAGATCTCCGAATCCAGCACAAATAAATGCATAATGATTTTTGCCTTAAAAAAAACAGGCTCATTTTTCATCCAATTTAGTAAAAGGCGAATTAAAACAGTTACCTACTGGTTATTTTATTGTACATATACTTTTTAATAAAGAATAACTTTTTGAAATATATAATAAAGAGTTGAGAATCATTTTGTAATAATCATTTTTATTCTTTAAAAGGGAGGGATCGTTAAAAGTAACATAATATCCTTTGAATTGGAGTGCGAAGTTTTATTAAAACCATATTGGGTTTGAAAAGGATCATATATACGGTCGAAACCTGGTATTTTTTATTTGTCATATTTCCTTAATATAATATAGTTATTTATTATTTATCAACGGATACAAAAACATCTGAAACATGCTTAAATACTGCATTAACAATGCAGGTAACTATATAAAACAAAGAAAATAATTTAAAAAAATAAGCAACGCAAACACAAATCAGAGAACGGCAATTTTTATATCCAACTTACAAAGAATCAAGAAGAGGCACACCGAAGCTGTCTAGAAACAGGATAACTAGGTATAACTGTTAGCCAATCTAGAGGCTCTAAAAATAAAAGAGTTATATCCGTATTTAGTTCTATGCATAGGATCTAAAAAGCTGATGAACGGCTAGTTTATGTAAAAGTACTGGTGCTGAAATATTATTATGCAAGTTATTGTACACATTCTTATCAATATCGATAACATTGAGAGCAGTTGTTCATCATTGTAGTGGTTGAGATTCATTTTAAAGCTACATATTTTAGAAATGTATGCTGAACTCTTTCATTGTTGTAATATAATGTTCAACTCGATGAAACGTACTCCAAATAAAGCTGTTTAAAAGTTTAAATGTTATAAAAATCGACTTTAAACTTCTTGACACACCTCAACATTTGGTAAGACATGTTGATAATATTCAAAATGTGACAGGTGAAGCTCAAAGATGTATCAAGTGATACACCCAAATCCCATGTTGTACTTTTAATTGATATGATACCTATCATATAATATTATTCCCTTTATGTTGCCGCAGTGAGCCAAGTTAGTGAAATCAAACTGCAGCTTATCAATGCAGGAAAATTCGGCTTCATAGCTTCAGATGATTCAAAAGCAGTTGAAACTGGCTGCGTGCAAAACATTCAGAAATACCATTAACAAAAACAAACACGTTAAACAAGATGGGTTCTATATGAATACCCTGTAGTCCTCCAGAGGGAATATTAATAAATTTCCACTAAAAATTGCCAATTCTTACAATTTGTTTCCCGTCAGTTAGATAATTTTCAAACCATGATAAGAATTGGCCACCAATCCCAGTCAGATTAAGTTTATACAGTAACATATCATGTAACACTCTGTCAAATGTCTTGGAGAAATCGAAGTAAATTGTATCGATCTGACAGCCACTGCAAGGCATCAGTCAGATAAGCAACATGGGTGAGTTAATCTTAGTTGTCATGTGAGGTGGAAATCCAAATTCGTTAATAATGAAAATTGAATCAACCATTTGAATGATAAAATCACATAGTAGATTTTCAAATACCTTAGGTATTGCACTCAATACACTAATTGGTCTGTAATTAGTGATCAACAAAACTTAGTTACCAGAACAAAGGAAAAATGCCACTAGAGAGAGATAGATTAAAAATAATGGCATCAAAAGAATAAATAAGCATCTTTGCAACAATATGGGTGGAATATCATCAGGACAATAACATTACAAATGGAAATGAAGATATTTGTGGATAAATGTTCTTAGGAGGGGGTGCTGATATAGTCGGAAGAGTACACAGAGGAAAAATAATCTGCAAACATGTTAACTAGGTCAAGTCCTAGAGGACCCGAGCAGCTTTTATGATTGTTATATAAAAGCTCTGATGGATAGTCAAATATAGGAAAAATTACGCATAATATAGGAAATAACGGAAAAACGTCATTTTTGGAGTTATCATATTTCTCCCAAATACCACAGAATAACCGCAGCAAAATATTCATTATAATATTAAATGGGATATCAAATAAAAGGTTATCTCATTGAAACAAGGAAGAATTAAGGAAATCACAAATTTCAGTAAAATCTACTGGATGTGTAAAAACTCTCATAATTCATACCTTCTCCAGCTGCTGTACTGCTAGAACGATTTTTGCAGTAGGTCGTGTACTCAAAAAAGTTCAGCTTCAAGTAATTAACCATTGTCATTCAACCATGTCTCCGTGAAAACTATATCATAATAACAACCTCTTATATAATAAGTTTAGTTAGCCTCATGCGGAACCCTCTTACGTTTTGATAGTAAACTGCGTAGAGAGGAATCAGCTGAGATAATTTCAGTCTTTTTTTGAGACAATTGTAGGAACTCCTTAATTATATCTTATCATTATGTCTGCCTTATCATTTGTAACAAGCCACATTTTAGTGGGATCAGAGTTAATGTAAATTTTTGATTCAACTTGCTACGTCTTCGAATTGCATATCATTCTTACCCTGAAGACCAACCTTCAGAGGTCGAGTACAATTTTTATTGGCTTTACCCACCCTTGTGATGTGCTGAGGCTACACCTGAGTCTGCAGGATAGAATGAAAAATATTTCTACATCCACATCTCTGGGATCGCTTCCTTGTTTTGGAACATTGAATATCATGATGTTACCCGATCTCATTTGTCTATCATCAAGTCTTTAATAATTTGGATGCCAGCAGTCTTATCTGATGACATAGTAGAAGGGTTCGAGATGAAATTATTTGCCAATGCCAGATTTGTCATTACAGCCAAATTTAACCTTTAATTCTTCGATAGCCTTCAAAAACTTAGGTATTTGCAATAGACCACACAGAAACTTTAATATACTATGGCCTTTAAGATCAACAACTTTTCTCAGAAGAACTTACCTGGTTATGAACTGCCCTTCCGCAGCTATCAGGCGAAGCATAGAAGAACACCAGTTGCATTCACATATTTAAATTTACTGAAGTTATTGCGGGTTATACTAGGCAAGTAAATCAATTTTAAAACTTAAATAACACAGTAAAATTTAGCCCGAAATACGTTGCAAAACAGACGTAAAACGGCTTTATTAAAATGGTTGACTTTTAATGGAGCCGTGAAAACATTTCTCAAAATCGTTGCTATTGCATGTAAACAAATAGTTTTAATAATTTGTTTTAACAATTAACAAAAAAAGTGCACAAATTCTTCTGATGCCTGATAATAAATTTAAGGCATGCCGTTAAAAACCTTCAGTGCTTGTAGCAAATTATAAACTAGTAATCGGTCAACGATCGAATAGAGAGAATACAGGAAGAACACACTCCATTATGGCTTAAGCTTAAAACCCACCATTATGTGTGCGAATTTGCTAGATTTAAATTAAATTATTAGGAAATACCGTTAATTAAAATTGATTTTATCTATTTCAAGCAAAAACGGCTTGGCACACCGTCTACAAAACGTCTGTTGGAGGTTATAAGTTGGCAAGATTTTTTTATTTCATACCTCGGTGATCGGTTGTGTAATAATTATAATCTGGTTCTGGAAATGGTAATATCAAATTGAGGTCGAAGTCTGAAATCATAATCATATTTGATTAACTAGTCAATGTTCATAAGGTAATATTGAAATTATGACTTTTACTTTGAGACGTGCATTAACTTTCAACTGAAATTAACTATTTTAAAAACATTAATTTGTAATGGTTGTCATGCAACCAAGAAAAATGACCTAGGATAAGGATTAGGTTATTATTCATTCACGATTATTTTTCAATAAAATGGTATTGCTGGTAGTTCTTTCTCATCAATAATCTACCCTGACCTAATTTTTTACGACCTAAACTTGTCGTTTTGTTCTTTGTGTAGTTAGTAAACAAATAATTTTTCAGGTTACTTACTATGTGAAAAAATCATTTATGAATATTTTCAATATTAGCGATTTTTTGCCCTTTACTTTCACTCTCTAGGGATATTTTCTTGTTAACTTACTTTCATAAGTATTTTAGCATACAATTAGATCAACTCAGTCTTCACAAGACTAGGTTGGTGAAAAAAAAGCAAAAAGTATAAATTCTTGCCTTAAAGCGTTTCAGTTTGACGCTCATTTTATAATAATCTTAACCTAACCTAACCTATATTCAGTAATAATTCCGGGCAAGGATCCACCTTTATGTGGATAGCAACTAGTTGCGCTATACTAATAACACTAGAACCAGGTGATAAGCCTGCTAGTTTCAAAAACTCCAGTACTTGTCCGCCTTCTAGCCCTCTAGCATAAATAATTATTGTATCTGTAAACTGTATAGATTCCAAATAGTAGATAACACAGTTAACGAGCTCCGGATATTTGTTGAATTTTAATTAATTACTTTTGTCTAAAGTTGTTTAAATGATTAGCAGTAATAATCTTAAAGACCACCGTGGCGATATGGATGACCACACAAGAAAAGAAGAACTGCACTTATTGCAGAACAAAATCTTATATGGAAAATACCAGAAACATCTCAATGATGCAATTGTTGACAAACCATCGCTGCGGCTGCGATTAGCAAAGGGCACCCTACACGTAGAGACTGAGAGATTCATTATGTCTATTCAAGACTGTGTGATCTGTACAAGAAACTATAAGATACATATGCTCAGAAATACAGAGATTCTGGATATCTGTAGAATATGCCCAGGAGAGACGATAGATCATATAATAGTGAAATGCTCAGAATTGTGGAGCTGGATTCTGATAACACTGTTTTAAACTGGGATAAACCAATATCAGCAGATAAAACAGTTGACTACAACCGCCCAGACATCGCAAACAAAAATTCCGTTCTTCTTGACATCGCATATCCGCCATAGTGCCAACTTATAAAAAAGAGAAAATAACGAAATACAAAAATCTGGCTTTGGAAATCCAACATGCTTGAAAGCTCAAAAAGAATTGCGAATTGCCCCTATTGTCAGATCTTCAACAGGAAACGTAATAAAACATTTCACGCAAAATCTAGAACAGCTAGCTTTTTTTAAACGACTTACAATAAAATTCAGAACGCAGCTATTTTCCAGACATGCTATATGGTGCGAAAATATTTAAACATTTGATGGTTAAGATAAATTTTCTTCCCTATGAAATGGAAGATCCGTCGATTATTTTCTCATATATGAGTTGAGAACTGACATTAAATCAAAAAATAACAATAACAATAATAATATTAATAACGATAATGGTTACTATATATTTGAATGCCCCTTTAGACCTCAGTGTATTTACCTACGCAAACACACTTCTGCAATACTGCCGTAGTCTTGTAACTAATACTCCGAACAGTTGAAAGAATTTAACATGACAATTAACGACAAAAGCACTCCGAATACCCACTTGTTATCTGGGTTAGAACAGATAAGACAATTATTTTAGTTCACGTTTACAGAAAGCGAACACGACGGTTTCACTTGCATTTTATTGTACTTGACTTCTTTTCATATTGTTCAACAGCTTATGTGATGGTAATTATGCTGGTAACCACCGATAGCGGCGACGGTTAGGTAGTTAAAATACTTTCATTTCATCCGCAAACACGAGGATGGATGATTTTTGGTCTGATAAATATAGACGATAACTAGAACAAATAATGCCCGTTTCAGGTTTTCCCGTTAATCCCATGTTCCCGTGGATCTCTAGAAAATTGCCCATTTGGAACGATAAATCTGTAAATAGAAATATAATATACTTCTTAATCTCCGTTTCTTGGGAACCAACATTAATAAATCGTGATGAAGAATATCAAATATTTACTTTGTAATTAGTCAGCGTGGACAGGTAACGTTATAGTAGGAGTTTTTGTGTTATATTTTTAACGGTGATGCCTTACGTACCCCCTCGCTTAACCTGGTGCTAACTCGGTTCCGATGTACATATGTAACAGAATATATAATAATAATAATAATAGGGTATCAAAAACCGTTACTTTGCAAAATTCTTTCTTTTATTCTTGGTGCATAGATTATCTATAATGAAAACTGAACCAAAATGGTCGATGAGGAAATTACCTGGAAGGTTATTAACGCAGGTAGGAGTTTACCAACGCCGAGCCAGACGCATACCTCGTTTTGTCTATTTTAATTAAATGATTCTTGAAATTTCTATATTTATTAATATGCCTAATGTGCAAAATGTGTATTGTGTACTTAAAAATCATAAAAATCTCTTATCCCACCAAATAGGAATGAGAAACTCAAAATATTTTTCTTAATGTCCAAATGGGGAACATCTGTTTTAAAAATTTTGGATGCTCTAAATGCAAACGCCCGAAATGGATCATACGAACTAGAATAGTTAGATGACCTGGAACATTTCCTTTTTACAAGCCAGATTTTTCCTTATACTTTTATCTCCAACTTTATTCCCCAATTTTTCAGCAAGTCAAAAAGTGTGTTTTGGCAATGTTTATATCTTTCTCCAATGCTATCTTTGATAAAAATAATATATACGAATCTAAATTGCTAGAAGATAATATATGAAATATTCAATAATCTTGAGAAAATATGGATAATGATGAGGATTATTCCAAATTTATTTATTGTTGTGATTTCATATCCCTAATAAAGTAAAAAGATATACCTCAATAACATTACTCTAATGGTGCTTTGATTACATGTTTTCCAAAATAAGGTTTTTTTTGTTTTTGTCAAAAACATTGAAATATTACACCAACTCTCATATTTTGATGAAATCATGACCCTAATACACATTCGTTTTCTTTTTAATTTGATTAAGGTTAGCTTGTGTTTTGAGAAGTTTTTAGGCCTTTTAAAAATTATATCATGATTTGCGCTAACGAATTCCACGGTTTAAGGTAATTTACCTTCATAAGAATATGTTTTTACTTCTCACGAAAGAAGGAAGTATAGTAATTTTTTCATCGTTTCAGGATTTCTAGATATCGAAAACATCTCATCTCTGACTGTTGGCGCCACAAAACAAACAAACAAAATGGCAGCCTAATACAATGTTTTAAAAAATATTACAAAAAAACTACTTATCCAATTTACCCCAAATTTGATAGATAAAGTAGGTGTGATATGATGTGTGATATACTTTTAAAAATTGGAAACAAATCCAAGATAGTGGAACAAAATGGTGTCCTAATAAAATTTATAAACATCCGAGGAAAAAACTACTTTATCGATTGTTTTCAAAGTTTGCACAAAAACTTCAAAGTTTGTACAAAAACTACAAGTGATGTAGGATTGAACTAGTAAATTTTTGTCAGTCAAATGGTAAAATAAAATGGAGGCCTAATTAAATGTTTAAAAAGTTAGTAAAATTCCATTTTCTAGAATAAAAACCTTCTCTTTATGAAGGAAAACAATAAATGTCATTTTTTCCATATATAAAAGGTATGGTAAGTAAATGAATGTTTATATGTACGTGTGCATGTATATATATATTTTTATTAGACCTAAGCAAAAAAGTTGTGGAGATGAAAAATGTATACTTGTTTCAATCGGAATGATTGTTAGACATGTGAATAAAACACATGTATTATTGTAAATTGTTATTCGCGCATGTGGCTTGACAAACACAGCATAAAAATATACTAAAGAACTTTCCCCGTAACTTCTGTTTATCAAGAAAATTGACAAATATTAGTATATTTATATAATGTGCATAAAGTTACTACCAAGTAACTTTATGAATATATAAAATGTTTTATAATGTCGTAGGATGAAATTCCGAGAGAAGTTCTGGGTAAAAGACAATTTACCGATTTTTACTATTTCTAGACATTTTTAATGAAACACAAATTCTGCTCCACTAACTTCAGTAGCCTCAAAATGCACAGTTTTATTAAGATCGGTGAATTTGTGGTTAAAATAAAATATATTTATTTTAATGTATGTCTAAATATATTTAAAAAAAATTAGGCATCGAGATTTTTCCTTACACTATTATTTTTCATTTAAATTTGGTTAAAATAGGCTTAAGCGTCCTCATTTCCACAAGATATGATTTGCAAAAAAGTAAAAATTAGGTTATACAGGTGACGCCTATCTAAATAAATTAAATTACAGTTTTTATATATTTCTATACTATTTAATTTAAATATTTTAGTTGTTGTACAATAGTAAATTGCGCAACAAGAGCCACACTGTAGCCAATAGTTGAATTATTCATGATGTGTGACTCGTTCAGATGTTGGCCATAGTGTGGCGTCACAACAGACTGTGGGAAATATTATTTTGCATAATGTGAATCACATCGTGAAAAAAGTATGTTGGAAATCGTATCATAAACGTTATTTTTTTATTGGCACATTACTCATATTTTCTTTGACTATTAACAAAAGTTAAATATTATTACCCTAAAACACTAATTTTGGTGTATATTAATAAACATTGTGTTCTTAGAGTTCGTAGCATTTTCGGTTTGTGTTTCGGAGTGTATTGGAAAGAAATCTCCCTTGTACTTATCACTTGCCAGTGTCAAAAGTCAGTGACATTTAAAGGTTATAGTTACCCAGATGATACTAAAAACCATAGATTAAGTACACCGTGTATTTAATATAAGCTAAGAGCCCCTTAACTTTTTTTATTGTCAAAAAACGTTGTGCTACTAGTTTTATTACTGCTCGAACAAAGTGTAGTGTCTGGTTGTAAAGAACATTTTCGACTTATTCTTTTGTTCGAGTCCCAGAGCTCGGTTAGGAGGTTATTCCACAATCCCACCATATCATAGGATTTTCATCTTCCAACAATATGTGCGGTTTAATAACGAAGCTGCTTTTTCCGAATTGGCTTAACGATAACATCAACGAGTTCTTTTGGCCAGGAATCACGAAATTGCCAGAACTTTAGGAAACAGTTGTAAACAATGCCGGAGACTTAATAGTAAAGATTCCAATAATCTTATGATACCTAACAATTGCTAAGAATAATTGAAATGTTGCTAGCATTTTCAAAACCCAATATCTCTGGCTTAGTTAAAGCACATCAAATACGGTTGAATCGGTCATTGTATTACCTAAGCCTGAGACTAACTAGATTTGCATTAAAACTGTAACTACCTATATTGGCGGTATATAACTTAGAAAAAGAATAAAAATAGAGTTCATTATTTACATATTTAGCCACTGCCAAGATTACCTCACAATATAAGGTCGATCGTACGACAGTTCCAAGCCTAGCCAGGAACACCAATATTTATACCAACTTATATTACGGTGAATGTGTTTAAACATGATGCAATAAAATTTTCATACAAAGAATAGTAATGTATTTCCAGTATTAGTTTGTAAGCAGTATAAAGAAATTAGTTTTATTGCAAAATAGTAAAATACAAACTAAAATACCCAAAGTCTCAGATCAGATTCCACCAGTAACAAGAGTTTTAGTTAGCTATTGCAAACCCGATCGACAACTCCACGTATACCATCCCACTGTGGTATTAGACCATCCCACTTTCATTGATAAGGGATTCTTATAGTAAAAAAGTATAATAGTCTACAGTAAACATTGTTACAGGGTCACGTGACCGGCGTGGCTTAAAAACCAATAGCGGGTCGTGGAACTACAATAAATTTTAACATTAAAGAAATTAATTTGCCAAAAAATATTTTATTAGATACCAAGCTTTTCTTAGCGTCACTACTGCATGTGTTTTAATGTATGTTGTTGTATACGTTGCCTTACTTCAAGAAGCAGCGTTCTAAAGGTGCAGTGACATTAGAAGAATATTAATTTTTTAATATTTAATAAATAAGTTTTATTTACTTAATCTTGGACATTGCGAAACTAGAAGCTTTAGTTGATGTGAGTTTGTAAAAAAATGGCCTTTTAAGTTTGGAATTTTGTTTTAATGACTAAGTAAACAGCAAGATTTCCTTTTCCAGGAGACATGTCTAATGGAAGATACCTTATTCACTTATTTTGGGTCACATGACGTATTAACCAATCCGGTTCAGTATAATAGAACGTTTATTTCGTCGGGGGTCATGTGAGAATCTTCAGAAGCAAAATGATACAAAAAAGACTCTGAGGTGATTTTTTTGCCAATTACAGTAGTTTTTCCTATCAGAGAATTAAACTAATTATAGAATATACCTATGCTATATAAAAATAGTCGAAGTGCGTCTCACTCTCAAAAAAACGTACTGGGATTTCGAAAATCACTAGATTTTGGATGAAATCTGGTGAAATAATAAAGTTTCGGATGATTTCGCGCCTTTTTTAATTTTCACTTGAGTTGGGCCAATTTTTTATATGTTTGTCAAGTAAAGGAATTTAAATGGTGATTCTTTGGGTATTAAAAGTAAAAATGTGTCCGTAAACATGTTCTAAACTGGTTAGAATTTAAGATTTAGGATATTGAAAATTAAAAAAATCTTTTATTTTTTAAAAATGCGAGGAAAAAAAAAATTTTTTCCTCGCAAGAGGAAAGTATTCTAGTTAAAAAAAACATGTTTTCTCAGTTCCGTCGGTTAGTCTGTATGTCTGTCCGCGACAAAGCTCAAGAACTGCTTGTCCTATTTACTTCAAGGTTTGGTTAAAAATTAAAGGTCATATGATGATGACGTGGTAACATTTTGGTAAAAATCCAATATGGCTGAACAAAATGGTGGTTTATTGAAATGTTAAAAAAATATTACTAACAAACTGCTTATCCATTTTATCCAAATTTTGCAGAAAAATTAGGTTTGACATGATCATCAACTGATAAGTTTTACTACAAATCCAAAATGGCGGCTTAATAAAATATTGTGTGTCAATGCAGAAAACTACTACATCGATTATGTTCAAATTTTGCTCAAAAATCAAATATTATATAGGGATGAACTAGTAAAAATGTTGAGACAAATTCAAAATGGGGGAACAAAACATTGGCCTAATTAAATGTTTAAAAATATCTGACAAAGTACTTATCGGATTAATTGATTGATGACATCCCCAGTTTAAATATATATGACTAAAAATGTATGAATTGCTCACTTAATATCGATTTTTAATCAAATCTGTATAAATATTAAAATTCGCTCGCATTCTAGGCATTCCTACTCTCATTTTTTAAATATTTACTAAAAATGTATGATATGTATTTTCAAAAACCCGCAGATTCCTACTTTCTTTCAGCCAAATCTACACAGATGTTAAAATTCCGCCGCCATGTTAGCATTACAATTTTGAATTTTTAAAATGTTGACAAAAATTCATTCATTCATTCATGATGTGCAGTCTTAGATACCCCTAAATGCCAAATTTATCAAATCTGCAAAAATTTTAAAATTAGTCTGCTGTGGTGGCTCCGTCATTTTTAATTCTCAAATATTGACTAAAATTTAATAACTTTTATTCTTAAATACTTCTAGATACTGATATTTCAGCCGAATCTGTACAAATGAAAAAAGTCGTTCGCTATATTGGCGCCACCATTTTGATTCTTGTTGTGCATTCTTAAATAATCCCCACAAATGTTAAAATCATCCGTCCGACCTGTTGACATTGTCATTTTGACACCGCTATTTTGAATTTTTAAATGCTGACACTTTTAAATTTTCCTAGGCACTCATTTTCAGTTTTGGCTACACAAGTAACAAAATTCGTCGGCGGTATTGGCGCCGCAATTTTGTATTTTCTAAACGTTAACTACAAAAATTCGAATTTTTTATATTCGAAAGTGTATGCATCTCAAATTTGAAAATAATCGGTAATGGAAGTGCTGAAAAATCCATTACAAGATTTGAACCAGACATACAAACATACAATCAGACGAATAGGAAGCCAATAAAAGCGCGTTAAAAGCATTGATTTTAGTTTAAAACTTTAACACCCATATTCACTAAAGATGTTTAACTTTAGACAAGGTCTAACTTGACAGTTACAGGTTTAAGATGAAATTTTCAACAACTAAACAAATAATTTTTTTAAATGTCACAATTACAAAATGATAGTGACATAAGGCAAACATAACTCAAAACTAAAGTTTAATAATATATAAATAACTAATTTACTTTTAAACTTACCTAACTTAATGGTTTGATTTTAGATCGTGAAATAGAGAACGATTATTTCTTTGAAGTTTGTAAAAATACCTATTTACCTCATTAAGAAATAGGTAAAAATCCTTCTTTTTGTCGACGATAATGAAGCATGGCCCATTTCTTCATTTTCGCACATCAAATATTTTAACAGGTCGTCATTTTGTTTCGCCATATTGAATTCATACCAATATTTTACCAGTTTTTTTTTTATATCAGACGTAACTTTTGTGGAAAATTAAAGTTAATCAAGTAAGTGGACTTTTTAGCTATACCGTAACAGACCGACCGACAGTAATGGAAAAACATGAAGATCTGTAAAAACCCGGAACGATAATTTTTTCACAATTAATGATATTTCCTTATGCGTGAAGTGAAAACTCACGCCGTTACTGGCATTCGTCAACAAATGGTCACGGCTTGGGCATGGGCCATCCCCACTTCTTGTTTAATCGTAAACATTGGTCGATAGAATGTGAAACATAGGGGAATTATGTTGGCGCATACTCCTAACGTGATTTATGAATGAGTTGTGATCTCTACTTTAATTCTTACTCTAAGGTATATAATATGGTGCAAAATATCGAAAATTGTATCTGGTTCCCAGTTCGTAATTTTGGAATACATTGTTCTACAGGTCATGATCAGTAACATGTACCACTCCTATAGCTTATCATCAAACAAATATTTTAACGATAGATAACAATACGGGTCTATGTGTCACCATTTCAGACTTATTGACGATCTCCTTTAACATGTAACTTGTTTTTTCGTAACAAAGCTTTCAAAACGTGTAATTTAAATAATATTACCCATTGACAATAATTACAGATAATACCTTATTCACCCTTTTGGTCTTATTGACCAATGCCTTTATTAAATTTGTATTATCTGTAATCAGTAATTGATAAAGACTTTAATTTTTTAAACTTTTCTTTTGTGGTCATGAGTTCTAATTCAAATAGAAAACCAATTAATTTCTGTGTTTTAAATCCTTGTTATTAATTGCAAGTAATACAATATAAAAAACCTAAATTAAAATCTTTAAATTAAGTAACAAAAGAATAAATAACTTTAAAATGTTAAATTAACCTAAAGCAAGGTTTGTATGTGTCTCCCATTGAGCAATACACGTACTGTAAATTTCCACAAAATTTTTAATGGCTTTTGTTACAGGTGACTGTGATGGTTTAATTGAATTTCTTTACGTATATTTTGCTTAAGTTGTTCAAGATCTTGGTATATTTTTTTATAGAGCTTATATTTTAAAAAATCCTAGGGGGTAACATCAGGTTTCCCGGGGGACCAGGCAGTATTTTCATTGCGCATAATAAGTATATCAATCTGAATGAATAAAATATCTAAATTAATATATGACCACAAAAGAAATATCAACTATCTGTAATTACTGTCAGATCGAGAATTTTTATTTTTTTAAATTGTACAATTTGAAAACTTTGTCATGAAAAAATAAGTTACATGCTGAAGATGATCGTCAATAAGCCTGATGCGGTTTGTTGTAGACTCATATTGTTATATATCATTGAAATCTTTGTTTAATGATGTATTTAAATTTAAAATAATATACTGGGGATTGCATTTAACAAATTTTAAAAAATGCGATACCCGAAATATGGCAATGTTCCAAGTTTTTCAGCTTTAAAACTTCAGTACTAGGCTGAGTCGAGTAAATGTTAATTTGAAAATAGATAAAAAACTGAATAAAAATACTAATAAATCCGCACCTTTGTATTACAGAACTAACTAATATATATATATATATATATATATATATATATATATATATATATATATATATATATATATATATATATATATATATTGTTGAACAGGTCTTTAAACATCGTAGCATAATCTGTAATAATATTAGGGTGTCATAACATAAGAAAATTTATATCAGCCCAGGAAAAATCAAACCTCAAATCAAAACTTCAAGAGAAGCAACGAAATATTTGTCTTTAAAATTTTCTTTTATGGTTCTCCAGAGAAGGTGAACATTTTATTTTCAACTGCGGTAGGCATTTTTTTTTTCATAAAATAAAAATTTAGAATGTAATCGAACCCTAATATCTATTATTTTATTTTTAATTTAAAATGCAGATAAGTATTATTTGCAGCATCTCTTCATTGCATATAGGTACCCGGTAAATATTAAAAATCCTAAGCATACCTACTTCGACCTAAATATTTTGTTTCTTTCCTTATTTAAAACCTAGTTATTAAACCCGTACTTTACCGTAATTTTTTGCTATACCGAAAATGATCAAAATGTTTCCTCAATACAGTGTAGACTTCAGTTTCCGCAGTAAAATTCTGGGATGTCTAGGTCGAAGCGTATATTTGCGAGGGTCCGTTGATTTCGAGAAGTTACGCCCTCGTCAAGTTCCAAAGCAAAGTTAAAATCACATTATAACACGACGGATTCGTTTCGCAGGTAAAAATAACTTTGCCGAGAGTAGACATTTCCTTGGAAGAGGTTTTTTGTGTTAGACGATGGACGGAAGGTCGATTTTGGCCTTGGGTTTTCTGTGGGAAAGAGATGCCGAACTTCTATATATTAAAGAAATTAATTACAAATAAATTAGCCTTATAAGATACCATTGGAAATACACAAACGGTATTTATATATTCACTGAAATAAAATAAAAATTCTTCTTTCATAAGCTTAGAAATTAGTAGAATTATATTTTCTGTGACATAAGTATTTTAAAAATACTTCCCTTTTATGAGGGAAGTAAAATTAATTTATCACTTTCTGTTGTTGACCAATTTGTTTATAGAAAATTTCCCGATAAAATTCAGCAACAACTTCCCAAAAATATGGCACCAGAAACTTCTCACCTCCAGTCAAACCAAATTACTAATTTTGTCTCAGCGATTAAAAAAAAATTGTTCAATTTTGTGTAATTCTACCAGGTTGAAAAGTAAAAACAATATGTTTTATATTAACAAATAAAAGAAAACACGAGTTTTAGTTTGTAACTGTCACTTATTTTATTGTTGTTTCTGCACTAGGCGGGACTGCAGTTTCGTACTACTAGTAAATTTTCAAACGCAATGAAGATATTTACAATCAAGTTAGGTATAATGATATACAGACTAAAATTTTTAAGAGTATGATTAGGGAAAACCAACTGTACATATTTTTCGGTCAAAAATATTTAATAGGGTGGTATTTCCAATATCTGTTTGTGAATTTAAAAGGTTAACATTTCGATCTTTATGGTGTTCATACATTTTTAGAGAGGTCGAAAACTAACGAAATTGTAAATATTTTAAAAAGAAATAAAAATACTAAAGTTGCTTTTCGACCGCCACGTCTCTGATTTGATTTTTAACCATAAACCATAAACACCCAAATGTTAACCGTTTAAGTTCACAAACAGATGTTCGAAATACCACCCTATTAAAACTTTTTGACCATAAAAAATGTACAGTTGGTGTTCCCTAATAATACTAATAATACTAATAATTTTAGTCTGTATATATACCTAAGTTGATTGTAAATATCTTCATTGCGTTTGAAAGTGTACTAGTAGTACGAAACTGATGTCATGCCTAGTACAAAAACAAAAATAAAATAAGTGACAGTTAACAAAGTAAAATTTGCATTTTCATTTATTTGTTAAAATATACTGTCACAAAGTAACGGACGACTCCATTAAATGTTTTATATTATTAAATCCAGCTCTTAAAAACTTCTTTTGTTGCTTTTTGTCCATAAACTACGTACGCAAAACGGGGATAGGAGGCAATAGCCTAGCATGATGATACGTGACGAGGACGGGTGAAAGGCTCCGAATCAACAGCGTAAAGGGACAATTGAAATACCTCCATTAATTTTTTTGCATATATATTTGAAACAATAGGTTTTATTTTTCAGTCCCGTTTTTAATGGTCAACTATGATGTTTTTTTTTATTTCCAAACACATAACAATCTAAAAAATTTATATATAATTATTAAATCTTAACATGCAATGGGGGAGTGAGGGATCAAAAATATGTAAATTTTGTGAAACGTATTTTATGGACGCCTCCCTTCCGCATCTGTCAAACTTATATTACAATCTCGAGCAAAATTTCTTGTAAGAGTTACTACCCTCCACAATAATTTTTAATTTTCACTTGATATAATTTTTCGGTCTTTTGCGATTATAGTACAGTTTTTTTTTTCAATCCCTCTTTTTATTTATCTACAAAAAAAGGTTGGCTACGTTTTAATTACAATTTGTTTCTGATGCAAATATCACCATTCCTAACATAAATGTAATGTGCAATATTTAAATATGTTCTTGCAACCCCCTTAACATTCTAGATTATCTTTGTAAATTAACAATAAATAATAAAGAAGAATAGAATAGGGAGTAATTTTAAATGTTCTACATGCTTAATAACATTGAAAAACTGTATTGTGAGATTAGCTACATCCAAATATCTAGTTATCGTCCAGAAATGTTATTGAAGAAAAATGTATTGGTTTTATAGAAAAAATATGCAATAAAGCAATGCGAAAAATAGTGTTGAAAGTCTAGGTAACCAGACGATCATTTCTTTTGTCAAAATATGTCTGTCTAATAGTGTCAAGATATGTTTAGAAAAATTCATAGCAATGAATCAACTCCTTGAAAATATCAAAAAACTAGTCGCGTATTCTAGGAACTAAAAATAGTCGAAAAAAACTTAAAAAGGTGAGGTAGAGAATTTGACGCTCCACAATACCAAAAGATCTAAGGCTAGTGTTTGGAGGCAATTTTTGGAGTTTTTTAAAGAAAAATCATACGACGTTTTAGATGAAACAATAACTCTACAAAAAGTATCTGACATATTGAAAGACTACGCATTTAATATGAAAAGAAAGGATTCCGAAGAATACAACGATACTGTGGTAAATGTCATGTGGAACTCGACAGCAAAACAAATCCAAGAAAATTTTTTAATAAATTCAAAATTAAATTTGATCCTTTCTATGATCCCGAGTTTGCAGGCGCTAGAGCTGCCCGTGACACTAAATGTCGGCAGCTTCAGAAAAACCCATCCAAAATGAAATCCAACTGTGCTGCTTTAAGTACAGATAAGTATAATAAGATCCTAGAACATTTTAATGAAAACACACCCGATGGTTTTCATGTCGCATCATTCAAATTAACTTAGACAGGCGGGGAGGGGGCAACGGCCCAAATTAAATATTTTGTGAAAGAAACTAACAATCAAAACAACTTTACGGGCAGGATTGAGTATAATCCAATTTTTTCTAAGACTTCACAAGGAGAGTCAAAAAACTATCAGAGAGTAAGGGGCTTATTAAAAATGTAACAGATCCTCAAGCATGTTCTATAAGAATGTTTGAAAAACTTATGGAGAAACGGAGCAGTTTTGTAACATGCAAAAGATTATTTTTAACGCCTAATTCAAATTGGAAGCATCCACAAACAAAAGGGTGGTATAAAAACTGCCCTGTTGGCAAAAGGAGGAGTCAGTAAACAACAACTAATAAAAATTACAGGACATAATAACTGTAATTCAATTCTGGTTCCATAAGTACTACAATCTCGGCATGGACTATGGGCAACTGCTGAGCCAACCAATGTTTCTACTAACTGTATGTTTAACATAAACTTAATCGCTTAAAGTTTCTTTATTGATTTATTTAAAAATATGGTGGCTTTATTACTGAATTGCATTTATTGTTTATAGCTATAACTCAATTTTTATCCATTGTGACTTAGGTAATACAAATGAACTGCACAAACATTAATTTAGTGGTATACCTAGTAATTAATGAATGACCCATTTTCAAAGCAAAACTGAAACAACATAACTTCCTAAATCTTTAGAAACTTAAAATGTAAGTTTAGCACTCAAAGAAAAAATTTAATTTCTAATTTTTATTGAATTCATACCACTAAAATTAATTGAAATATATCTTTTAGTATTTTAGGTGAATTGGAGTAATTTCCATTGCTTAACTCAATTATTTGTATCTAACTATAAAGATTATATGTAAGTTTATGTTTTAATTGTGCCTAGAAATATAACTTCATCAAACTTTTCAAACATTTAAATATTATCCACACATTGTTTCAAAATGATATACTGTCCTACATAAATTTTGTTGTAGAAAATTCTAACGAAGTATAATTTTGGTTCTTATAAAAAAACATTTGTTATAGGTTTAAAATTAAATTTTTCCTAAAATTTTAGTAAAGTAAAATATTTTGCACTATCTTTAAAACATATTAAAATTATATTTTTATTTAAGCTTAATTTACTAAAATTCAAGGAAGTATATTTTATTAAGTAAAGCTTTTTTGTTACCTAGAAAAAAACTAATTTCTGTAAACTTTACTAATGAGAAGTATACTTTATCAGATTCAGGACATTTTAAATTGAAATTTTGCCCTGTTTAATACCACTAAACTTGACGGAACTGCATGAAATGTATCATGAGAGTACATTATGTAGGTATTGTGTACTATATTTAAATTATCATATTAATCGTAAAACAAAGATTGCCACGGCTACGACAAAATAATGTAACTAGTAAATTAAGAATGACAGTAACACACCGGGCAACGTATATGTGAAGATTTTTTTTAAAATGGATAATTTAAAGAGTAAAGCCTGGGTTATAAATTCAAAACTTTTGCGTCTTGCGTCGCCATTTGCGCTGCCGTTGAAATTTATTTAACGTAAAGCAATGGGTACAGTTATATTTTTGCCGCCATCCGTTTGAGTTTCCGCAATCCGCTTCCGTCAAAGTTAAAGATCGCCATCTTTTGTACTGCTAGCGAAAACTCAAACGGATGGAGGCAAAAATATAACCGTACCCATTGCTTTGCGTTGAGTAAACTTCAAGGACAGCACAAACGGCGACGCAAGACGCAAACGTTTTCAATCTATAACCCAGGCTTAATACATTTGAGATTAATATATACACATAACATCCTCGTCCATTTAAAAAAACTGCTTGGGATCATTGTCTTTAATTTTAAGAAAATACTGGTAAAAGTTTTGAGTATTTCTACCCCAATTAAGAGACCAAATCCAACTTCTTTGTAGCGTTCTCTTCAACAACTTTACAGCTAAGGCACACCCGCACACATTAATATGTCCACAATGCCTAGTCTTTACTAGACATCATTATTATGATTTTGATTATCCATTCTCAGCAAATTCAAAAACCGCACATAAACTTAAAAACAAGCAAGACAAAACTGCATTACACAAAAATGCCATAAATATAGACATAAAAGTAAGGTTAGTTCTACAGGCGACGCAAAACACCAACGTTTTCAATTTATCAGACGGGCTAAGAACCAACGTAAACGCTTAGCTCAAACGGACGACGCAAGCCGCAAACTTTTTCAGTCTATAACCCAGGCTTTACACTTTATGTAAGTTTTGTAAGAAGATTAACGATATAAAATAAACTACAGAACATTGCCTTGTCTAACAAAAGTAGTAGAAAAGACCGCTGTCTACTCTTTCCAAAAAAGTCTCTTTGCCGATGTCAAGGAAATAGTTTATTAAGAATCTTCTTTCTTGGACCGATCATCCTGAAGTAAGCAGAACTAAATAGTGCCTAAATATTATATCTACTTTCTGAAACATAAACATTTATGGGGATCTGATGAGTTGTATACATCTGAAGCACCTCCTTGCTCCCCATTAAGAAAGGAAGAAGTCACGCAAGAATTTAAGGAATATTGTGATGCCTTAGCTGCTAGATTAGAATAATTCGTTGTTAATCTAACGTTAATATGAAATATATGTTAGCGGCCATATGAAGTTGTTTATTATTGAAAGCCCCCACTTTGAAATAAAATATCTAAACAATAATGCAAAACATTTCCGGAAATCCGATCCGTTGCTATGGTAACGTTGAAAAATAAGGGCATCTGATTGGCTATAAAATACAGGTGTAAAATTTTGTCTATAATTTTCTAGCAATTACTTCCAATATTTACCGACATAATTTAAATATGTTCCATTGGGGCGACACGAGACAAAAAATCTATTAATAAAGGCTACTTGCGTTATTTGTTCCTGCTAATTTTTCATTGTCGGCGTTTCAATGTCAAGTTATTTAAACTTCACACAAAACAGGATATAAGACTCAAATTTACCCATTTCCCATGGCAGGCAGATTTGCTTTTAAGCGGGTTCAACACTCGATTTAATTTTAGATAGGTGCATCGTTCGCAACAGAGAGTTACTTTGTGCAATTTCTCACACCTGCATCTGAGCCTTCGGCTTTGGCTTGTTGAACAAAACCATTTGAAAGAAACCCAAAAATAAACCAAAGAGATTGGTCGTGGACGCGAATGTGTTGCATCCGAAAGGATGCTGTTTAATTTAAATGAAAATTGCAATACCAACAAACCATTTTGATAAGTCTTACGTATCTGTCTTTCTTAAGTATACCCAATTCATTGTGGTATTTTATGCATCGTCAGGAGTTTTATTAATTTTCCAAAATTTACAAATTAAAAATCGGGAAACTTCCTTTACCTGGAACTTTACTAGTTATGAATATTTTCTTTTATTAGGAATAGTGAAGTGTGACCGAATTTAGCCCCGCACGTGGTCACACATATATTGTCTTCATTTTTATTGGGCGCCATTTTGTTCCGCCATATTGTATTCGTACTAAACAGTTTCTATACTTGATTTTTTTGGCATAACTTGAACAATTAATTAATACACTGATTTTTTTAAGATCGCCATTTTTTTCCGGCTTGTTGAATTTGTACCAGTTTATCCCTAAATCACATTAATTTTTGTTTATTTAAGTTTATTGAATAAGAAGAAATGTTTTACGTTGATTTGTAAACATTTCATTTGTTCAAATGTTACTAATTCAGTTCTACGTAACACATAATTTTATGAAAAATTTGAAATAAACCCTTCATTTCTGACCAAATTTTAAAATCAATCGGGAAAGTAGTTTTTTAGCTATGGCGCGAACTGGCAGACAGACAGCCAATGGAATTGAGAAAACATATTTTTGGCTTCTATAAGGACGCCAAAACGTGAAGACGTGTAAAACCTGGGAGGGTTGCAAACGTTTTATTTGGCCGCCATCTTGAATTCGTACCACAATTTTACCTAGTAGATCATAGCAAATTCTTGCAAAAAAAATGAAATCACTAAGCTTTTCAGGCTGATTTTTTAAATATTTTATTAGGCCGCCATTTTGGCTTAGCATCAAAATTTTACAAGTTGATTTTTACGTGATACTTGACCTTTTACAGTCAATCAAGTAAGTAGTTTTTTTAGATATGCCGCGAAAAGACAGACAGACTGAGAGACAGACCGACAGAATTAAGAAAATATGTTTTTTGGCATCTAGGGAAAAATCCTTTCTAAATCTGGTTTTAAAACCTGTCTTGATTTGGTGGTGAGAAAACCTCAAAATTAGGTCAAATAAATGTGCATGTTTTGTATTTGGATAAAATATGTTTTAACATTCGTTGTTCTGCCACGTGAACCCCCCCCTCTAAATCTCTGTTTACTAATACATCAAAGTGTCTTAAAATTTTATAAATACTGGATTCCCACTAAAAGAGTGCAATGTGCTTTTCAATTCATAATTTATTTGCTTATTTGTATATACCTGAGGTATATACCAATAAGTTCAATTCTCTCCTGGAAAAATAAATTTTTCTACACGTAGTATAAAAGTTATGTTCCCTAAATATCAGATTTCGTCTAACTAAAAAGAAAAACAAATTTTAAACCAGACGATAAAATTTGAAATCTGTATCTAGATTTACTTGCGACCTTGAAAAAAACATTAAAATTAATTTTTAAACCAAGTTATAAATTTCCCCAATGTTTAAGAAATGTTGCATATAAAACTGATTTAAGCGAAAAGTTGGAGAAGCAATTCCAACCATGGTGATAAAAAATATGTAGGACAAGAATTAATATTAATTAGATTTAATGAGTAAGGCCCAACTGAAATATTGTAGGCTTGAAAACTCTATTTAAATAAGAAATCAACTGAGAAGTTGCAGAGGTCTTCTAAAAGCATTGTCTCTACAAAGGTATAAAGCCTTTACGAAAGGATTAAATAATTAAAATTTTACATATCTTGGACTAGTTTCTAGTGGCTGTTTATGTTCTAAATATAAATATATAAATCTTCGTGACTTATAGCTATTTGCTATGGAACCGCTAAAAAAAACACAAATTCAGCAAGTTCTTAAAATGACGAAATTCCCATAGCATACTAATCATTTCGCACAGATCAAATTGTTTCGTAGCTGGTCAGCCCCTACAAAATATAGCCTCTTATGTTTTAGGCATACATCGATATATTCATTTCATTCCACATTTCAGTTTCAGTGTCAAAAATATTTGGAAATTTAATTCCCCGTATAAAGAATGGTGAGTGGCAAGGACTTTGAATGTAAGCCCCAAATGCAGTCGTAAAAGAAAAATATAATATAACCCGTTTGAGAAAACCGTTATATATAGTTGTTATTCATACACATGCCATTTAATAATAATATTTTTGTTTATCGTCCGATTTTAATAAACTTGTTTTCGATTATACAGATTATGGCACAAAGTAAGAACCTATTTTTACTTAAAATTTCCACTATATTAAAGAGATTAATCCTATGATGTGTTTCGACAACACTGTAGCTCCTTCGTATGATACATTTGGAATAAAAGAACAAAACCTTTTATATCTGATTTACAGTGTCAATATTTTTGTTAGCGACTTTTTTTACAAAAAGTTTGAGTAATTTAGCACTTAGTTGAATAGGACAATAGAAAAAATGAAAAATTGAAATATCGTATATTTTTCAACATAAAAAAAAATACTAATAGTTATAAAGATGCCAAATATATTTACGCAATAAATTTTAATACGTAAAAGTGAACAAAATTTCAGTTCCTACAGGGACTGAAAAAAAATAAGTTTTTGTTTATTTTTAAACAAAACATAGTTTTTTTGTTTAATATATTTTAATTTATTTAAACTCTGGTTTTGTAGTTCAACCTATGTATTATACATGTAGATTGTTATTACGTTTGTGTATTCTCTGCCTAACTAGATTTTTTTTATTAAATATTCGTTTTTGTTGAAAAAACTGCTTTTTCAACAGTTTAAATAAACAAGTAATGGTGTTTTAAACACGCTTAGAACATTAGTCAAAGCACTCAGATCTTATTAAAATTATTTATAGATCTATGAACTACTTATTCCTAGTTTACAAGAAAAGTTCATTTTTTCCGTTTTTCTTTCAGGCACTAAAATTTTAAACCTCTATGCATCAATCCCCGGTTTAATTAAATTAATTTATGAAACTTCGTTTATATATTCATATTTAGTTTCCCCCTGTTGTTCTAGAGCAACTTCTGCGTATGCAGCAGTTATTCTAAAACGTTGTTTTTCTAGTGATATTTTCATAATGTTGTTACTAATAAAAAAAAGTTTTATTTATTTCTAGGAAAAATGAATTCACAGGATGATATGAGAATTTTAATTTGGCCACAAAATTATTATAATACAATATCTTTTTTATGAAATTCGATATAGTTCCATTTAGGGGGGTGCTAATCCAGTGTCGCAGTCAATGTGACTTTGGTTTTTGTAGAAAAATAGCAATACTATGTCTGAAAGATATAATTTTTAGAACTAGAGATATTTTACAAAAAAAAGTAATATCAAACTCGAAAAATAATAATAATAATAATAATAATAATGGGGATGTTCTGCATTTAAATGGGTCACGCTGCACATATACCACTACCTTTCGCTTTTCTTAATAAAAGAAAAGTTTCGTTACGAGAAAAGTTCCGTTAAAAGGGCTTTATCATAATCACCTCTCATATATATTATCGTTCATCATCAGAATTGTTACCAGGCAAAAATTAACGAAACCTATTTTTGACATAGAAGGTTCTTAGTTTAATTAGATAACAAATCACTTTTCTTTTGTATGAATATTTTTATAAAAAGCGTGTTTTATAAATGAAGAGGAAAAATTAATTATATTCGAAACTTTACTAAAAAACACAGAGACAATTTGTAAGGATTTTAGAAACTACAATGGTACCACATTATGAGTTTTTTTTCTAAATTTAATTATTGGTTTCATAGTTTCCACCGTCTGTTATTGCTTGCCCAATCTAAACTAAATGCTATACATTATGTAAATACAGAAAATTAGACTGCTGCCTTTCTATAATTGTAAATAAAGTGTAATGAACTGTCTCGATTTAATTTTAACAATAACAAAAACTGGTTAAGATTTAATTGCTTTAAATCAGAAGCGCATTCTCCCGACCACGTATCTAATCGATCTAGAATCGATTTCAACACAGGTCGTCAGTCTACATAATGACTGATTTCTGGACCCCTGCGCGTCTCATCATTTAAAAAGCAATAATTACTTTTCTACAAAAACTAAGCTCTCTGTAAATTTTCATTAAAAGTTGTCATTCGATTTAAATCCAGTTTTAATTTTCCTTTAAATATGAATCAGTTAAATAACAAAGAAAACCATAAGAAGCGAAGGTAAACTTTTAGGAGCATGTCAGGGGTAATCCTTAATTTCCAGGAAAAGTTTGAATAATCAGAATATAATTGAATAAAACCCGCTTTTCAGATATTCACAAATTGGTTCTGACATGCTGTTTTCTTTTTAATTTTTTTTCCGGATTAACAATTACCTGAGAAACTTTGTTCCTAATAATATAATTTCCGCTAGAGTCTGAGAAAATGTTTTTCGAATTTTCTAAACAACCTGTATAACTTTAGTAACTGATAAGAACACTTTGCACGCATAGTTAAAATTTTAAAATATCACGAAAAATAGGGGATACAATTTTGAAGTAACTTTTTCAATTTGCGTTTTCACACAATATAATTTGTATTTTTTTGTATAGGCACCAAAATAAGCATTGAGTTCTTTAAATTAATTTATATAATTACAAAGAACCCTAGGCATTAGATCTAAAAGATTGGCAGGTAAAGCACAAGGTATCCACACACAGGGCGACTTTTGAGTCATTTGGTACGCTGACGACCAAGACCGGATTTGTTCCAAAATATACCTTGACCACACAGGAGGAGAGACCTACTCATCGGTAGGGATTAGAGAATTTGTTCAATATACAAAATGGAATCACAATAGTTAAATAAAACATATTAATAGATCGAAATATGGATTTTCGATGGTGATCGGTATATCGATAGTTGTTAATACCTGTTTTCTAAACAAATCTATTTTGATAATTTTTCACCAAAATTTAGTGTCATGTTTCTCGAGCTTCTCTTAAACGTTTCTGTGATCGCTTAGGTCTTCCCTGAGTCATAGCTCTATATATAAGTTAATAAAAATATTTATTTGTTTTACTTAATATATTTTTGTTTACGGTGGGCCTCAAGTCCTTAACCAATCCAGGGTTCCTAAGGAGGATTTTATACACTATATTACGTAGAGTTTAATAAGTCTTACTAAATATTCCCAAGCAACCAACGACAAAGAAATGTAGGGTCCGGGGCTATTAAAAAAATAGAACCTGAACTAAAATAAATGGTAAAATGGGCTACATTGATACATACCTATACAATTACTCGTGCAAACTGTTTTCTTTTTGTTTTTTCGTTTATAGCAGGTAAAACTTTATAATCCTAATTCCTGATTTAAAAGTTATACGCGTACCTTTAATATAATTCAGCATTTATTGTTGTATAATAATATTATGGTAAACTAATAATTCAGCACGAAAATAAAAAATATTACTTTCAATAGACAAACAAGTCAGAAAAGCACTCAATAGTGGAAATTGCGTTTAGCTTTTTTAACAAATGGAGAAACACGTCAAATTTCTTTTATTTTTTTATATATAATATAAAGAAACGAAAATATATCTTTTGTTTTAATCTAGTTAGTTCGAGAGTTTTGCAGATCTATACATGTTAGGGTCCCCCGAAAAAATCATCTGTACAACAAAATGATGGACTTACAAAAAGAATAAAATATTATTGAGAAACTACTTATCAAATGGACTTCAACATTTGGGCAAAAATAAAGTGTGAGATAAAGATAAACTGGTAAAAGTTTTGTAGAAATCCATTATGGCAGAACAAAATGGCGGCTTAGTGAAATGTTTAAAAATTCAGTACTAAAAAATTACTTATCCACACTTAAAATTTTGCACAAAAATCATGTATTAAATAAGGATAGACTGGCAATTTTTTAGTGCGAATCATGATACAAATACACATGGTATATCAGCCCCACGATAAAAATTGAGAGCAGTAGGCTGCGCTTACGTCACGCGTATAACACGACAGGCAGTAAAAACCGTGAAATGTATGATATTGATCCTAAATATTTTGCGATTTGTGACAATTTATTAATGACTTTTGTAGATTTTTCGTGTCACTGTTTTGATATAAACATAGTGTGTTTTTGTTTTAAGATAAAGATAGAATTTTGAGTATCTCTTGATATCTTAACGATGGCTAACTGTACAATTATGAGATGTAAAACTACGCGAGTTACGAAAGGTACTGGCATTAGATATTTTCGATTTCCACAAAATGAAAATGTTGCAACGCAGTGGGTAATCGCCTGTCATCGAAAAGACAAGATTAATTTAAAAAATGATAGGAATCCAGCCCTTTTCTTTTACGAATCCCACTTTTTACTACAAATGGTTACGATTTGAAACCCGACATTTTTGATGAGCTTCTACATCAAGTGTGAACTACCGAAAAGTTTTACTCCTTAAAAGCTTTTTACATCACTTTAAATGTTTTTAAAGATTATTCTGCTTAATTAACCGTCTTTAGTAGCATGTATAAAGCTTAAAAGCAATAGAAACAAGTATTCAAACTACAAACACAAATATTACAAAAATGTTGCCAATAATTAAATTAAAACTGAATCTTTAATCTTGTTTCCCATTTAAATACATAACAAACAGCAAACGCTTGCAACACACATGTCGTCACGGGCAGAATATAACCTGCGCACACATACCGTGTGTATTTGTGTATCCTGTACGGCAAAATAAATTCCAATGTCTGTAATAAAAACCCTCTTTTTTTGAGAAAAATTATAAAGGACATAATTAGTATTTTGTAAACTGAGAAAATAATGTTACGAAACATAAATAATAATAATAATAATAAATTAATTAAATACTTACGAAATTGAAATAAATTACAGTTTATATGATATGTATAAAGTTATTAGCAAATGGTTATACACATATATAGGCTGTATATTTTACGAGGAAAGTTATGGGTAAAGGCGATTTTACCGATTTTTGTATGCACAAGCAAGTTTTTCCTTTATATAAGTTTATTCTAAGAGGGAGAAACAGCTACCTAAAAACAAAATTAAAATGTTTAAAAGTTAAATTTAAATAAAGAAACTAAAAATATTTTAAAAAGGCGGCAAAATACGACAACTTTAGTCTATTTTATGCATATAAACCTCAACTTGAGAAAACCATTGGCGTACATACATAGGTATATATGGAACTACTATGTTTGCCAAAACACATTTTTTTATATCTAAGGTCAGAACTTTAGTTGTGTCGTTTCACATATTATACGACCCAACGCCAACTCAAAAACGCATTTTTCTACCTTATTAACAATTTTTTCGAATCAATGTTGGTATTATAACTATCACTTTTTAATATGAAAGGGCCAAACCAATAAAATTCTATAAAACATTCGTTGTATAACATGGTTTAGTGCACTTGTGCTTAAAAATATTTAAACAGGACAGAGGCAATGAAACCATTTTTCACGCTATTTAAGGTCATATTTATTGAAAAGAAAAAAAACTTTTTTATGAATAATTTACCCAATTATTAAATTTAGGTCTTGGAGGGGACTTTCCTGGCTGTAGCACTAGTTTTGTACGAATTTTGTCTTAGATTTCTATTATTAATGCAAAAAAAAACCATATTATGTGTGGTCGTGTGGTATTTGAAAAAAAATCTAATAAACCCGTATATTTATTTAACTTCTTAGTTTAGGGTTTCGTGGATGCTTAATTGGGTTTGGCAAATCTAGTTTTCGATATATTAAATGTAGATTTAAAAATGCCGATATATGGATAATTATCAGCCTGTCGATAACTAGCGGTCCCATGATCTATTGATAACTATCGATAGGTCAGTTTCTATCGTCTATCGACAGGTAAAATCTAATATCACCTATTCCTCCCTCGATTCATTTACCAGTGTATTACCCTGTAATATTCTGAAACACACATAGTCATAGCACAAGATCGACCGGCTTGGTTAAGCTGCCTCGATTTAGACTTAATACATCTGAAAATTCGCTAAACTTAAAATTGTTTAATTATATTCTCAAAACGGTCAGGGACTTAGGTAGAAAATTCTAGAATCATAGAAAACACCATATTCTTAATTGCTGGTTTTATTCGCTTAACGAATTGTTTAATACTCCTTATATAATACAGAGCCATTATAACTTCTTGCTACCTGTTGATCAGCAGTAATGTTGCCTACTTGATTTAATTTTCTATTTTTTTTCTCTTCTTCTTTACTGCTTATGAGTTTATATGTAAGTTTTATGTGTTCATGTATTTTAGCTTTTGATGTAGTGTCTACTTTGTAATTTTGTATTTTTAACGACTTGTCACAAACATTTATACAACGTGGTGTAGTATTTCTATTCTATAAAACTGTACTATCTATGAGAATAAAAGAAAAAAGTAGTTGGAAATACCCAAAAAAATCAAGGCCTTATTATAAAAAAGCAAAGCACATGTATAATTAAAAAACACACACAGGTTTTATTGGGACTCTAAAAAGAAACTGCCTGAAATCGGGGAAATTTCATATTTTAAAAAATTCAAGTATCAAAGCTTAATGCAAAATTCTATAGTAATAGATTGATGAACGCATACCAAAACAGAAAAATGCAATTATAATTGTGCAGCCTTTGCAATGAATTTAATGTAGAAAAGGTCTTTCCTGGATTAAGTAAATTCTGTAATTCGCAACGTAGTTTGGTAAGATCCCCGAAGTTTTATCTCTAAGTTAAGTTCCGCATCCGTTTCTCCAATTTTACGACCGTGTCTTCTCCGTCGCGTCGGCATCATGGAGGACCATGGAGACGGTGGGCAATTTGAGCTTTGGAGGGCGGGCCAGAAAAGGGCGCAGCGCCCTTAGTGCCGTTCGATACAAAGGCATGTGCATGGAGCCCGTGCCTGGCAGGCTTACTGGGGCTTCGAAACTGCCTTTGTTTCGTGCCGGCTTGAATTCATTATAATTTACTATGTTCTAAATCATATTCCGTATTTTTTTATGTTTATCCACCAGAAGTACATGTTAACGCTTCACTTAAACGAAACGTTCTATGCTATTCGAAACTGAACCTTTAAGTTATTTGTGTGCATATGTAAACTAATATGATATAATGACATCTGAATAAAAATACTTTGAAAGGAACACTGAAGGTCATAAATATACTCTCAATACAACAGAAAGGCCAAAATAATTATATTTTAAACTTGTTGAGATATATATTTCTGAAATCCCACAATGAACATCAATTATTTAATGGCGCCTTTTAAGGCCCGCAGTTAGCGAATACCAACCTTTTTTAATAAAAAAAAATGCATTAAGAGGAAAGTTCTGGGTACCAATAATAATAATAATAATAATAATTTATAATAAGGTCTGTAATAAAACAAAATTATATTCTTTCCAACCTTTCGTCTAATTTATTAAGACTTTGTCAAAAGTCGATAAAAACTGAAGACACAACTAGTTAAAAGAGACCATTACAAATCTAAGGCAAAACCTAAAATAATAATAACGATATTGTTGAATCAACTCTCAAAATACTATCAATCTAAGTGCAATAAGTGGAAGTTAACATACGAATAATCAGTTTTTAAAAACGTATTTGGTTTATTAGTTTCCGTTTCATATCTAAACGTGCTAGGTATATTACTTTTGTGACAAGTAAATCAACATATAACATCACATAAAAATGAGATACGTATAATATTTTTTAAATTGACATTTGAACAGTGGACGATACATGTGCATGAGAAGGTAATCTATCTGATATTGGGACCCTATTTTCCCTTTTAGATTTCGGTGAATCCATTCCACTATAAGTACGGTTGAAAAAAAGTACTAGTCATATGTAGAAAAAAAATATAGACAAGGCCGTTGATAATTATTACTTTTCGGAGTAAGAGGAGATAGTAAAGACCATCGATATACGATAAATATTTTGTGTGCTATTTTCCTATATTTCAGTGCAATTGACCCAATTCTTTCTTTATTGTGAAACGGAAGTTTCGTAAGGAATTATCTTAGAATCAGCTTTCAAATATTTTATTCAAGCTGTAACGCTGAAACTACAGAAATATTTATTAAACATTTTTTTGCTGCAAACGTCCACCATAAAAGTGTTATTAGAATTGTGTGGGACAATTATTATCAAACGAAAAAAGCATTATTTTAGATATTTTTTATAGGATACTGTTGGTTGTTTTGTGTTTACTTCCGATTTAGTTAATTTTTATTTAGTTATTCCAAAAAGAAGTACATTGAGGTGTACTTCGTAAACTTTTTAAGGATTTGAATTTTTGGGTCCTACTAAAATAAATACATATGGCCACAGTAACCGTAAGTGTTTATTAAAAGTTGCACTTTGATATCCTACTTTAACTTTTTAGTCTCGGAACAATTTCCTATAAGTTTATCAGTTTTTAATCTTAACTTTCTTTCAACTTCGTTAAATTCATACTTCTGACAGACGCATCGTTTGATTTGACTCAAGTGTCATAAATATGCTATCCAAGCTAAAACACCAATCGAAGATTCCTCAGTGTCGCTTCGTACTTCTTACTTATTATCTGATACATCATTCAACACCACAAAACTCCCATAAACAACTCCGTTCGCACCTCCCCAATCCCCCCTATACAAAAATAAAGCCGGATCTTTGGATCTCTCTTTCTCGTCTTTCATATCGAGGTGCGTGACGAACGTCCCGTACTCGTAAAAGCCGCAGGAAAAATGTTTTTTTATTCGCTTTAATGGGGGCTTCACTCTTATATACACTTCCATTGAAAGCACGAGTTTTGATAGATGTTTTTGATGCAAAACAAGAAAAAATGAATGGTTTGATCAATATGATTCTTAGAATTATACGAATTTTGCGTTTTTTTTTTAATAACAGAACAGATAATCGATGCTACTAACACTTGAGATATACGCATGTTTTTAATCATCCATGCATTTTTTCTAATAATAGAGATCCACTCATTAGGGGATATATAATTACCTGAAATTAAATACGGTGTTTTTCTAAATTAAGAGATAGTCTGTTGATTCAAAATTTGACAAATTAACAAATAAAACACAGATTTCTAAATTATTCTATAATCGGGGGACTCTGCAACAAAATGATTATATACCAAGTAGGACGACATAATTTATGGCCAGCCTGAAAACAGTTGAGGCTTCATCTGTACCTAAGTTCTCTACAGTTTTAAAAAATGTGGTTTGGCAAATATTGTAATTCCTCGTATAAATATATACATCAATGAAATGTTAATGTTTATATACAAAAAATATAATAAATTCGATGTGTTTTTCAAAATAGTATTAGTTAATGTATTAAAACTTGAGAAATAGATAATATATTTTTAAAACTTTTACGGTTTAAAAAAACTGTCGTAATGGAAATACAAAAATATTTGCATTTTTAAGGAGCTCTTGTATTCCATAAGGCTACCCTGTGTAGTGCAAGAAAATGTTTTATATATAGAGATACAAGAAATTTGACATATTTCACCGTTTGCTTTTTTTAACTATCCGCTTTAAAACTAAAGATGTTTTCGTTATTTGTGGACTGCTTCATATTTCTAGGGCTACCCTGCATAATGAAAAAAAAATATATTTATATAAGAACTATACCAAAAAAAAGAATAAATTTTACGGGTGCCGTTTCATCTTCCTAGGGCTATCCTGTATGGTTGAAAAAATGTTTTTCTTTACAAAAGAATAAAAGAAGTGTGACCCGTTTTACAGTTTTTTGATTTTTTTTTTAGTTTTCAGGTGGATGCCTCAACTTTTTTAGCCTACCCTGTATACTGGACAAATTTATTTTGTATATAAAAAATCACATACATTTTACGTGTTTACCTATTTTTGAACAATCCAAAAAAATATTAATTTCTGTTTTCGGTTTCCGATATCGGTTTGAGCGTTCGCGCGTGTTTTTTTACTCTTTGAAAATATCGAGGATCCACGACCATGACACCCAAAATCTAATCTGGGACATTGACCTAGATTATTTTTGGTGCAAATTTGAAATGAACATGTTTGACTATTCTCATGTTATCGTGCGTACAATGTTTTCCAAATCTGACAAAAAACACACTGTTAACTGGGCTGGAATGTACCAGATATTACACGTGTATTGAAAACAAAATTCAACACGTATGTTGAAATAGTGTATTATATAACAAGTGTTGAAAGTAGTAGTTTCCAAACGAAGACTGCCGAGTGCGGAAATCCTATTTGAAAACAATAACTTTGATACGTGTAATGTACACTATTTTTCCTACGACCAGTAATACAAATTTTCGGCATAATTATTATATTTTGTACATTCAACACCAGTGTTAAAAAATTGTTACCCGTTACGTCAGCTGTGATATTGACACAATATTATAAATGTGTTCAGATTATTTGTTTCGTTTAGATTAAGGTAAATGACATAATTTCTTATGCTTGATAAATACTATTGTTTTGTACAGACTAGTCTACTTGTTGAGGTATGTAATTTTATTAAATATTTGCTTCAACTAATTTAAAGTCAAATATTTTTATTCAGTTGCAAAAAAACCAAAAAAAGATTTTTGTTTGACACAATATTGTCGTGTTGAAATTTTTTTTTCAGTCATACGATATATGGCACTTTCTAGCCCGTTAACAGTGTGTTTTTGTCAGTTTCGTAAGTTGACGTAGGAAAATAGTGTGCATTACTCGTATCAAAGTTATAGTTTTCAAACTCGAAGGATTTTTGCACGAGGCGTTTTGAAAACCACTACTTTCAAAACTTGTTATGTGATATGCAAGTACACTTACAGATACACATTTGGGCTGGCATAACATTTTTTTTTTTGAAAATATATTTTTCGCGTTACTGCTCGTCCAACACGTTGAAAAAAACCTAATTTTCGAAAGTGTTTGCCATTACAAAACATCCCCTATAAAGTTCAAATAGCAGGATCAAAAAATCTTGTGCTTATTTTATAACAAAACATGTTTTTTTCTGTTTAAACCAGTAAGTACTATGTTTAAAACAAAAAAAATTGTTTTAAACCCTGTTATTATAATTCGACCTTTGTATTTTTCTCTTTTGTTTTGTTTATTATTACCATGTACTTGAAAATTGCTGAACTTACGTAATAAGGCACCAGAGCTATCAGACTAAACATATTTATTGACTTAAGTCATTTTATTGGCTTAAATTTTTCTTTTTAATTTAATTTTTAAAAATCGACTTAAAATGTAAGCATTTTAGTAATTTTTATGACTTATTACAATTTCTTAAAGACTTACAGTCGGGAAAGAGGAAACCTAAGTCAGATTAATGACTTAAGTCAAGCTAATAAGTTATTTATAAACTGATTTAAGTCAAAATAAGATTTTGGGCATAATGAAAGAATTAAGACTGGACTGGATGAACCGGTTATCTGTGGATTTGGACGTTATTTGTTAGATCTCTTCGCGGGTTTTTCTAACCATTTTTTTGCTTACACGATTAACAAACATTATTGGGAAAAACCCTCTAGATGACCCTCGTTAAGCCTGTCTAATCCCAAACCTGACTTTAAATTTCTTAATTTCCTCAAGTAATCTACATCCCCGATTAATATTATTTACTCAAAATACCTCAAAGTAAGAATAGTATGCGCATCCTATTTTTATGATAGGTAAAGTAAATATCTTCAGTGAAAATATTGCTCTTCCTTCTGCAACTGAGCTATAACCCTATCTACGCACATATGTGATCCTAAATGACGCCGTGTATGTGACAATACTATTAGAATATAATATTAATATATTAACAAACAAAATGGTAACTTTTCACTCGAAATATTGATTTCTGATTTGATTCTTAAGAAGGAAAAAAACTTAATTCACTCTATTTATGCAGTTGCCCCTCCTAAAAATTTGTCTATATGCGTCCATGTATGTTTTGTTATTAGAGTAAATAACTAAACAAAAACATATTTAAGACTTAAACATGTTTTTATACAGTTTAAGTACATTTTAAACACGTTTAAAACAACAATAATTGTGTTTATAACATATGAAACCCGCCATATAGTATCTTAATACAATTTATTGGTTGTTATATGGGCATATAAAAATGACCTAGAAGGCATTTAAGCCTTGATTAATCCGGCATTCAAACCTTGATTTAATCGAATATACGTCTACGTAAAAAGTGTCTCATATCGACCGTAAAGTTGGAGCCCGGCTTCCACGACTTGCTTATCACTCCCATGCGAACTACGGCTTCGCACTATTCACTACAGCATCATCGACATCGCGGATGTGGGCTCGTCGCCGCCAGCTATATAATTACTATCTGAACAACCATGGCGGATAAGTTACCAATGTTATTCGTGAATATTGTATTTAGACTCAAAGAGTCTTCAATGAATAGGCAAAAGAAAACCTTAGACAAAAAGAATAACTCTGAAGAAAACAATTGGAATAATGATAATTAATTAAAATTACAGCCTGAGTTTCACAACAAACTAACAAAAGGTTTATATATTTTATAAACTTTATACGTACGCATTATTTAAGGTGCTAAAATTTATTAATGTTAACATTCAAAAATTCCAAAAGTTTAGTATACATTCTTCAAAAATAAGCAAATTGTTTAAGTTGGTACTTAGACATATATTTTAAAAATCGGTAAATTTCCTTTACCTGGAACTTCCGACGTCTTGAATATTTTCTTTTATTAGGATTAGGAAATGTGACCTAGTTTTTTATTTATTAGTTTAGTTCCGCTCATAGCCATTTAGTAATACGTATACATATACGTCAAACATTTTTATTCGGAGCCATTTTGTTCTACCATATGGGATTCCTACCAATATTCTACCGGTTTCTATATATGCCACACACAATTTCTGAACATAATTTAAACTAAATGGAATAAGTAGTTTTATACAATGATTTTTTAAAATTTTCATTAGACTGTCACTTTGTTCCGTCCCGTCAAATTTTACCAATGTTTCTATATCCAAAAATTGAAGTCAATTGAATAAGAAAAGCTTTTTAACTTTCATTTTTTTAACAGTTTATTTGGCCACAATTTTATTCCGCCATCTTGAATTCGTACCATTATTTTTACCAGTTTATCTCTATTTAACTCTTAATTCTTGTACAAAATTTAAAATCAATCTAATAAGAAGTTTTTTCAGGCTGGTTTTTAAATATTTTATTAGGCCGTGATTTTGTTTCGCTATCTTGGATTCGTACCAAATTATTAACAGTTCGTTCTAATATATTTGATTTTGTGCATCTTAGGTAAATTGGATAATTTAGAAAGAATTCAGAAAACATGTTTTTTGGCATCTAGGGATCGTAAAACGTGAAGATTGGTAAAATCCTGGTAGGGTAATTTTTTCTGGATTACAAACATTTTATTTGGCCGCAATCTTGAATTGATACCACAATTTTATCAGTTCATCCCTTTATCGTACTTAATTCTTGCACACAATTTGAAAACAATCTGATAAGTAGTTTTGTCAGGTTGATTTTTTCAATAGTTTATTAAGCTGCCATTTTGGTTCATCATCTTGGATAATACTAGATTGTTGCGGAAAATGTCAGGTAAATTGAATAAGTAGTTCTTTACCAATAATTTCGCTATTTTCATCCTCATACCCTTAATTTTTGAAGAATTTGAAGTTAATGGGGTAAGTAGTTTTTTAGCTACGCCGCGAACAAACAGACTGACAGTATTGAGTAAACATGTATTTCGGCAACTAGGGACCCTGAAACGTGAAAATCTAGAAAAATCTGGGAGGATGATTTTTTTACGATTACAATACATCCCTTTTACTAGGGAAGTAAAAAACTGTGTTATTTTATTTTAGAGAATTATTTCAGCTCTCCAGTTCAATTGAAAGCTAAAAATCATTTATTACAAACGTTTTTATTAAAACGTAAAAAAGAAAATTTCTTGACAAGTGCTAAAACGATTTAATACGAAATAACGTATGATAAATAGGTGCGCAAAGCACGCCTTTAAAGTTTTTACATTGCGCTTAAATTTGGTTCCATTAATTAGTGTTTCGTTTGGTTCAGTTTCAAGGTATGCGTCAAAACTTGGCGTTAGTGGTTTTTTGATTTCATTTAGTTTCATTATTGCCTTCTTACTTTTGTAAATATTGGCTTATCTTTGTTTTAAAGTCAGCCCTCAAGGTTTTCTGATCGACCCAAACCAATTGGCTATCGTTAGTACTTTATGGTGCTTCGAATAGTTTCCTAATGTTGGAAACCTTCACCCATTACTATGAAGCTATAACCTTGAAACAAGACAAGAAGACAAGCGATTATTTCCAAAACGAACGACTCCTAATAATTTGTATTAATTAGAAAAGTGTTGGAGAGTGGATGGTATTTTTCCAAAATAAGAAAGCATTAACAAAACTAATCGAAGCCCTAAAAAGTACTTCGCCAATCAAACACATTTTGGAAGATGACTTAAAAACAAAATAAGAAAGCACTAACGAAACTAATCAAGCACTAAAAGGCACTAACTACGCTGGGGGAAAATATACATAAGTGATAACAAACGAAACAGAAGGTCTAGTAAAATTTGAAAAGAAAGTCTTGAAGTTGATAAAAAAATGTACTGACAACTTAAACATTTTTAAAAAATGCATGGAGTCGCCCATAAATATGTGACCTGACCTTTCTTTAGTCCAATAAACGAAACAGAAGGTCAAGATCACAGTCAGTAGGATTTAAAAAGTAAGTCTTCAATTGTTAAAAAAACCTCCTCAACAAGAAAAACTGGTTTTAGAATTTTAAAAACTTTTATTCTTTTTTCTTGCAATGATGCTTTCAGCAACTGATCTTGTAGGAAGAGGGTAGTACTGGAACCGCTTAATGAATATGTGAAGTGACCTTTCTTTGGTGGGATTTGTTTTTTGTTTTTACCATTATTTCTTTTTTTTTTCTTTCGGCCACCAGGGACGGACATATGGAGGGAGGGGGGTTGGAACATCCACTCAATATTTTGCCCCAGTTTTTTTATGTAATTGAAAAAAATATTTTATTGGCAACATTTAAAAAATCTGTTGGCAAAATTGCATTACTCCCCCCTCCAGTTGGCAAAACGGAAAAACTTGTTGGCAATATTGTAGTACCCTACCCCCAATATTTTGTATTATGTCCATCCCTATCGGCCACAAATAATAACTGGTCAGTCATCTAAATATAACAAAACGTGTTTTAGTTCTATAAGATTGGGATCTTGGGTTAATCAAGTATTGGAATGGAATAGTTGCAATAGGTTTTAATTTAATTCATAAACACTAGTTAGTTATCACGTTCGTATCGCAATTCTGCAACATCATTTCATAGCTTTATCGCCACCTACATTGGCGGAAAGAATAATATCCTCTTAGATGCCCGTCTCTACGCCCAAAGCTATATCACGATTTACTGGCCATTCCGTTCCGAGCTGAATTCTGTTTCCCGGCGGTGTGGTAACGAGGACTCGTTGCGTTCCGTTAGGAGAATGATATTCGCGATTTTGATGGCACTGCATCGAAATTGCATTTCACAATAACTATAAGTATTCCTATATTATTTGTGTAACCAAACATAGATGAAAAATATCGAAGGGCAATGATTTTCCTGTACAAACCAAATAGGCATTTAAGACATCAGCTCATACTACTGACTACTAATTTCCAAAAACGGATTGAATGGCATGATATATTTGTTTACTTACTGCAAATATTTTACCAGAAGTTGTAAATATAGATGACTTCGTAGTTTTATCTAACTGGAACTGGGGTCAATACTTAACTGTCAGGTCTTTACATTTCGAAATCAAAAACTTTTTACTCTATTCCGTTTGTTCTCTCTATCCGTCAGTTTGTCGATCTGTCTGTCGGTGTCTCAATATTTGCACAAAAATATAAGAATGAACTGGAAACATTTTGGTACGGATCCAAGATTGCAAAACAAAATAGCGGGCTTAATAAAATGTATAAAAAAGATCAACCTGAAAAACTATTGATTAGATTAACACACTTCGCTATTCCTATTAAAAGTTCCGGGCAAAGGAAATTTACCGATTTTTTATCTGTAAAGTTTTTATTTATTGTTGTATGCTGTATGTTTGTCATTGTGAAAATAAATGTTTGTATTATAACGTATATTAACTTCTACTTCTCAAGCAAAAACCTACTAAATTCATCAGTAGGTTTCTTTAAAGTTTATTTTACATTAAACATTATTATTTTTGAAAATACAGGACAATCTTTTATGTTCAAACACATTACATATTTCTAACATACGAACCCTACTTATATTCGAAAAGGAATATCCAACGCTTTATTGACGTCTTAAATTGCAAGCCCCGGTGCCCACTGCGACGAAAAAATCAACCCACAGATTTTCTTCTCTGTGGAGATTAAGTTTATTCGAATATGCCAAGAAATTTAAAACGTAGGGGAGAAAGGGGTAATAAGAACTGAGATAATATATAACTGTCCCTTATTTTTAGTGTAAGAACATGTTTAAATAGATCAGGAAAATTAACATAACTTTTATCCTACTCTAAGTACCGATAAGATAATTTGAAGCATCCTATTTTGGCATGAATTTATTCAAATAAAAAAAAAATATTGTATCACTAGTTTGAATTCTTGCCATTTCAGAAGTAGCATATTTGAATACAGATTTTTTTTAAATAGTACAGTTTTTCCGAGGTTGTGTACTTTTTTAATAAAAGCAAGTTCTTATTACCCTACTAAGAGAGCCTTTAGGGGTAATAAAACTTGGATATCTGGGTAATAAGAACAGAGACTTATTCTTTTTAATTCAGATTTAGTTTTACATAAGAATTAACTAAAGAATAATACCTATTCAAATTAAAGGGACTAATTTTATGAGAATTTACAAAAAGAAAGCTGGGGAAGAGTTAATTATGATATAAATGCAAAAGGTTCAACCACGAAACCTGTTCTAACTAAAAAACTTAGTGGTAAACTCAATCCAAAAGCTATAAGAGGTGATAGAAAAACGGATTTGACAGGAAACGAGTTTTTTTGATTATGTTCAGCCAATGCACAAGAGTTTTCCCCCAAACGGCAATCACTATTGTGGCCAGTCATTTTTTGCCTAAGCCATTATGATGTTTGGCCAATATACTGTCCATCACATCCCAAACAAGATAATTGATACACAAAATTACTGTTAAATAACAAGGGTGTTTTATCTTTGACCTTGGAGAAAAGATTAAAGTTTTTTATTGGATTATATTTGACAACTTTTAAAACTGGAAAATCTCTGAATAATTTTGAAACGTTATAGGTTAGGCCATTTATCAAAGGTAGTTTTCTATATTTAACTTATGTAAGTGGTTGACTTTCCTCGGTGGGACCACCATATAAATATGCATTATAAATTAATTTTTTTTTAAATATGTTTGGATATCCATTATTCAAGGGCTGCATCGCACTTGCACATGGTTAATCCATGTGCAAGTTGGTAACGGTTTCTATAATCGAGATGTAGTCCTTATTAGCGGAATAAACAAGATATTTTTTGTTACTTGTTTTATAAAAATTATGCTGTGTTTGTTTTGTTAATAAAACTTTTTTTGAATTTGAATTTGAATTTGAATTATTTAAAAACATCTCTAAAAGTGTTTTAAAATCTTCTTGTAAAAATAAATCATCAGAAATATGTATTACCCTATTTTTCATCGCTATTACTATGTTATATTTTTGATTTTTTGGGTGGTTAGAAAAACAGTTTAGAAATCTACCTAGTTGCAGGTTTCTGATACCAATCCAAAATAATTTTGTTTTCAGGATTCCTAATAACCCTAGTGCCTAAAAATAGCACACTACCTTGGTTTTCGTTTTCAATAGTAAATTGAATATTCTTATGAAATGCATTAAAATATTGCAAGATTATCTTGCACTATCATCCGGAACTGCACAAATCACATCGTCCACGTATTTGTAAATAAAAGGCAGTTGAAATAGTAGATTCGGGATAACACCACTAAATAAGTGATCTAAAACTATTGTTGCAAGAATTGAGCTAATAAATGTGCCCAGGGGGTTTAGATTAGAGGCAATGTAAATAAAGATACAACATCTAAAGAAAAAGTTACTCGGTAATTGAACGTTACTTATGACATTGACAAACGAAAAAGTATCTTTGATGTTGTAATCTTCCAAAGCATTCGTTAAAATTTCTGCTAAATATTTGGATATGTAAAAGGTAGTAGAATTAATAGACTTAATTATTGGTCCAAAAGGGACATTCGCTTTGTGTATTTTAGGTAAACAATATAGTTTGGGGGAATATGAATTATACATTACTAAGTTGTTTCTATTCTAATCTATTTATTTATTTTTAGGTTTTTTATCAAATCATTATATATATTTTATATAGACATTGTTGGATCTTATTTAATTTTAATTTTTGTATATAGACGTATCTTGCAACATTGTTTCGGTTTTGTCACTCTTGTAAGTAGCAACAGTGCAACTAACTTTATCAGATTGTGAAATATAAAGGTAAGGATGGAGTTTTAAAAATATTTTGGTTTTATTATATAATGCGTTAAATTGATTTGGTTTTTCTTTGTGCTCTCAGCAAATCTTTGGATTCGTTAGGGACATCATCTATGATGCTTTCGAGGTCGGTCATAAAAATATTAGGTCGAATGTCTTTGCCTGACCGATGAAATTGAGTAAACATATTTTTTGAAGACTAGGGAACTTAAAAGAGTGATTTTTCACCCAAATTTGAAAACAGAATGCAATTGTATACATGCAGAATATTAGGAAAATGCATATTGACGTATAGTCAGCAATAAATATAGATAAGACTAGCTTAAAGCAAAAAAAGTTAAAAAACATATTTCATCTCTCTAAGCTAATAATGACAAGACTATAACTTTGTAAATAGCTTTTCTGATTTAATATACATACGCATATAGCCTAGAAACAATTTTATAAACTTAATTTTAACTTTTTTTTAACAATTTTTAATCCTCACCTAATAATGTTTTCTGTAATTTTCAGTTTTTTAAGCACAAGCCTAAAAATTACCTAGTAACGAAAAAGTTATTCCTATTTTTTTAGTTAATAATAAATAGAAAATACTTAGTAAGTTAAATTAAACCACAACACTAAACAATACCTTTCCTATATTAAACAACAGCCACCGAGGCTTCCACCTATTATTTTCATACTTAAGGTGTTCTATTATTAAATTCCATTATAGCTCTGATCATGATACACGAAATAATAACAGTATATTATGCATCCACTAGTATATATTCTATTCCGTAAATTAAATAAATCGTCAAGCTAAAAGATTGTAATTTATGAGTCGTTATTTACATAGTGATAGGAACTCGGCGGTAGATAATTATTGAAAAAAAACGCTTTATCCTCGACAGTGACCCTCAAGGGTACGTATTATAATCTACAATTTAAGTAATTGTAAGTGACTCATTTATTAGATGTATGTTCAGATAATAGATATGCATCACATAAACTGTATGCATTAGACTTTATATCCTATATTAGTGGTAAAACGATAAAGCTCTCCGCTGGACTTTGAATTAATGGCCGCTAGGCTCTGCCTTTAGTGCAAGAGTGACAAATCCCACCGCTACACTTCGCATTATGAAAAGATCATCAAAACTTGCTGCTACACTCCACATTAGTGATAAAGCGACCTTGAAGCTGAGCGACAAAGCTCGCCGTTATACTCCGCACTATTAAAAGCGCACTGCTATACTCTGCATTTTTGGCGAAGTGACAATGTTATTTTAAATGGACTATACTCTGTAAGTTTTAAAATAATGATTCTAGTAAAAATATATGAGGTATAGATCGCTATCTTTGACAGTCATACAAAAATGGTGACTGAAAATATCATATCGATCATAAGTTATTTCGCTACAACATAACACGAATAATAAAAACGTATAAACATTTTAATATGATATATGGCATATCGATACTTCTCGATAATTGCCGCTAGATGTGCAATAATGCCGATAGGTAGCCGAGAACATCGATAGTTATGGCTAAACGGAATATATTTTTTCAAAGATTGCTCTACAATAATTTTCACAAAATTATTGACATACTGAAAATAAAATATATCGATTGGTCCTGTGCCTATCCATAGGTAAAATTTTATATCGCGCATCCCTACTCATAAGTTGCAGTACCTCAATACCATAAAAGCTCGCACAAAAGTATAACTTACTTTGGAACATGGCACGACATATAATGCACGTTTTTTGGTGCACATTTTTTATGCCTTACATACATTCTACTTATTGACTGATTCGTTTTGTTCTTCTACTTGTTTTTTCTCAAAAACTCAAACTATCTTACCGCTGATAAGCAATTCGTTAGAACTTGTACATATTCAAACTTACCAGTATCATAACCATTGTTGATCCTGCCGAATATTCTAACCTTATGGCGCTGCGTTCCTGACTGGATGTCAAATTTAAATCGCTATTAGGTTCAGTCCAAATTGGCAAATTTATAATTTTACGATAGGCCCGTATAAGTAAAATTTTATAATAGAAGTATTTTATTAGTTTTTCCAAACTGTGAAATATTTTTTTTTACAAATATTTAATCAACATTTAAAATTATGGTACGAATCTCTAGCCCATTGGCTTAACCAATTGCGCTATCGTACCACTGATGAGCAATTCGTTAGCATCACCTTTACTGTTGATCAAATATTTCTAAAAAAATATTTCAGTTTTAAAAGACTGATAAAAATTCACTAATTTGAAAGATTCGATCCCCGCTCGTACCATAAATTTTAATGTTGATCAAATATTTCTAAAAAAAATATTTCACAGTTTAAAAAACAACTAATTAAATAAATACTTGTATTGCTTTTTCTCATTGTGTTTTTTATTCTATGTAATTTTGTATTTGTTTTTTTATAAATTTATTACTTTTTTTACATTTACGTTATGTATGGTATATACCTATTTTGATTTGATTGCACTTTGTGTTTTTACTAATTTGACTACCATTATTGTAGATATAAGAGTTTCGTTAAGAAATACTACGTAGTCTAACAGTAAAGCATGTTTGACTTTCATATTAATTTAATAATGGTTTTATCCCATGTATATGATTCATAAAATTATCATCACCGCCTATCGTCTTAAATCTATGACTATCATCGACTTGGTGGCACGGATGGCTAGGACCAACTATAATGATTAAGGGGATAACAGAACGAAGTAACTCTAAAACGCGTCTTATTTCAATATATATTTTTGTTTAATAGCAAACTGTAGAATTTTCGTTGATTACGGTATAACATTTAGAAACATCTTATTCTTATAAATTTACCGAGTCCTTTATTAAGAGGATATTTGAATAGAATTAAATTCTCGATTCTTCTGCTGATCATAAATCCTATGTTAGCTATAGTGCAATAGATGTATGTGTGTCATCGAGAGAAACTGCATTAGTTAAGCGAAGTGACCTTGAAGTGTTGGCGTTTAAAAGCCGATGTGTTTTTTCGAAAAAAAAAGGTAAACTAAAATAATATTAACTGTTACCTTAATTTTATACCAGAATATCAAAAGTGTACAGTTTTTCAATAAACGAAAACAGAAACTTTTTTGGAACAGAAAAAATAAAATACAAAGATATACTTCTTTCTACTCAGGACATTTTTTCTACGTCGGAAAATAAGACGTTGAAAAGTCGATGCGTTTTAGAGTTACTCGGATATCCTCTTAAATAATATCTACCTCCGTGAACTGAGTGACTGAGTTTAACTACTTTATCTTGTACAGTGTGACCAGAAAAATGTGCATCAAATGGGAATTTTTTTAATAAATGATCTTAGTAAGATTTGAGTTAAGTTTAAGTAAAAAGTTTTTGCTTCCAAAATAATCCAAAGTGGCAATAAAAAAGTTAGCCAAAAACGGAAAATTATGTTTCTCTTTTTATTTGATACTTATATAATACATTTCAAATCGATCAGTTGATAACCTATAACACGACGTTGGATAAAAACTCTAATTATAGTTATTTTGCTCCAACATTTCTGCTGGAGCTTCATAGGCTGCTTTATAATTTACTTTATTTGGTTATTTCAATAATTCAATAAAAATATTTTATTTGTTTTTAGAAAGAACGCAATAGAAATAGAAATAAGAGTTTTCTTAGTTTTGTTTTTTTAAAAAGGCAATAAATATGTATTAAACAAATAAATAACCAAATTTAAAAATATTTTATTATAAATTGTGGAAGCTGGGCAAATTTTGCATCAACTTGGACCCATAAAGTAAAAAAAAAAATGAGAAAAATTTGAAGTCAACTAACAGCCCTGAAATTCAGTATACAGCTATAAAATAAAAAAACTTCATTTTCCTTTGCCAATTTTAAAACATTTGAAAAAAAAACCAGTTTGTTGCTATTTTTTCAAAAAAAATATTTAAATATGACAGGGAGGATAAATCAAGTGACTAACTTTTTTATTGTCACTTGGTATTATTTTTCTTTAAGTAAGTTATTATAAAAATCCCATATGATGCGGACTGGTCACACTACATATTTTTGATTCTGGTAACAGATTTTTTTAATATGGTCGCGCCGTTAATATATGATTATTAACATTCTAAATGACGTATATATAGTAAAGGTTTTTATTGTAATAATTTGAATATTCCAATTTAAAAAAAATACAAAAACAACTCCCATACATGAGGCAGTTTTTTTTGCAATTCAAATATGGAATTAACTAATGTCACGTCTCGTTTGCCAACGAACCCCATTTAATTTTTTAGGGCTTATCATCCCAGAAAAGTTATCAAAGTTTAACCCCGCCTCGGTCCAACGTGTGCCCTTTCGGCATCAGCAAGAGAAAGCCCTAAACCCTCTTGATCACGTTAAGGGAGGTTGACTCCCTTCTGTATAATGCACGTGCTAGACAGAGAGGCAAAAAGGAACAAAAATGCTTTGAAACCCGGGCCGTGCTGCTCTGGAAAGTACAGGGTGTTTATATTGACGCAAGAAAATTCAGCAGACATGGACAATATTGATTTTATACCAAATATAGCTAAATTCACGATATTTTATTTGTTTTGAACAAAACCTATAAATATAAATATAATCTTATATTTTGTTTATTATAATTGCAATTCCACTATTTCTAACAAAAGTTTACTTACCCTTAGTTCATTGTTTTCAATTCTATTCACGTAATCGTATGCTTACCTGCAACAAAGGAAAAATATAATCAGAATAATTGACGTAAACATCACTACATTATTATGCAACTAGATCGAGTGATAAACTAAGGACAGAATTTTAGATTGGAATCCAACAAAAACGGTACAAATTATTATAGAATTTTTTATTTATATATTGCCACCTGTAATTAGAAATTTGATATTGGGGTATTTTTTATCAAACTATTCAATAATATACTGGGTGTTCCATACAAAAAAAAATCCATACAAACATTTTTATTTTTGATGCATATTTTTTATTTGGTAAAAACTGTGTACCGGGTTTCCTATTATAATTTTTCCCTTCAGTTTAGAGGATAAATATTATATATAGAAAAAAAACTTTAAATAGAAAAGTTGTAAGATTTTACCTTCATTATCTTTTAAGAATATCAAACATTTTCAAAGATCATTAAAAAGTTGAAAAACATACATACCCTATATTTTTTTAAATGGTACACACTGTATATCATTTTTTCATTAAATGAGCCTCGTCTTACTATCTGAATATACCAGATTTAATACATTTATCTTTAAAGACAACAGAGAAAACTAACAAAAACCGTGCCATGAGAGGTAATGTATTTTTATTGATTCCACATTTAGAAGAGAATATTCCCTGCCTCTCACGCATTGCTTATTTGAAGGGTTGTCAAAAAATTTTCAAGACGAAATTTTTAGGGCTTTTCATGAAACTTCAGAATGTATTGTAAAATGAGAAATGAGGCATCGAAAATGTCAAATTTTTTGGAAAATTACATTTTTTTAAATGGAAAACCCTGTACATTATATTTTCGATTTTTATACGAAATTCTACAAATACTTAATGTAAAATACTCTATACCTAACTTCAGCTGTTTTCGAAATACTGACTTTTGAAAATAAATAATTTATGTATTTACAATAATTGTAGAATCTAAATGGCTCAACTTTCTAATCTAAACTGTTTAAGAACTATTTCATGCTACGACCTAAATTTGGTAACATACCATAAGTGTTGAAATACTATTGGAGAATGTGAAAACTATTTTGCTCTAAATTAAAACTGTTTTTTCTTTGCTCTTAAAGAGACACCAGACAATTCTAAACCGTTTGAATAGGCAGGTTACCTGCCTAAATTTCTGAACAAAAATATGCAAAAGGCCCTATATGTCACTAAAATCGATGTATAAACGTTAGAAAACATAGTTTTAGGTAGTTTAAATTTATGTCTAGTACTTGAAAATTTACAGACTTTTTCTTTTAATTTTCCTTGCATTAGACCTAGCTACATAAATGTTCCTTTACTCTTTAAGTTTATTCATTCGAGATATACTCGTAATGCCCGAAGAAGCTACCGTGTAGCAAAACATATTAGGTGTTGTAAACAAATATAGTGGAAGTGTTTGTAAAAAAATAATTTTTATATTTTACTTAATTTTATTATGGATTTCCACCGAGTATCGGCTGACACAATCGTATTAATAAACATTAGGTCTTTAACATAGAGTAATTTATTTCTAACAGTTGAATATGCCCGCCATTTTTATTTATGGAGTTTCGGTAATTATCTTTAATTTATTTATTGCATGAACAACAAAAAGAGAATGATGATGAATGAGCATGATAACATGTTGATAAAATATAAAATTCTCTCAGTCTTCCAGGTTTCTACTACGCTCGGAATATACCGTATTTTTTGATCTCCACTTAAAATCTGTGCTGTTTGTCGGCCATTTGATAGTTCTATTAGACCCTATCCATATTTTATAATTTTTAAAGAAAGTTCAAATATCGTTCTTCATTAAATTATTTTTTAAAAAATGCTTTATTTGATTTTTTAATAAACTACATCACGCGTGTAATGACTGTAGTCCTTAAAATATTGAAAGATAATAAAATGGAGCACCGTAAATTTAATTTTTTTTATGGAATACTCTGTTTATTATTATATTTTGTATTTCTATACGAAACTCTAAGAATACCTGATGTAACATACTCTATACCTAAGTTCAGTTATCAAAATATTGACGTTTGAAAATTAATAATTTCAATATTTGCAATAACTGTAGAACTAAAAGGCTCATCTTAGAGTGAAATGATTTTCACTTTCTCATCTAAACTTTCTAAGAACTATCCCATAGTACTGCTTCCCAACCGAAATGAAAGTACCAAAATTGTTACCGCGAGTTCCACCTAAATTTCAAATGTAAAAACTATTTCGCTCTAAATTAAAATGTTTTTTTTTGCTCTTAAAGTTTAACAGACATAAGACAATTCTAGATTGATTTAGTAAGCAGGTCACACGCATTAATGTCTGAGCAAGGAGATACAAAAGGCCTAATGATACTAGAAACGATTCAAAATAATACACGTTAGGTTTTTAACATACTGCAACCGATTTTATTTATACAGTTTCGGTAATCATCTTCTAATTTATTTATTGAACAACAAAGAGATTATGATGGTGGTCAACCTAGTTGATAAAATATAAAATTCTCTCACTGAGTTTCTCCAGGTTTCTACTATGCTTTTTTTTCTACTACTTCTACTACTTTCTCTTCCACAAAAATGAGTCGTAGTGGCGTAACATTTGGGTTGTTTGGCGGCCACTCAATAGTTCAATGAGACCCGATCCATGTTTCATAATTTTCCTGTAAAAAATATCTGCAGGCATAGCATTATGCTGGCGAGCTCCGTCATGGTGCCACACCAGTTGGGCGTAATGCCACAGTGGAAGATTGTCTATTATATCTTGAACTCCTTCTCTAAGAAAGTTTAAATATCGTTCTCAATTTAAATTATTTCTTTAAAATGGTCCTATTTGATTGCTGAATAAACCGCACCACACGTGTATTGATTTTCGTCCTTGAAATTTTATTAATTAAATTTAATTAAAATATAAATAAAAATTAAATTTTTATTTATTCATCATTTTTTGACAAAAAGATCAACCTTCGCTGTTTTTGAGGTTCGCTTAATTTCTGAATGGGCATAACTTTTTAGAAATAGTAGTCATACTATAGTTGGGTTAACTCAATTAGCGCAGATACCTACATTAAAACAGTTCTTTAAACGTACCTTAGGAAACTTTATACAATACTTTAATTAATTATTTTAACGTAATAATACGCTATAGCCAGATATTGATGGGGAGCAATTGAGTAGATATTGTTATTTCACGCCGGCGCTCATATGCATAGCCATCCGTCCAAATCGAATACAAACTTAAGCTTAAAAATTGCCTTTTATGGTAACCATGACAACAGAAAATAATCATAGATGCATTGAACAAGGGTTTCGTAGCATTTGCGAGGGAAGATCCAAGTAAAGGTTATTTACATTTTTTTTTTCAAAATGGCTCTCAGTTGTTTCTTAACAATTTTAACACATTACCACGCCAAATACTATGTTTAAGTAAGAGTATTGGGGGAATGCGAGTAAGATATTGAATTTATAAAAGTCCAGTCTGTTAGTCGATCAAAGTAAATCCTATGTAGATATTTTTTAGAATAACATATGCATACAGCGAATGTGGCTAATTAATCGTCATGTTTGTTAAGGTATCTTTCTTCGTTATGGCAGCCATTATGCATTGTTTACTTATTAGTCCAAAATAATTACTCAAATAGCAACTTTTATGGTGCAAAAACGAAATGTTTTATTTTTCAACCATGCAGTATTGCATTATTGTTGAAAAAAAATTTTTTTTTTATTAAATGTGCCAATTTTATTTAGAATTGAAGCTCGTTCATTTTTTATCATAAACATATGTGTCGCAATGAATATTTTTAGGTCATCGTGCCCAATAAAATTATTCATATTGAAATATTTAATAATCTACCGCCATTATGGATTATTTCCTTGGTAGAAGCAACAATAGTGGGCCACATGCAAATATATTCTCTAAACAGTAATTTTACTTCTCACTGTTAAAAATAAAAAAGTTCTTTTGTTGAATCTGTCTTTAGGATATACCTAGTTACTCGTAATTATTATTATACAGGCAGTTATAAAATTACTATAGAAAGATTCCTTTGGTGTGATATACGTTCTCAAAACAGAAGGGTAGCATATACGATATTTTTATAAAGGTGTCTAGTTGAATCAAATTTATGTTACTACGCATCTTAAGTATTGGCAATAAAACATCTTTATTAACTTTTTTTAAAGATGCTCAAATGAATTTTATACCAATTCTATATTTTTAAATTTGTTCAGATTATTTGTTGCGTTTAGATTGACAAACAAAAATCTTTTTTGGCTTTTTGGGAGGTGGTAGGATGAAAGTATTTGTACAACTACTATGTGTCTATAAAAACTTAAGGTAAATGATATAACTTCTTATGCTTACTTAAATAATATTGTATATTATGTATCGAAACATTTCGTAGACAGACTAGTCTACATGTTGAGGTATGTAATTATACTAAATATTTGCTTCAATTAATTTAAAGTTAAATATTTTTATTCAGTTGCGAAAAAGCCAAAAAAGCAATTGTAGTTTTATTATACAATATTTTATAAAACTGGGCAATTTTCACCACGGTAAGTATCGTATAAGGGTATACAACACACTAATAAAATATCTGTGTTGTTCGAAGAGCCATCCTGTTGCATGATATATAATTATTATTAAACCAATTTTGTTAGTTGGGATTTCATTACTTTCTTTAAGATTTTTTTTAAGGAAAAATGTATTACTAACCTTTACAGTACAACGTGGATATTATAAAAAAACATTATTATTATTATTATTATTGATGCTATTGCTTAAATAAAAATATAGATTATTTTTTCGCAGTTATTTAATAAATTTTAATTAACAGATGCTCTACTGAAGCACTTAATTAATGTTAACTTGTTTGTTAATTAAAAAATCTTGTTCCATCGACATTAACGCCGATCTCGATATATCAAAATTAAATCGTAACATGTACGATTTCATCGTCCGCTGTTACACTTCTATTTAATATAGATTTGTATCGAACATCTTACCACTACGGCAGCTGTTTAGTTTTACAAGTCCGACAACGTGATTAAGTACTGTAAATATTTTGCACTTTCTTCTGGTATATGCATGTCAACGATTGCAACATCTGAACGTAGTAATGTTTATTTTAGTTAACCCAATTTTGTTTTAAAGTGGAGTATTTCAAACAAAGAAATGGTGATGTAAATGCAACAATGTATAGATTATAGTAATGCAATTCGTACTAAACAAAAACAAAGCCGTGAAGGGAGCGCAGTCAAGGACATAATTTCGTTTGCCCATTTCCATAGCATTAAAAAACTACGATTAGAATGCTGCACATTGCGGAAAATTAATTTTTTTGCTAGAAGTTCCGCCCACCTCAGGTGACAATCTTTTTGGCAAAGTTTTTGCTTCGATATTTCCAACACACTCTTTCTGTGAGATATGATGTCTATACAGGGTTATTCACGTAAGCCGTTCATTAAAAGTTTTTGATGATGTTATTTAGATAAAAATTTCAAATTTTGGGATTAAGATAAGGTCAAGGGGTACTTCTTTTTTTAAATATTTTCAACTTCCTGTCACTTCCGGTTTAACCGGAAGTTGGTACCAACTTGCTTATTTTAAATGGAACACCCTGTATTTTATGATATTTTTGGATTCTACGGAGAATTTTAATGCTATTTTATGTAGCATGTCCTATACCTAGGTTCAAGCGTTCTTAAGATACTTGACCTTGAACCAAAATAAAATCTCATAGTTTTGAAGATATAATCTTCATATTTTGAAGACGATCGGTAAATAATCTTAGGTTTCTATTTTTCTCAGCGGCAAACATTCACATTTTCAAAGCCGCTAAAGTCCGTTTTTTTAAAGGGGACACCCTATAACTTTATGCAATATCAAATGTAGAATTTAATTTTCTATCGAACTGTATTAAGGTTCCCTATACCTATTCGTAACCATTTTCGAAATAATCAGGTTTTTATTAAACTATCATATGTATTTGCTAAATGCTTACACCTTCCCGTAGTAAGCCATGGAAAAACAATTGTTGTGCTTTTCTATTCAACATGACAGCTGATTTGAAACTTTTAAATTAAAATAAAATAACACTCAAAAGCTGATATTCTCAATTTATTTTATATTCGCGGAGAATGTTACAAAATATTGGAGAGAACGTCCCATGTTTTTAATGAAAACCATCCTCATTTATCGCCAATGAACAAGAGAAAATTGAAGAGGATTGAAACGAAATTTTTTCGTTTCGAAAAAGTTAAAGTTTATTTAACAATAAATAAATAAAATAATAAAATTGAATTGACACATTTCAATTCTTCTTTGTACAGTTGCTGTGGCCCGTTGAATTTGTCCGTTTTCTAATTCGGCAAAAGCTGTTCGTATCCTGTCCAGTAAATCTTGTTGGTTATTTACTGGGGAAGTTTAGACTTTACCTTTGATAAATCCCCATAAATAAAAGTCTAGGGGTGTTAAATCAGGCGATCGCGGGGGCCATCTCCAAGGGCCATTGGGACCAATCCAGCGACCTTCAAAAATTCGAGATAATTGGAGATAAACTGCAGCGGAATTATGTGCTGGTGCCCCATCTAATTGATACCAATAATTTTGCAGCTCACCAATAGGAATGTCTTCTATAAATTCAGAAACGGTCCCTCGTAGAATTTCCAAATACTTATTACTGTTTAAATGGTCTTCATAAATACAGTACCGCACCTGATCATTTAATACTATACCGAAAACATTGAAGCTAAACCTCTCTCGAGAACGCGAAGCCGAAGCCAAGAACTAGAACAAAGCAAGAAAACACCTTCACCTTCAGCGAGAAAATTTATAGACATGCTCATGTCTCAGGATTTATATTCTGCAATGCTTTGTTCCGATGTCTAATAAGAAACACGTGTTCCCCTTTATTTTATGACCGCTGTTGCCGTATATGCATCAGAATGCGTCAGATAATGATGTACGGTAATTTTGGTAGTTACTATTGTGATCTTTAACTTGCTACATGATTACAAAAGTTTTATAGAATCGGAGGAAGTCAGCACGCACAAAAGTGTAATATGCCTGTCAAAAAGCATAACGCTGTGACAGAGTGAGCAGTAGAAGAGCAACTCAAATTTTATCCACTTCTTTAAGATTAGTTGAATATTCAGTAAAAACAGTGTTGTGAATATTTAATACCTGATTAGGTAGCCGAGCGTGTAACGCGTATACTTCAAAGAACTGTTTTAGATGAAAACCCTTATAGATTTATACAATATGGAATCTACATACCATTTTCCACAGAAAAGTACCATATTTATGCTAAAACCGACTTTTTAACTTCCTACGTCGGAAAATGCTTAAATGCCTCAAAAGCTTTAATAACAACACATTATTTAATTAAATAAAAACGAACTAAGCATCAATAGGATTCACCAAATATCCTCCCTAAGATGCTCTTGAGTTTTGTCTGTTAAAATATCATCATTGGTAGTCTTCATAAGAGAAAAAAATAATAACTGGTAAGTTTATTTTATTATAATTATTTTGCAAAAACTAGGTTTAAAAATAAATCTCCAATTTATATTTTATTACAGTCATACAGTACAAAACAGATAATAGGCAGTGACGTATGTAGGCATTGCTTCTGGGGAGATTTTAGAGCATTAAAAGTTTCAACCAAAAAAAAACGTCCGGTATCTGTTTTCTCCAATAATAGACGTTCTCAACTTTTTAAACGTTCAGCCCAGAGTCATGCCCATAGTATGATACCTTAACAAATAACTTAATAGGTATATGTTTATTACATTACGCATTGTGTATTTTACTTCTCTAATCGTTACATATTCATTTTAAACAAAAAAGACTACATCTTGCGGCGTCGTATAGCGGACAGATCATACTTTAAATAACGTCAATCCCGAACGTAACTTACGCGATGGGAGAACAAGGTGTTTTCCAAGCTCTCCGTGGCAGCCTAGTGACAAATGATGCTTCGACATTGTTGCCTACACAAAAGAAATAAATCAACAATAGAATTAATCAGCATAATTTAGACAGCTGATGCAGGTTATAGATAGCGTCCCTCTAAGCTGACTGATTCCACATGAAAAAATCTTTTAGAAATAGTGGATATTTACCAATTAAAAGGAATGTTTCGCGTTACAATTGTCATCGAACAATTTGAACCTTTAAATTAAAAAGCTTGATATTATCTATTCAAACAGGACTAGTTATGTATACATTTATTTATTTGTTATGTTGAAGTAGGTGTACAACGTTACTTCATTAAAGTTTACCTTCATTTATAATTTTTATACTCAAATGAAACAAATGTTTGGGAACACAAACTACTCAATGGGAAAATTAATGTTTAATTTTGTACATGAACGTATGTTTGGGTTTTAATTTTTGATATTCATGTTAAATATTTATTCCTAAGTGTAAATTTGTTTTTCTATATACATCCACATATATACCATATAGCTTAGTTAAAATTTTAAATATATTTTATAAATTCTATATGCATTATGTGGAATAATAATCTAAATAGGAAATTTTGACCGCATTTTGTTACCTCACAAATTATAATTAGTTTATTAAACATTCAAAAATATGAGTGCACGAATAAATAATCAATGAAGTCGGAAAGTTTTAAACTGGCCAAAATATTTTTTTATTTAATTAGTTATTGCTGCGTTCGAACTTCGAAAGGGTAAATCAAAATTTAACTTTTTTTCCTTAAAAATATTTTCCTTGATGTTGTGTACCTAAAGAAATCATAGATAGAATAATCAATATCTTGAATCACACAACTTCTTTACCTATTTGCCATTTAATCTACATTTATATATACATATATATATATATATATATATATATATATATATATATATATATATATATTTAAGCTGTGAAAACGCCAAATACTTCTTGAAAATTTAAATATTTTTGGAAATGCAAATAATATTTTCAACTATCTTGCAATTTAGTAGACAAGAGATTCATTGCAACTTCTTAAAAATTTAAATATTATTAGAGTTGGAGTTTTTTTCTAAGAATTAAGTATATGTTTAGTAATTTTTTCACCTCTGGGAGATATATATATTGTATTAGAAGACCGAGGATACCATAAGGATGCACCATTGTGTGAGGGTAAGAACAACGGATTGGCTTAAACCTTTCACGGTAATAAAAAGACGGGAATCGATGTACGAATCCAAGACCTTACTAGCGACTACATACAAAATTGGACAAGGGTCTGTAGTTGGAGGGTAAGTTGGATACCCTTCATAACGAGCTTCGATTCATAGAAACAGGCAGCATATGTTCAACCAAGTGTCAAAAGATAATCGTCGTGTATCATGGATGTCTAGATATTGGAGAGCGTATTATGACTTTATTTGCATTATGGCTTTATTTGCTGATTTTTTACAAGATTGTACCATGTTGTGTGGTATATTACTAGAAAAAATATAATCTTTTAGACTAACCCATTGAGCCATCTTCTTTCCGTAAAAAATAACTGTTTCTAAAAATGTTTTTAAGTGATATTTAAATGGGTATGTTTAGTGATTAAGAGAGAATATCTTATTTTTTTCACAGACCAGTAATAATTTCACTAAGACATCATTTTGTTTCGGTATATTGGATGTTTGCCAAAATGTTAACAGTGTCGTCCCCCACCGTTAATTTTTGACCAAGATTTGAAGTCAAGTGGGTAAGTAGTTTAAAACTATGGCACGAACAGGTACACATACCCACAGAATTGAGAAAACATGTTTTTTGGCATCTAGAGACTCTAAAACGCAAAGATTTGTAAAAACTGGAAGATGATTTTTTCACATTACAATACTTTCCATTGACAAGATTCTTTTAAATCGTGATTCTTATCATATGGGAAGCAAGAGCTGAACGGAACATTGCATATCCTCGAATTAGCGGTTAGTTTCAGTTTTAATTGTGCATACTCATACCAAGAAAAAACGTTACCTTAAAATCTATTACAGATATACCTAAGAATGCAACAGCATCTTCTGAAAGGTATATTGAGGCGTATGTTGATTACATCTTAATGGAATATTAGTGTAACCTAAAATTGAAACGTTTTGATTTTAAACGTAAAAAAACATTTTCAACAATTTTAAGGATTTTAGTTTTTTTGCTCTCTCTTGCTGGCTGTTTAAATTAATTTGAAAATTATGAAAACTTTAATGTTATATTTATGCAGCCAAAATACTTTTGCAAATACAGGACAAAAAGTTATTCAAATATGATTAATTTAGAAAACCTAATAAAAAATATGGTCGTCAGGAATCAGTTTATCTGGTGTCTGTGTCACGTTGCATGTTTTGCTGTCTTATACAGTGAGTAGCAGCGAACGTCGATATTATAGGCAATTTTGTGAGCTTTACAAAACAGTATTAGGATTATAACGAAGTGTAATTAAAGAAGAGAAACAAAACAGAAAAAAATTATAGGTAATTTTGTGAGCTCTATACAAAACAGTATTAGGATTATGACGAAGAATAATTAAAGAAGAGAAATTAAACAGAAAAGCATGTTGACATTATTGAAATGTTTTAATACGATTAAACTACTACCGTAATATAATGCAGTGAGCATTAGAATTTGCAAAACTGCATTAAAAAATACAGGACCGTATCTAGAAAAGTTGACCTGAGGATCGTCGCCAGCAGATGAAACTTCGAAATTGAAATTTAAGAATACAGTTTTATAGCGTACCGTTAAATTTATTTTAAAATATTGTTTTAAAAACTAAAAAATATTGTAATTTTTGTTTTATTTTTACGAACATCTTCTCGGAATATTGTAAATTTCTCAACGGTATATAAAAATACTATATATATAACTATAAATATAATAGAAATATTACCTGAAATTAATGTTTGGCACGTATTTTGATATATATTCTTAACCTTATAAAGATATTAACATTTGCAGTAATTTACTGTAAGTGATATGGGAGTAATTTTTATCATATAGTAGTGAAAAAAGTAGAAATCATTATGGTGGTGGCGGTTGAGGCCCCAAGCTTTGCCAACACCTGCCGTTGCGCAACTTTACCGGCAGTACATGTGTACAGGCCTGCACGAGGCAACAATCTGCAAGTTTTTTTCACTGCAAATTACCACCGGTCGATTTAACGACTCGATATGGAGAAAGAATTTATTGAGGCAATGGAAATAAGTCATCTGCACAACGGCGTTTTGAAATCCGCAAACTGCACCTGGCTGACCAGTAAAACACTTTTTTAACGCTGTTTTAAGATCTAAGACTTGGATATATACATTAAAGCTTCTATTGCCTTCCTTGAATTAAAAATAGCAGGCTATTATTACACAACAATTTATTGTTATTAATATCTATATCACAATAAAATATATTTACCAAAATGTGTCATTAGCCACGTGGGTCCAAGTTATCGTGTCAGGGTCGTTTGAAGGCAATAACATTATATTTTGTGTTTCTACTATATAATTATAATATTAAAGGCATGACTAGAGCCATGGCCTATTTGTTCAATAAGCCAGGTAGGCCTGGGCTTAGGGCCTCATAGTAGAAGAGCACCACACTCTCCTTAACAGTATCAGACTTTGTTCTAAAATACATATAATTTCATTTAAAATGCAAATGTGAAATGTTATTTTGTATTTTTCAGTTTGTTTACCTGTTTAGGCCAAAAATAATCTTATTTTATTTAGATTTACTTAGTTTAAGATGTTTTTAGACTATTAGATCTGATTCTTAATGTATTTATTGTTCTATTTATATAAACTGCTGCTCATAATAAGGATCACTAGCTTTTTTAGGGTAAATTTGAAGTCAAATATGTTGAAAACCAAAAAAGGTTTTTACCTTCTAGCAATAGAGGCAGACACTTAAAAAAAAACAGGTTTCTCATTTTTTGAATATATCTTTTCTTTTTTGAGTTTTATACAAAAAAATGTGAAAATTTTTCAAAAATTCCATTTTAGCTTTATTTAACTAAATATGTGCATGGGGGCTTAATTTATCTTTAAAACTCTGGGAAATGATATATTACATGATAATAAGAAGAAAAGTTGATATAAACCGGAGTCGGCAAACACTTCGTTTTTGAGATATAAGTTGATAAAAGGTCATTATGTTTTTAGTTTTTTTGGCATACCTCCTACATTTATACTATAACCAACCTCAATAAAAAGACTAAATAATTTTAGAGAAATCTATAGGGTCTAATTCTTTTCTGGATTGCGACCACTTTAACCTTCCGAATTATTTACTTAAATGTCACTGGCTATTTTTACAATAAAATCAAATTTATCATTCTGTTTTGTAACATTTTGGTTTCTCAGATTTTTTCGATATTTTTCGAAGATATTTCCTATTTCCCTCATGCATTATTGTCATTTGGCTAAATAACAGTAGAATATTAAAAGAATCTAAAACGCCAAAAAATTACAGAACAGAATGAGAAATTTGACTTTGATGTAAAATGGCCAGTTTCATTGTAATAAAAAGTTCTGGAGTATTAAAGGCAAACAAACACCCTGTAAATTTTTATAATAAAACTTATTTTGTCACTGTACTGAAATTAGTCAAAGTATATCGAGTACCAAATTTGATTAAAAAATTTCTAGAAATGTACAGTATATCAAAAATCTAAAAAATATTAACATTTTAGCACCCTGTATCACGAAAACAAAGCGTTGGAGTGCCCCTGTTATATAAACTTTCATTCTTATTTTTATTGATGATTATAAAGAAATCAATCATTTCCCAGAGTTTTAGACATAAATTAACTTACACTTATGTTATTACATACTTAAAAAGTTTTCTCTTGAACTGAACACCCTGCATTTAAAAAATAATATATTTTGAATGTACAGTTGCTTCTAAAGACGTTCTGTATTTACATTTTTAAATAATTCTTATAAATTCTGAAATAAGGTAAAGTAGCCTCACGTAATAAAAGAGACACCATGCACATATTAATTAAATTAAGATATCTATGGCTATAGAAAACTTTTTGGAAAAATACAAACCGTTTCGAAAGCATATAATAATTTAATTATTCTGTCTGTGGAAAGGAATTAGCATTTATCCACTTCGTTGGATAAAAAACAGTTCTAACTGTATGCACACCAGTGTAAAAATGATGGTGGGTTAAAAAAACAAATAATTCTGAAAGAATAATTCAGTGTATGTAAAGGGGACTTTTGAAAACTTATGATTTTTTCTTGAATCATCCGAAAAACATATTGGAATAAAAACTTGATACATTTTTTTGTAGAATCCTGGAAGTCATGAATATTGGAGAAAAAATCGTGTCTTTAATATACACCCTATTTAAAAAATTAACTTATCCATCCGTACATTCCACAATTTGTATATTCCAAGGTCTATCGAATGTTCTTAAAAATATTTTTTTTCTGACACAGAGCTGGCCTTCTGCGACATCGTCACCTATTTTGGAACAATATATTAAGTTTAATCATTTGGCCGATAGAGGGCTGTAAGTGGTCCAAAATAGCAATTTCGAGACGTCATTTTTTCGATAACAGTTGATTTTGGGTATAGGATAATATGTAACGTAAAATGACCGAAAAAAAAAAGTATGCAGGATGTTGTCGTGTAAAAGAGACTTTCTACTTTTAGTATATACGCCTACACACACACGCATATATATATATATATATATATATATATATATATATATATATATATATATATATATATATATATATATATATATATATATATATATATATATATATATATATATATATATATATATATATATATATATATATATATATATATATATATATATATATATATATATATATATATATATATATATATATATATATATATATATATATATATATATATATATATATATATATATATATATATATATATATATATATATTTAATATATGTATATATAATGTTTTCGAGAAAATTACGTCCCGTAATTGCCATTTTGGAATACTTAAAGCTCTCTATGAGCCAAATGATTAAACATAGAAATATATTGTGCCAAAATAGGTAACGATGTCGCAGATAGATTTTAAAAATATTCAATACGCCTTGGAATATACAAATTGTGGAATCTATATATGGGAAAAAGTTAATCAAATCTATCCACAATTGAAATAGGATATTTAGTATCAAAAGTGCAGGGACTGAGTTTTCGACTTGCAGAGGTTTAAAATTTGAGAGAATTGCCTTCACTGGCCTTAACATTATCAGTATTCCATCAATACAAATTCTCTCATGCATACTGCATGGGGATGTGCATCATTACAGCAACAGAAATGACCTGAGAGCTTCCTATTGTAGACGGCAAATATGTCTAAACTGACCTAGATAAATATTAGTAAAATTGCCTTTAAATGTTACTTATATGACTTACCCACAAGAATGTAATAAAAAGTGAAATATTGTTTACGTAAGAGTGTCTTTTGTGTGTGAAAGAGTCTTTAAATTTTAATATGAATTTAACATATAACAATGTGTGCTTCTTTCAATCGTATTTTAACGTGTTATAATTAAAAGAAAAAAAGGATTAATGTATTTTTATTTTCTTCATTAACGTTTGTACGTACAACTGTATTTGACAATAAATTATCGGTATTTGTATTACCAAACATTTGATTAGGACTAGTAAAATTTGTTATTTTACTATACTTGTAAGGTGTAAAGAAATATTAAAATATATAGTTTAGAATGATATTCTCGCGTGTCTAATAACTTTATACACTTTAGAGAATTATAAAGTCCCTTGCGCTAAACAAAGCAAAAACTGGATTTTATAACAAGCAAACCAGAAAAAAATTAGATATGTTCGGGTCTTCACTACCAGAGCTTCTTTGTGTCAAGTGTCATGCACCATAACGTCTTTAGAATTTCAAGAACGGAGGGAATGTCCGCCAACGGAGGCTCTCTTCCCATTAAAAGCACCAAGCAGGTAGCTATAACTCTTCACGTGGTACAATCTCCTATTATAAGAATTTTCGGTGCTATACATTCCGTTCTCATGGTCTTCTGTGTTACAGCAGGTTTTAGTTTAATCTTTTCGTTTATTCTGGGAAACATCATTTAATAGCTTCAGGTAATGGTGAAATATGCATCATCCAACTAACAAATCAGGTTGACCCAAAATATTGAAAATTGTACTATCAACAGAGTTGAAAATGTTGGAAAGAGTATACAGATACCAGTGGCGCAGCCAGAAATTACGCTTAGGGAAGGGAAGGGCACCAGAACCGTATCATTAGTATATTATGAATTTCAAATATAACTCATTATCCTACTCATTAATATATTACCCTTATTAAAACAAAAAATACAAAATATAAAAAGGTATCTAAACAAACAAACAAGAAAAACGAACTCTAAGCCTAATGATACGCGTAGCGGACTGATATAATATACGCGAATCACTCAACGACCATGATTGACGTAAGGTTGGGTGCAAGATATCGACGCTGGAAAAACATTAATTTTTTGAATTAGAGTTTATGGTGTAACAAGCTAAATACTATACAGTCGTTGTTTTTAATGCGGTTTAAAGGCAGCCTGGACACCGCCTCCTCCCCCCCCCACCCATAGCTGCGCCATTGTGATACTTTTTCGATGTATGAACAATATTCGACTGATATGGCAACAACGTCTCGCACACGTAAGGCGTTTGGCGGACTTACCTTTAGAGTAAGAATTAAAGTAGAGATCACAATTACACATACATAAATCACGTTAGGGGTATGCGCCAACATGGTTCCCCTATTTTTCACATTCTATCGACCAATGTTTACAATAAAACAAGAAGTGGAGATGGTCCATGCCAAAGCCGGGCCATTTGTTGACGAATGCCAATGACGGCGTGAGTTTTCACTTCCCGCATAAAGAAATATCATTAATCGTAAAAAAATTATCGTTCCGAGTTTTTACAGATCCTCATGTTTTTCCATTACTGTCGGTCAGTCGGTCTGTTCCGGTATAGCTAAAAAATCCACTTACTCGATTAAGTTTAATTTTATTTAATTTTACACAAAAATTACGTCTGATATAAAAAAACTGGTAAAATATTGGTATGAATTCTATATGCCGAAACAAAATGACAACTTGTTAAAATATTTGATGTGCGAAAATAAAGAAATAGGCCATGCTTCATTATCGTTGGCAAAAAGAAGGATTCTTACCTATTCCTTAATGAGGCAAATAGGTATTTTTACAAATTTCAAAGAAATAATCGTTCTCCACTTCACTATCTAAAATCAAACCATTAAGTTAGGTAAGTTTAAAAGGAAATTACTTATTTATATATTATTAAACTTTAGTTTTTAATTATGTCGAAATGTCATCTTAAACCTGTAACTGTCAAGTTAGACCTTGTCTAAAGTTAAACCTCTTTAGTGAATACGGGTGTTAGAGTTTTAAACTAAAAGCAATGCTTTTAACGCGCTTTTATTGGCTTCTTATTCGTCTGATTGTATGTTTGTATGTCTGGTTCAAATCTTGTAATAGATTCAGCACTTCCATTACCGATTATTTTCAAATTTGACATGCATACACTTTCGGATATAAAAAATCCGAATTTTTTTAGTCAATGTTTAGAAATCCAAAAGTAGCTGTGTGTAGCTAAAACTGAAAATCGGTGCCTAGAAAAATTTAAAAGTGTCAGCATTTAAAAAATCAAAATGGCGTTGTCAAAATGACGATGTCAACAGGTCGGACGGATGATTTTAACATTTGTGGGGATTATTTAAGAATGCACAACAAAAATCAAAATGGTGGCGCCAATATAGCGAACTAATTTTGTCATTTGTACAGATTCGGCTGAAATATAAGTATCTATAAGTATTTAGGAATAAAAGTTATGAAATTTTAGTCAATATTTGAGAATTAAAAATGGCGGCACCACCATGGCAGACTAATTTTAAAATTTTTGCAGATTTGATTAAAATTCGGCATTTAGGGGTATCTAAGACTGCACATCATGAATTTTTGTCAACATTTTAAAAATTCAAGATTGTAAGGCCAACATGGCGGCGGAATTTTAACATTTGTGTAGATTTGGCTGAAAGAAAGTAGGCATCTGGGGGGTATTTGAAAATACATATCATACCTTTTTAGTAAATATTTAAAAATTGAGAGTAGGAATGCGAGCGAATTTTAATATTTATACAGATTTGATTAAAAATCGATATTAAGTGAGCAATTCATACATTTTTAATAATAAATATTTAAAATGGGGATGTCGTCAATCAATAAAACAATCCGATAAGTACTTTTTTCAGATATTTTTAAACATTTTGTTCCCCCATTTTGAATTTGCTTCAACATTTTTACCAGTTCATCCCTATATAATATTTGATTTTTGAGCAAAATTTAAACATAATCGATGTAGTAGTTTTCTGCATTGACACAGAACATTTTATTAGGCCGCCATTTTGGATCTGTAGTAAAACTTATCAGTTGATGGTCATGTCACACCTAATTTTTCTGCAAAATTTGGATAAAATGGATAAGCAGTTTTTTAGTAATAATTTTTTTAACATTTCAATAGACCGCCATTTTGTTCTGCCATATTGGATTTTTACCAAAATGATACTACGTTATCATCATATGACTTTTAATTTCTAACCAAAACTTGAAGAAAACAGGACAAGCAGTTCTTGAGCTTTGTCGCGGACAGACATACAGACTAACGGACGGAAATCTTAAATTCTAACCAGTTTAGAACATGTTTACGAACACATTTTTACTTTTAAATACCCAAAGAATCACCATTTAAATATACTTATATAAAAAATTGGCCCAACTCAAGTGAAAATTGAAAAAAGGCCCGAAATCATCCGAAACTTTATTATTTCCCCAGATTTCATCCAAAATCTAGTGAATTTCGAAATCGCAGTACGTTTTTTTGAGCGTGGGACGCCCTTTGACTATTTTAATTCTCTGTTAAGAAAAAGTATTGTAATCGTCAAAATAATCACCTCAGAGTTTTTCTTGTATCATTATGCTTCTGGGGATTCTCACATGACCCCCGACGAAATAAACGTTCTATTGTACTGAACCGGATTGGTCAATACGTCATGTGATCCAAAATAAGTGATAAAGGTATCTTCTATTAGACATAACGAGTCCCCTGGAAAAGGAAATCTAGCTGTTTACTTAATGATTAAAAGACAATTCCAAACTTAAACGGCGATTTTTTTAGAAATTCACATTGCCGCACCATAGTTAGGTCAACTAAAACTCCTAGTTTCGCAATGTCCAAAATAAACTAAATAAAACTTATTTATTAAATATATAAAAAATCAGTGTTCTTCTAATGTCACTGCACCTTTAGAACGCTGCTTCTTGAAGTAAGGCAACATATAATTAGAAGATTTCAACCGTAGTAACAATTACAAAATAATACATTAAGACACATGCAGTAGTGAAGCTAAGTTAAAGTTTATTGTAGTTCCACGACCCACTATTTGTTTTTAAGCCACGCCGGTCACGTGACCCTGTAACAATCTTTACTGTAGCCTATTATACTTTTTTACTATAAGGATCCCTTGTCAATGAAAGTGGGATAGTCTAATACGATAGTGAGATGGTCTAATATGTGGAGTTGTCGTTCGTGGTTGCCATATCTAACTAAAACTCTTGTTACTGGTGTAATCTGATCTAAGACTTTGGTTATTTTAACTTGTATTTTACTATTTTGCAATAAAAGTAGTTTCTTTATACTGCTTAGAAACTAATACTGGAAAAACATTACTCTTTTGTATGAAAATTTTATTGCATCATGTTTAAACATATTCACCGTAATATAAATTAGTATAAACATTGGAGTTCCTGGCTAGGCTTGGCATCGTCGTACGATCGACCTTATACTGTGAGGTAATCTTGGCAGTGGCTAAATATGTAAATAATGAACTCTATTTTTATTCTTACTCTAAGGTCTTACCCCCCCCCCCACACCATTGTTAGAATTTATACACGAAAAATCACGACGTGGGATGGGAGACCGGAACGATAAGTGCTTTTGTTTTGTCTATTGCAGTAAAAAGACTAAAATTTGTAATTGCAAGGTCTCCATTTAATTTTTACAAGGTATGTACTATGTATTAGATATTTTATTTCCAAATATTCTATCATTACTTTAGTTTCTGAATTTTAGAAATATGGTTAAGTACGGCTAAATAATAATTCTTTAATTTCCTAATCTTTGTTTAAATTTTGCCTAAACGGGTGATCGCCTACCCCCCTGCCAACCACTACTCTCCCCAGACCAGAGTTCTGGAAGCGCCACTGGCCTCTCTAAAAAGAAACTGTTTATAACAATATAGACAAACAATAAAACTAAAACAATTATTTCAAAATTGATCCAGCTTTATTATTAAATAGATATTTGATTCCTGCTGAAGTCGCTATATTTCGACTAATTAGTCGAATGATTCACACTGGTGATTAATAAGCACCAATGTGTCCCCTGTCCATCCACTAACATATAATTGAGCATACAACTGAAATTGCCAAAACTGGTTACTGAGGTTAGGACCTTCGAGGCTTAGTTGGTCAAAGCACCTACTTATAGAAACTTCTAGATCTAATCCATTTACGCCTGGGCTTACACAAAAAAAATTAAAAATATTGGATTCAATCAATCACCATTTTTTTAAATTAATTATTCCGCAAAGTCATTAAGGGACTTCAGGGTAAAACGCGAAAACTGATAGAACTTCTAAACTATAAGGACATAATATTATATAGTTAATTTGATTCCAAATGACTTCCTTCATCACCTAAGTTCAGTCGTTGATTTTTTAAATACCCTGTATAATTTAAAGTAAAACTAATAATTTTTTTACAAGAAACGACCCATGATGCGAATTCACATTATATGCATATTTAAAAATTAAAATATGAACTAATAGTGAGATAATATAAGGGCAGTAAATACATTAGCTATTAGCACAAAATGCCGAGGACAACGACCAAAACTGAAAGTGACTAGGCTTGGCATTACAAAATCTATTGTCTTGATATGTGCCCAAGCATGAGGACATTGTGCATGTAACCCGTCCGATAAGAGACAACCGATAACGACTGTCTAGAAATTTTGCGTGTATTCACGAGATACCCAGGTGTTTTAGTAGTTGCCATTTGCAGATAAGGTTGCCTTTTGCCTACTAATGTAAGTCACTATCATCTAATACAAAGGCAGTGGCGGTTACCAAACATTTTCTGAAACATAAGGTATTAATTTTATCATTGGCTTTCCAATGATTTTATCGACGAGTTTAATTATCTCATAATCTGCAATATCATACATTTCAATAAGAAGTAGTTACATGTTTCGCCCTGCTAAGGTATCATCAGATCGGTAAAATAGAAATTACAAACTGAAAATATGGTATTTACCAAAAGACAAACAATAAACGCCCACAATAGATTTTTTTCGTATTTTTCTATTGATGTAAACTATATGTAGTAGTCGAACAAAACATGTAACCACCGTTTTAATAAAGATATATGACACTGTAGATTTAGATTTGTCAGAATCTTTGTGGCAATATAAAAGGTATTATTTTTAAAATTTGGCGCAGGCTCCAAAAAGTAAAAAAAATCTGCGAAATTCTGGGATAATAGATTAAAAAAATTAAGAAGGGTTGCACTAATGAAACAAAAAAAATTAAATAATGTTAAGATATAGTAATTCTCTTCCTCAAAATGATAATGATTCTCACATATTAACGTCACACGGATTTAAAGTTTCAAAAATAATAGTGTGAAATTGTAACTCAAACTGAAATCAATATGCTTTATATATGAAAAGATATAAATAATAAAAATATACCAAAACATGTCTTAACCAAAATATAAATACAAATAGCTACAATCACAGACAAGCAGGTAAAAAATAAATACCGGCCGGTTGCAGAAAGCTCAATTAAAGTTTAGAATGTTTAACGGAATGTCAAATTTGACGAGTTCCTACATTTGTATAAGCAGCTTGTCAAATCCGAAAGCACGGTTAACTATTCTAAACAGCAATTAAGTTTTGTGCAACTCGCTGTCAATCTAAAAACTAGAAACAAAGATATTTTAAATGCAAAACCAAAAATTCTATGGAGCATAGCTAGAAAGTGTCACTATAAAAGTCATCAACACCATACAAGGGTCTAGAAACAAGTAATTTTTTATTGCCTTTATAAACTTGAAGTCATCCAGAATTTATCGAAGGGAAAGTAGAATGAAATCATATATTTTTAGACTTTCAAATATAATGGAAATTTTTAGTTAAAGCCATCTTTGGGATGGGGTAGATTTATTTTCTACTTCCTGCACCAGAAAGATACTTCAAAGCTCTTTTTTCATGGACTAATACTGAATTTAACAGCTCTTAGGCGAACCCTTACTGCAAAACAACCAGACGCCAACTTGTTATTCAAAGCAAAAATATAATCATTAAATTTTAATTTGCTGTCAATCAGAATACCCAATATTAGATTAAATCGCTAAGATCAAATTTAAAACAGATAATCCACTCTTTCACTGGGACTAAATCCTCTTGAATAATTGATTTCAGCTACTGAGAGTATCTGTCGCGCCACATAATAATCGTGTTATCAGCCAAGAGTGTGTAGGTACTCCCTATTCTCAGCTGAACCAAGTTATTTAAATATTAACAAAAATAAAACCGGTACTGAGCCCTACACATAAGCAATGAATCTGAGAGAGTGCTGGGCCCTAACAATCTTCCTTCTCCTAGAAAGATAAGAGGCACATCTCCAACGCCTCATCCCTATTACCATAACACTCCATCTTTGCAAGCAGTATTCTGTGACTTACACAATCCGAAGCCTTAGAAACATCAAAAAATACTGCCGCAGCAGCAGCCATTGTACAATATTTACAAAAGGAGCATCATTAATGCTTGTAGATACTTTAAAGCCAAACTAACAGTCAAGCAAAAGTCTTGTTAAAAAATTAACTAATCTCTTTTTGAAGAGTTTCTCCATTACCTTTGATAATGCGGGCAATAAGGAAATGAGTCTAAAATTAGTGGGGTTATTCAAATCCAGATTCAAAAAAAATAAGCACTGCTTCGGCAAAAGTGTTAAGAGGTGGCCACGGCAGCTTCTCGAGACTTCAAACTGATATGTCAAATAGACCTCAATAATTTTTCTTCGTAATATCTGTGAAAATTTCTCTCAGCTCATCAACACAGGTACCTTAAAGAAACATCCTCTCAGGCACAGAGACATTGTGTAAGAATCTCAATGGAAATACTGATGAATCGAGACCCGCTGTCACTCCCTCAGCTACCACACAATAAAAAGAATTTAATATATTTGGATCTAGATTATTTATTTCGGAATTTGAATTATCCTTACCTCTTAATTTATTAATAATTTTCCAGCTCTCGTTTTCCTTATTATGGATGGCATTGCTCAATTTGACTTCTGTTATATTGTTCCTTAGCTTTTCCTACATTTAGAACGACTTCAGTAATTAATTAAGCATTAAAATAACATTTTCGCGTTCATATTTTATCCAATTCGCAAAAATACCACTGCCTTAAAGAACAAAAATGGACATAATTTGTCACGGTTGTTCCGCATACATTTTTTTTCTTGGAATTTTTCAAAATTAGTAAATAGTTAAATAAAGTGTGCTTACAATCAGGCAGCCAAAAGCAGTGTCCAACAACGATGTTATTGTGACGTCAAGTAATTAACCCTAGGCTTGATCGGATTAATTATACTTAACTTAGAAGACCGTTAATTCAGTGTTCAGTTTGTGTTACATGACTGCCTGTGTATTAAGAAACAAAATATTTTCGCACCAGTGGTAGCCATTTCAAATGTAGAGGTTGATATTATGCCAAGTAACACTTATCGAGACTGAAAGCTTCTCATTTGCCTCAAGGACAATAGCAACTATATCGGAAAATCTAACAAGGCGCCCTTGATACTAGAATGTTGCATATTTAAGAAAAATAACTCTTTTTGAAAAGAAAGAGGATTCAAAAAGTCACCTACTTGAATTGTCTGTTGCATACGACTTATGACTTATATCCTGACAATCAGGAGCAACAAAAAAAGCTACGAAAGCTTTTAAATATAGCCCGATCACAAAATTGCGGAGAAAAATAATCAGGACAAAAACTTTTAATCAGCCAATGGGAATATAACATTACAGACCTCGAGAAAATTGAGAAGCAAACAGAAGCAAGGAACGACAGAAATGCAAAAAATCGTACAACAGAAAACTGAGTTTTTTAAATTGATCCATATAAAGAAAAATCCTCACGCTATAAAAAATAAATCCAAGATAACTTATTATTCACAGAAAGACAACATTAAAATATTCTAACATAACATCTATAAATTTTAAAAAATCTGATCAAACTGTTTTCGCATAAAACTACCCACGAATATATATATATATATATATCAATTTTCCTAAAAAGAAATAATTTTAATATTGTTTAGTTCTCACCAACATATACCTGTAATGGCATTAGGGTTTTTAAGTGTATACTGTTTTGATCGATTGCATGTTAAATACTATAAAATTTATTTTCCTATATATTTTTTATAACATTTACTTAAAGGAAAATTAAAAAACCGAGATGTCCTGCAGACCATAAAGGAGTATGAAATCTGCATATATTTTTCGAAAAACCACATACCCAAGAACTTAAGCTTACAAAATATAATGACAATCTCACTTATTTTCTAACGATGAAGATCTCATAACGACAAGACCTCTTTCTGACTCCATTATTTTGACCCGACATCGACACATTGTCCGTTTACAGCTTACAACATTAATTCATTGAAAATATCGGAGTATAAACAAAATTCCTTTACTTTATGGTGTGAGCTACGTAGCTATATGAATAGAGCCTTTGCCTTGCACTGCTTAGGACTTGGGACCCATATTATACTCCACTAGTTTAGCAAGTAGGATGTTTTTTTCAAAGGCTTTCCTCAAATCAAAAAATGATTTGAGCTTTCTTGTTTTAAATATCGGATTGTGGTTTTGGTTAGCCCTCGTCAGACTTTTTTTGTTGATAAAAATATATCTTTAATAAAATAATATATCCTATTGTTAATTTAAACAAGAATCCAAATTGTTGTTTATTCAAAATGTTGTTGGCTTTAAAAAATTAACGATTTGTTTCTTGATGATAATGTTTAACAAAGATTTTTCACAAATACTGGTATTATAGAGAGATCCTATAAAACTAATTCACTGCAAAACATATTTGATTCAAAACTTTTTTATTTTAACAAAATTAAAAATTGATTTGAGCAAAAAAATTAATTCACCTTGCTTAAAATGTTGCGATATCTGACATTTGATAATTAGATATTAAAATGGCCTATCAATATTCGAACGTAGAATATCAAATCATATACTTGCTATGGAAGAGCAAATGGAAATACAAAAAGCAAGTAGGGTTTACATAAAAGCATGCCCTGACCGCAATGTTCCTCGTGCACCAACCTTTGTAAATGTTCACCGGAGACTTGGTGAGTAAGTTGTAATTAAGCATAAGTATGATAAAGTTGAAAAAAGTATAACTCAAATGATAAAAAGAAATCCGTGGGTCAATACTGGACAAATTTCCGTTGCAGAAGTTATGGTAAAATCTACTACCTGGTAAGTAGTCCATGAAAAACGTCACTATCCTTTCCATTTACAAAATGTTCAACCTCTTTATGATGGTGATCATGTATTACACCTGATTTTAATTTAAATTTGTACCCCTATATCTTCAGATTTCGACGTTTTTTTAAATGATATACTATACTACCATTATTTTTCATGTAAAACCGCCATCTCATACTGAACTATCCTGTATATACTTATTCCTAAAACATGAATATTGTTAAATTCATTAGACATCATTTTTGCAATTTCTTTCGCCTGCATACATTTCATCATTTTGCCATTATCGATGCTTTACGTATAAGAGACGCGGATTATTCCAGCGGATATTTTTCAAACAATAACTGATGTCAGCAAAAGTTCATGGTTTCCAAGCAAGGTTTTCCGTATTAAAAACTTGTAAATAGCACATTAGCACTTTATTTAAGTTTTACATTGTCGGTAAGGAAGGTCATATAAAGCTCCAGACGCCCGCAACTCCGTTGCGTGCAGACTAAAAAAGCGTTTTGTAAAAAAAATCAATGTGTTTATTATTATAACACAACTCATGATTTTCTGTTATTAGACCTCGAGATTTAGGGAATTCAGGAGATCTCAAAGGTAAACTGCTTGCATTAAACGGCACTTTTATAAAAAAAAAACATCAGTTGCAAAATATACATAACCAGAGTAATTATTGTTAAACATGGTGCACAGCACTTCGACTAATGGAATCTATATGAATTTCAAAAAGTGGTATACAATGCTATGCAGTAAAATTAATTAAAAAGATTTAAAAATGTTTAATTTGTGTTTTTCATTATTTGTTCAAGTCAGTGCCTCAACCTTGGATGTTTTACATCTTGATCACCATAAAATGGGGAAGGTACGACGAAAGTCTCGTAATTTAAGCTAAATTATCCTAAGTTTTTTTTTATAATAAAAATATAGTATTCAGCTCGGGTTGAATTTCCACCGAAAAGACCATCTTTATATCGATTCTTATCTTATGCGACTGACTCGTTTAAATATTTTTACTACTTTTAGACTAGGTTAGGAGTGGCAACTGCCCATACCGAGTACTACGTGTTTTAACGTGTAGTCAGTAGTGCTAATTATAAATTTATTTTCTTATAAAATGTTAATTAGTAATTTACATTAGATGTCCAAGAAGTGACCTACGAGTTTAAACGTTTCATTATTTGGCTAAAGAAAAGTTGAAATGATGAAGTGAGCTTATGACTCGCGCTCACTGAGAATTGCTCGTTCATGGCGAACAATTGCATGCCCCAAATCCCTATCACGAAGGAGGATCAGAGAGTTACCCGGGCCACTCGGCCAGGGAGGGCATGCTTATTACAGAACATATAAGAGCATCACAGACTTATCCCTCTAAGAAAAATAAACAGTAAAAACCACACACGTCAAAGAACGTTAGAACGTCAAAATGCAACCAGTAAGTAGGATAATAGAGTCTCGTTCGTTGTCGAAACTAACCAAATAAATCGCCCCATTAACTAAGAACGGGTATGCACCACCACTTACTACAATCCTTTCGCTGTCCGGGTATGGTGAAGTCCCGTGTTGAGTCAAATTAAGCTGCAGGCTCCACTCCCTGTGGTGCCTTTCCGTCAATTCCTTTAATTTTCAACTTTGCAACCATAATTCCCGCGGAACCCAAAAGCTTTGGTTTCCCGGAAGTCACCGGAGGAAATTCGTCGGATAGCCAGCTGGATGATTAGATTAACAACCTAAATTTTTCTTTCTTGTAACTTATAAGATGATTAATACTATCCAGCAGTTGCATGCATACAATATAGATAGGCAAAAAAACATTGCCTACCCTATAAAGGTGGCTGGATAATCACAATTTTCCATTATAAGAATTCTCAAAATTTTTAATAATTACATCTAATTTTACATAAATTCTGATATATTTCATGAGTTAACTATCAAAAATTAAGACCAACCAACGGGGCAAACAAAAAACGATCGCTATACAAATCATATGAGATCCAAAAGCAGTGCTTCGAGTGCGACAATATAGTATGCATACATAGAAAGAAAAGCACGAGTTTGCATCGCGTCACCGCCGAAATACTTGTTAAAATCGTAAGAGGAAAGCAGGTCCGTAATGGTGGTGTTAATATAAACATCCAGATATCAGTATCTGTGTGACAATGGATACATTTTTTGATTTCCAGTTAACTTAATTTGATAGAATGATTCCACATATATTGATTTTTGTTTTATATGTTCAGAACAGGATTTTGATGATTATTACAGAAACTTAAAATTAAAGCACAAAAACTAGAAAGTGATATTTTACAGGACATACAACGAACAACCAATTTCTATGTACTTTTGTTACATGAGTTAAAAAAAAACATCGCTGCGTTGACCTTTATTTTTACAAAAAAAGTACTTTTCGCAAAAGTGTTAGTGTTTAAGTTACTATAAATTAGATTTAAACAAACTCTTCATGGACATACTGACATAAACACCACTAACGAAAAGGGACTTAAGAGCATACTGATTTATTATTGTCTACCCTGCTATAAAACTACTGGTAAATTAAAAATTAAAATTAAATCTCACGTTTAAGGTACTATTTGTGTTTTTAAACCCATTGTTTCACATCGGTAATATATTCAAATTTGAGAGAAAAAAACAAAATCGTAATTACCAATTCTTAAAATTGTTAAAAAAGTTAGCTAAAAGTTCAACGCGACATCCACTAGTTACTTTTAACGCCATTAAATTCTTACATTTAATTGAAAAAAATTACAAAAACGAAATGTATCCCTCTAAATTTGCGACTTCGAATGAACCTAGGTCCTGGCAGAGACTTTCTAGCTAGTCATCGACCAGCGCTATTGAATTAACTCTATGGAATAATTACTATGATAGAATTCAGCTATGGCCAAAATTCATATGACTAAAGTGGATTTCCACACGTTGACGATGATCAGAATTTATTCCTGTTGCCTGTGAATGACAATTTCTTATTGGGTAAAAATATTTGAGAGCTCCCCATTATCATGCATCAGATAACCGTCGACACAATTGTCAGAAAATTCGACAGCTGATTTGACTTAACCTAAAGGACGTTTCAAAATGGTATAGTTGTAAATCATGTATTTCAACCTAGATTGTTTTATTCCATAGGCATAGCGCTTAGTACTCGCTTCAGAGAATGAATATTATCGATTTTAAAACTTATTTATTAAAGAAAAAATTCAAAATATTCAATATCGGTAATATATTTTATAATAATTTACCAAAAATTAAAAAAAGTCTTTATTTCTGAAAAACATAAAGTTCACAATAAATGTATTTGCTCAGTAAAACTATTCTAGCCTGTGATAATTTTATCGGCTCAGGGTTAAACATTTGCAAGTACCTGTAAATGGAAATTTGGTTGTTGTTGAAAAATTTATTAATGTTCTATTAGTCTTTGGTAAGACGTTAAACACATTGCTCTTTAAACAGAATTTGTTTCTGTGAAAAGATAAATGAAACCTGGATTAACGAGGGATGCCCGGTTGGCAAAATATGGCAATTCTCGCCAAGAATGGATGGAATTAAACGGCTTTTTGGCAAAGGAAGGCGCATATTGAAGGAAGGCGGATATTAATCGTACGTATTGCTAGTAAAAATAACTTTGTATGAGGCGAATTTCTAGCATTTCAGTTAAAGAAAGCTGATGATTATTACGAAAAATATTTTGAGAAGATGCTGAACCTTATTTCTCTTTAGTCCGTGATCGTTCCATCATCCGAAGAAGTTTGAAAAACTATCAAATGCTATTTGAAGAAAAAAATATATTATTCAATAGCTTACCTTAAATAATACGATTAAAAACTTTGAAATAGACTATAACTAAGTAAATTCTTAAACATTCACTTCACATCCTTAAGTAGTTTAATATTTTTCCGAATCCATTAGTTTCATTTCGCCTAACAAATTATTGCGGTTTTCCAACCCTTTTTGATTTTTTTTTCTGACAAATAGCAATAAAGACAAAACAATATAAATTTCAGTCGCCTTTCGAATTTCTACTTTATGAAAAGATAAACGAATAATAATTTTAAATGAATTTGAAAAGGACTGTATTAAAAAGTAAAGCTAAAATATTTAACTCCACTCCTATCCTAGGAAAAGATAAAAATGATTTATTATGATTATATTCATGCCTATATAAATACAAATAAACATGTACATATAAATAGGAGTTGGTATTTGGTATTTCGAGATATTTTAAAAGCTGGCTATGTTATTATCTCTGTATTTTCTTTTATAACGACACTCTGAGCCAATTTAAGTCATTCATAATTGTTGATGAATTATTTGTGTATTAGAATCTTCATAAACTTTAAAGTAACATATAATCTAATGTTATAGTAATTCAAGCTGAAGTACTTTTTATTTCTATAGGTATATACCGTGATTATAATCTTAAATAAAACAAACATTTTATCACAATCCTACCACACGATTCAACGACAATTTACAATCTTCCTGAAACAATATACGCTAATTTAAAATAATTTGATTACATTGACGAATTGATTACAAGAAAACATTATAACGTATGCATTTCAAGAAACTGATGTATCAGAATATTTTTTTAATACTTATGTATGTGTTTATTTATCAAGTAAACGCACTCAGCCTTGCATTTTCATTTTATTTCGATCTAATATGTCAATGTAGACTCGTTTTGTGACGTGCTTTTTATCCATTCTTAAGTAACTGACAATATAAAATAATATCACCGTTGACAAGCCTATTAAAACCACAAATAATGCTATTACGAGTATAATTATTATTTTTAAGAAAACAAAACAAATCTTTTTTACTATACCATTATTACAGTAGATTTAAAACATACTAAGATAGAAAAATCTACTCACGCTGCAAAACTAAAATAAGAATCTCATAGACAGGAATTTGACACCACAAGTTCCACTTCCCTCACAGGTCTTGTAATTAAGATCCTGTATATAAAATATTAGATATTATTCTCAAGAATAATTTGGTTGGGTCGACTCAAACGCATTATATTATATAAACAAACAATAATTAGTTCATATTTTTGAAAATTTAAAAATCACCAGAAAAAGTTACAAAGATTAGGTTATGTTGGATTAGGTTCATTTATAAACCTAACTTAACCTCGAGAGTGGTTTTATTATAAAATGGTGTTAAAAAATATCAAGAATCAAGTCTATTCATTTAAACAGAAACAACTAAGGATCACGTTAAATGAACATTTAAGTGTGGAATTAATACTACAAAAGGTTCCCAGGTGGTTGATCAATATAGTTCTACGAGCACGACACATTTTCGGTTAAAAAGTACAAACTTATTATCTGTAATGAAATTTCACCAGATATACAAGCTGGTTTCTACATTTTACTTTTAATCGTTTTAATCTAACCAATCTACATTCGTCTCACCGTTCGTTTTAGAAGTGTGTCACTGGTCAAGTGATTCTACACCAACTCCAGGCCAAAATCAGTAATGTCGTCCCATAACCAACCAATTAATGTATGTCCTGGCTAAAAATAAAAGATCATTGTCGCCATGAAGACCGCTACCTACATGGTATAATTGAAAAATTCCTTTTCTGTACACGCTGCTCGGCCGGTTCAATCAATATTAATTATTGCCAGGTTCCGACGTAGTCGTTTTAGATTTACAAGTCGGAACCCCCTAGCAAGCCGCTATTAAGCCTCATTACTTCTGAACTCGTAACAGTAAAGCTATGTCGGGCAATTAGCCTAGGAAATTCTTCCTCATGTCTATCGGGTGGAGACGGTCGCCATGTCGTGAGAAATCGGCATTGCAAAGACGAATTATTTTATGCTCGATAACTGTAAAGTACACTTTTACACCTTTGAGGCGCCTTTGAACTGTGTCGCTGAAGACTTTTAATTTCACAAATCCTTGACTTCCTGAATTACTAATGTTATGATTTTAAGTGGTCAACATTATGTGTAGTAAAGTATATCTAAGATACATAATTTTGTTCCAGAGAAGTGCAATTAAATTATATAGTCCGGGAACCAATAGACATTTTGAAATGAAATCACAAGGCCTACACATATGAAATATTTAAAAAATAATAACAAAACCGATTTAAAAAAGAATGGCTAAAAAGTAAAAAAATACTATTTTATTTATTCCTTAAATATAGACATTTTGAAGTCGACACCCAAAGCAGCCTAACCCAGCCATTACAATATAGTTGATGTATTTTATATTACATTACATATAAACCAGATATATAGCCAGGCTTACATCTTTTCAAGCTGATGCCCGAATCACTTGCTCTTAGGGCCCTTTGTGGAACTGCGCAAGCGCAAACTGCTATTTCCATCCAATCCCTTAGCCCAAAGTCAAATGGCAATACTGACTTCCTATAGGGAAATGTCCAGACAGACCAATAACGAATTCACTTTTCGAGACATGCGCAGAAATATTTTGGGGACCTTGCTAGGTTAGTGCATTGCATGAAGATTTTATTGATGCCGTGTTATAGAAGATACACCTAGCTTAACTAAATGTAAACTATAAAACAACTCCAATCCCAGCAGTCACTAAATTTACTAGGTAGTTCGACTTCAAAATGCTGACATGTTCCTCTCTGAATAATTTATTAATAGTCGAATTAAAATTTGTATTAATTTAGTATGTTTAAGGTCACTAGTGAGAATAGGTAATACATGTATGTATTTTTTTTTTATATATTATTACAGATTAGTTATTATTTGGGTGCCCACTTCATAATGTCTACATTTAAGGATTAAATAAAATATTATGTTTTACTTTTTAGAGTTTTTTTTTTAAGTGGGTTCTATTTTTTTTTTAATATTTATTTCTTAATTTTTAGTGATTTTTTACATGTTACATTTTTAAGAATATTATAATTTGTATATATATATATATATATATATATATATATATATATATATATATATATATATATATATATATGTTATATCCGTTATAGCCACGTGTATTCATTGACCTTCAGTCGCATGGGAACGGATATGGCGATTTCAACATTTCAAGGAATGCATTGCAAGCGGTATTTTCGAGTTGCGGTTCTCACAGCTTGAAGGTGCTGCCTCATCATTTCAAAACATATAAATTAAGCACCAATTGTAAATATTAGTTAGTTCATATCAGATACTGTTATTATGTCAGTTTAAGTTTCAAATTATACGGTTTAAGTTTTACAATTATACAAAGTATTTTTAAGTGAATAAATAATATTTTTAAAAAGTGAATTTTTGAAATAAAAGTGTAACAAATTGGCGCAGTCGATAGGATTCGTCTAACGTCGGCAGAACAAGGAAGACCTAACTGTTGACGGCGGATCGCAAATCCCTTAACGAAGAAAAGAACCATATCAAGGCGTCCTCACTCAAAGATAGCTGCGGAAGGAACACCTGGTGAATCCCCTGGCAGTCCTAAGAGAACAAGACGACCAATGCTCCTGTTTATGTAAGTGACATTGAATTATCCCGTTTTAAGTGTTGTATTTTATTTTATTTTACTGTTCGATTGTCTATACGTAATTTTTCTACCCTGATTTTAATTTTCGTATATTCTACCCTGAATTTGAAGAAAAGCTAAACCTTTATTTACCAATTTTGTAATTTGAAAAATAGCCTAATATTTTGTGTTTTTATTTTCAAAAAGAATTTTAATTTGTATTTTTATAAAAATTTAAAGCAATTAACAAAATGCCCGAAACACGTTCTCAACAAATCCAACCAACTCAGCCAGCTGCACAGCAAACAACACAAAGTGCTGAAGTAGAAATCGAGCCTTACAGGCTACCCGAAATATTTTCTATAGTGCCTGAATTTGAAGGCGATCAAATCTCCTTAGGTACCTTTTTAAACGCGTGCGATTGTGCCTATAAAATGGCAACAGCGGATCAAAGACTCTTGTTAACGATTCACATAAAAAACAAACTTAAAGGAAGAGCCGCACAATTAGTAAATTCAAGAAATCCAGGAACATATACCGAAATTAAACAACTTTTAAATCTCCATTTTGGCGACTCAAGGGACTTATCGTCTCTTATACAGGATCTTCAAAGACTCCGTCAAGTTCCCGGCGAGTCCGCCCTTACATTTTATAATCGGTTACAAGTTTTAAATGCAAAAATGCTTTCGAGTATTCAAAAAGCTTCTAACCTCACTAATGATCAAAAAGCTGCACAAAGCAGATTAATTGAAACAATGAGTTTAAATACGCTTTTAACTGGACTAGAACCTCGTCTAGGCCAAATCATTCGTGCAGGAAACCCGGGAGACCTTTTAGAGGCCCACTCCCGCATTAGAAGAGAATTACAGCTCTCCTATTTTGAAAACCAAAAAATAAACAAACCAAATTCTCCGAAACCTCCTCAACCGATTAGGAAACCTTTACCACAAATTATAAAATGTCATAAATATGGACGCACCGGACACATAGCTCCAGAATGCCGTACACAACCAATGTCCCAACCTGGTTATTCCCAAAATAGTGGTAACGTAAACTACCAAAGACAGTTTCCTTCTTCCAGCCAACCTCATTTTTCTCAGCAAAACAGACCCAACACATTTTCATCTCAATATAGACCTCCTGCAGCTGCCCAACAAAACCAAGCTGCATCCCGTCCTCCTATCATGCAGAGAAACTCAAATTTTTACCCAAACCAACAGAGAGCTCACCACGTAAATTATGCTAACCCATATTACGAAGAACCCCAACATTACGAGTATTCTCAAGACGATAGTAACTTCGAAAACCAAGAATACTGTATTCAAAACGACCAAACTTTTACAAGTCATTCTGAAGAATTTGACAGCTCAGAATTTCAAAATTTTCCGTCTCCCCTTCACAAGAACCACCCTCCGGACAGCATTACCAAATCGATCGACCCGATGTTGGAACTACAGTCAGATTCAGACAATGAATTTAGACGATTTCGACCCCAATGTGAACTTTCCGGAACAAGCGTTCCTTTGAACTTATTTCTTACTGTTAATCCCAAGAACCTGTACTATATTAACGATGCTTCAAATACCTTCAAACTTTTAATCGACACCGGAACAGGGATATCTATTTTTAAAGAAAACGCCGTCAAGAGATTTCCCCATAGGACAGCAGAAAACGTTACTATTCAGGGCATAACAAATCAAAAATTGTCTATATTTGAATCCACCCTTGTCCCTTTTGAGATAGGTAACCCACATAAAGTGTATATTTATAATCTAGATATCGATTTTGATGGCATCTTAGGACTTGATTTTCTTGAGCATTATGAATGCATAATCGATCTTAAATCAAAAAAAATAATAACCAATTTTAAAACGATTCCATTGCACAAAGTCGGTGCTATTACAACCCCAAATAATGTCAATAAAAATGAGATACACAATAAAATTTCTATCGATGCCCGCACAGAGAAAATATTCAAATTAACCTGTAATCTAAAAAATACTGACGCCCTGTTAACGGCTCAGGAAAAAGAAAAGGTTCGTCTACCTAGTGCGATTGTACATGTTAACGAAAACGGCGAATTTATGACTTCTATTTTAAACGCAAACGCCATCCCGAAATCCAGATTTTTCCGATCTTTCTAGAGCCATTCACGTCAAGCGACGTCATACTAAACTTAAATACTCAAGATGATTATGCGTCCGACCAAATTGATAGAGTACAAATAATCCGAAATGAGCTAAGAACGGAACATCTTAACTCCGAAGAAAAGGAGATGATCACAAACCTCTGTTTAGAATACTCTGACATATTTTATATTGAGGGTGATAAGCTAACGTTCACCAATGAAATCAAACATGTAATAGAGACTAACAACGCAAAGCCTGTATTCACGAAATCTTATAGGTATCCTCAGATACACAAAGAGGAGGTGAAAACACAAATAGGAAAAATGTTAGAACAAGGAATTATCCGGCCGTCTATCTCACCGTGGTCTTCACCGGTGTGGGTGGTACCCAAAAAACTCGATGCATCCGGGAAACAAAAGTGGCGTGTAGTTATAGACTACAGAAAGCTGAATGATCTTAGTATTGACGATAAATACCCTTTGCCAAATATTTCAGATTTATTGGACCAACTTGGTAAATATCAATATTTCTCGACGCTTGATCTCGCGTCCGGCTTTCATCAAATTGAGATCACTCCCGATGACATACCTAAAACAGCATTTTCAGTCGATAACGGACACTATGAATTCGTCCGAATGCCATTCGGTCTAAAGAATGCCCCGTCCACGTTCCAGCGTGTCATGGACAACATTCTTTTGGGCATCCAAAACGAGCGTTGCCTTGTATACATGGACGATATAATCGTCTACTCGCCCACCATACATGAACATATAGACCGACTAAAGGAAGTTTTTAAACGTCTCCGAAATGCAAATCTTAAAATTCAACCCGATAA